>CM033642.1:78832118-79368369 GCA_019512145.1 Engystomops pustulosus | reverse complement strand
TCCCCCCTCCATTGGTTGTAGTTGCCATTAATTGGTATTGTTGGTATCATATACTGGATTGTACTGTAACAATGTCTAATAGACTTGAATAGAATGAATAATCATTTGACATTTGTTTTTAGAGTCAGGGGAGAAGATCAAGTTGACTTTTCAGTATGAATCATATATAAAAGGAGACCTACAATCAGGGCGGGCTCCAGGTTTCAGTGGGCCCTTGGGCGACAGAGCCTCAGCGGGCCCATTTGCAGTCAACTCGCGTAACGGCATGGATTGATTATATGCAGCCCCCTCCTCGCCCCCAATACATTATATGCAGCTTCCAATACATTATATGCAGCCCCATCCTGACTCCCAATACATTATATGCAGCCCCATCCTGAGCTCCAATACATTATATGCAGCCCCATCCTGACCCCCAATACATTATATGCAGCCCCATCCTGACCCCCAATACATTATATGCAGCCCCCAATACATTATATGCAGCCCCTCCTGACCCCCAATACATTATATGCAGCCCCCTCATCAGATTTCACATTATATACAGCCCTCTTCCCCACATGGATTACATAAAGCCCCCTCCTCATGTCCCATTCATTACTAACAGCCACTATACTAGTAAATGCGACCATTCAAAATAAAAGAATAATACTTACCTGGAGCTTCCCCCTCTCCGTCTTCCTTCTCCTTCCAGCAGCCTCACAGCGCTTAAGTCCGTGGTCACAGGCTCTGCTGGCATCGCGTTCATAATGCGACGCTAGCACACAGGGGGCGGCCCTCGGCCCGATTGCATATGCGCTGTGCGCTAGTGTCGCGTTATGAACGCAACGCCAGTGGAGCCGGTGACCACAGCCATGCAGAGATGCAGCGTCCTGCAGCACACAGAGCGCCGCTTTACGGCGCCAGCACCCGGCATGGCCAGGCTGCTTGGGACAGGGGTTTGGCACAGTGGGCCCTCCCAGCAGCTGGGGGCCCCGGCACTTGCCCGGGTTTGCCAGGTGCTGGCGCCGGCTCTGTCTACAATAATGTAGACTGCCAGGTGAAATCCCATTAACTTTGTGAAGGGAATTCTCAATGTGACAAAGTCTCTGTGAGCAATATAACCAACTTCTAGCTTAGAGAAAAATATTTTTCAAACAGAGGGTGGGCAAAAAATATAGTTGCATGATTGCTGAATGCCCATATGGAGAGTTAAATAAAATGAGGAAGGCAAACTTGACATTTGAGCACAATATGGTAGTGACATAAATCCCAACCTCTTTCCCCTGCCTGAACACTCTTTTTAGTTGTGGGGAACCCTAAAGGATGTTGTATACTTTAGAAACAAATTGCACTTGCTGCTTTGTGGAAGCACATTTAGTAATACCTGTGGACATTGTAACTATAGTTGTTCACACACTAGTTTGATAAGAAGTATTCGGATGTTAATAATGACCACTTAGAGAGCCTAATGTGATATCAGAAATCTGACATTACATACCGCAAGCTTTTAGAAAAACATTTTCATATTGTTAGCCATTTTCAGACTACTATTAGAATTACTATAATGGAAATGACACAGGGTGCACCTTAGGGTAATGATGTTTATGCAAGAGCTTTCCAAATATTAAATGTTTGTTCACCTGTATGAGATGTTATATATTACAAAGTGAAGGATTGCGGACTCAGTTCAGCCCCTTGCTCCTTTGCATTGCAGTGTAATTCTGTGAAAAATTAAGACTAAATAATGACGGTGGGAGGCACTGATTAATAGTAGGCTTTTATTGTGGTGCACAAATTGTGCAGTAATTTTGCCTGGGATGTTTGTTTTTGGCACACTGACTTATTGTAATGGTGCATGGCTGAAAAGGGTGTAAACTGACTCCACATTCATGAAGGTTACATAGAACCTCATTGTTTGTCAAAAAATTGTGCCAAAAATTACAGGAACCAAGAAGCACAGGAAAATTGTCTGGATTCCCAAGCTGCGCACAAATTGAGTGACCACAAAACGAAAAATTAATAATAAATGTCTCTACAACTTAGCAGCATGTCCAACAAGTGTTGAGAATGCAGTAGCACAATTGCTCTTTATACTTATAGAAAATTAAAAGTCTCTCTGTCACAAAAGATTACCTATGTCCATATCTGATATCCTCCTCAGTTTAGCCCCATCCTGAAGTAGCTTCTTCACCTGCCTGCTCTGATAAGTCCAGGTAAGCATCGTATAAACAACTCTACAACAACTCTACGGACTCACAGGAAGGGCTGCAGCTCCATGCTCACAGAGGAGGAAGGAGAGAGACGGAGAGGTGTTCTCTGTGAATGTTGCAGAGCAAAGTGTGTTCCATGCTGTGGATAGATAACTACACAGAATAGTGAGGTACAAGATCTTCCCTCTTCCCTATCAGTCCCTTCATCCCAGGCTGTGATTCTACAGAACTTTATCTGTCTCTCCAGCACCTCCCCCACCTTGTACTCAGCACTTTGTAGAGAGGATATCAACCCTTAGTGCTTACACAGCACAGACTACACACTTCAAGTAACTATTTTACTTTTGATTTTAACAACTTATTACATGTTCCATGCTCCTATATGTGGTCTACGCTACCAGGCTAGTCACTGTATACACTCTGTATGTACACTGTACAGTGTAATGTGGATTTACCCTTTGAGAACAGTAGCAGCACTATATGGACATTAATCACATATGACAATTTGTTAAAATCATAATAATTTTGGAGTTATGCTTTAAGAATTCATTCAACAATACAGAATGATAGCTTTACCTGGCATTATATTGCATTATGATTTTAGAAATTAACGGTCTGACTTTGAAAAAGATGTTCATGTGGACCAATTTTTCAGATTTAATTATTGTTTAATAAAAATTGTTATAGAACAGGATGGCCATAATGCAGAATAGAGCTGGGTTCTAGTTCCAAGTTAAATTGGTGGATGGAAATCTGCATGGTGTAAAGATAGACCAGAAATAAACTTTTTCATCTTAAGTTTCTCAGTAATTGTACGGCATTTGTTATGAAATTTGTTTGAATCATGAATACTAAATAATTATTATTAGCAATGAAAATATTGACATTAAAGGAAATCAACCACATGAATTTAGTGGTTTTAACCCAAGCATACTTACACACTGGTGTGTGCCCCCAGATAAATGATGTGTTCATCATTTAAAGGATAAAAGACTGTATGCAGATGAGCTTGAGGGGCTTCAGGCTTCATTAACACCTATGGAGCCTGAAACCCCTCAGGTTCATTTAGATACAGTCCTTCATCCTGGTGGTAGATACCCTTTACCTCTTCACGCTCTGTGGCGGATATATCAAAATAAAATAAAGAGAAACAAAATAAGCCCTCACACGGGTCACACAGAAAAATGAGCATAAAAACCCTGCGTCCTGAAGGGGTTAACTTAAAAAAAATATGCAAATAAGCCTCAGGGGCTCCTGTGTACATCACAGAAGCCTCCTTTTGGCTGCTAATATTCATGCCTTCCTTCAGCGTTTATGGCCATATCCGCCCTCTCATTGAAGAGAGTTGGTGACAGCGGACTTAGCCAGAAAGGGGTTTGGGCGTACACAGCCTAAGGTTAATTTGTAAAAAATTCTTGTAAAAGTCCTTTTTCACGAAAAATCTGCCAGAACCAGCTAAATTATGAAAACATCCTATATCAGGGAACACAGACCAGTGTGTAAGTGTGCTTGGGTTAAAACCACTAAATCCATGTGGTTCATTTTCTTTTAAAGTATTAAATTAAAATTAATATAAAAAAACCATAATATTTATTATAAAGGTGACCCACACATAAGCTTGCTTACGTTTTTAATATCTACCAATGTTGTTGTATATATTCTGTAGGGATTGAATAATTAAAAAATGTGTGTATATTTGGATTAGAACAGACTGAAGAGATCCGCCTTGTAGATGTATAATAGGATTATTATGACATCATCATGACCTTATATTTCCCTTACTTGTTTACATGTTATCCTAGCATGTAATGATGCACATGTTTTATGTTTACATTTTATAGTTTCTTTATCACAATGCAGAAAATGCATTGAGATACTTGAGAATTATCCCTCTAGTGAGGACAACTTTCGCAAACACAGTCAGACTCATATTAATATTATATGGCTCTCTAAAATTCAACATTTGCTGCTGGCTGGAACATTCGGTGAAGGGTTAGCCTGTCTGGGTTAGTGTTTCAGAAATACTTATTTAACAATGTGCCCTTCAATACCCCTTGTCAGACAGCCAGCATTTTACTCCTATTATCTGTCTTTAAGTGCACTAGGCTTTCTTCGTCTTGTTACATGGCCCAGTAATGATACACTAGAGTAAAACTGGAGGTTGTCTGCATTCAGCTGGAAAACCATTCTTGCTTAATTTAGTATAAAATGGATTTTTAACAAAATGGGCTTTTCTTATTTAGCACACTGTTAAAAACGTTAAGACAAGTGTTACGTAATATAAACTGATATCTATTGTACTTGATTGTTTTTTCAATCAAAACTCTTTCCATTATATAAAAAAAAAATATTTAAAGGAAATCTACCATCATGAAAACAGGTAGATCTGGTGGCAGGTTCCTGTAATGTATGGCAGCCTTCTCCTTTTCTAACCCCTTCTCTGAGCAGGCTTTAGTGACCAGAGCATTTCTAACAAATTGTCATACTTTTTGGATTAAGGGCAATAATTCATTTTTTGTGCAATACCGTAAATATATTTGTGTCTTTTTTAATGTTCTCAAAGAAAAATAAACTGTAAAAAATACAAAAGTGAACATGAGATAATGGCTAAATTGCAGTAAGTATGTCTATAGTTAAGAAAGGGGATATTGTTGTATAAAGCTAAAATTAACTTACAAATTTTTCTTTTCCTGGAGTCCAAAGGCAGCAAAAAAAAAACACAAAGCGACTAGGTCCCCTAGATACAATCAATGTTGGAAAGCAATGACCAATCAAAGAGGTAGCCCGCATATAAAAGAAAGAGAGAAAGAAGAACCCCCTGTATTTGTAATGTAGCAATAGGATAACTTGTATAATGAAGGGAGGGTGCCTTGTGTTGCCTTTGGACTCCAGGAAAAGAAAATTTTGTAAAGTAAATTTTAGCCTTCCTGTTCGTCCTTAGTTTTTTGGGTGGTTAAAGTTACAAAATCTGGAGTGAAATATACATTTTTTTGTAATGTATCTAATATATAAAGCTGGATGTATGTGTGTTTGTATGCCCACTAAAGAAATCTGTGCCGTAGCATTTCAATCGCCAAATTTTGCACAGTTGTTGCCTTAGGGATTGTCTTAGACCAGGTATGAACTGAAATTTTTACCAAGCGCTTTCCATAACCCACTTATTACCCACCATATACAGGAGCCATTTTCTGCTGCTGTTGCAGTTGGAAGCTAAAAAGTGATTGGTTGCTGTTTTGCCACAGGTCATTCATATAAGCTCTGAGCTTTGATTGGCTACTACAGGCAATGAGTAGAAGACTATTAGAAGAATATTAATGTTTATTTATATTTAATATATGTGTTTGTGTGTTTTAACTTTATATGTCCCCCATGAGGTCATAAAAGACCCTTGAGACTTTTCTTTTTTAAAATTTAATTCACTTTAGTTGTATGAGATCCAGCTCATCAAAACTACTAGACAAAAGGAAAATCCCAATTACCCTTCCAGCTACTTGTTAATACTGCCCCATTATATGGGGCAGGGGCTGCAGGCTGTATACTGGGGGCAGGGACTACTGCCTTTATGCTGGGGGACAGGGACTGCAAGCTATATACTGGAGGCAGGGACTGCAGATGATATATTCAGAGGGGGCAGGGGCTGCAGGCTATATACTGGGGTTGCCTGCTATATACTGGGGGCAGGGGCTGTAGACTGTATACTGGAGACATGGGGCTTCTGGCTATATACTGGGGGGCATTCACTGGCTGGCTATATACTGGGAGAATGCTGGCTATATACTGGGTGGAGGCTGGGACCAATCCATTTCCCACCCTAGGCTTATACTCAAGTCAATAGGTTTTCCCAATTTTTTGTCTTAAAATTAGGTACCTCGGCTTATACTCGGGTCGGCTTATACTCGAGTATATATATATATATATATATATTAATCATTAACGCATGTACACATTTACCTTGTAACTTCATGGCACAAGATGGAATGACTTATGATGACTATATTATGTCCGAATAGTTCCTCTGTCTACGTTTGATCTCTTCATGTCATCCTGTAATATTGTATATTTGTATTTATGATCTATTTTGGCTTGTTTCTGTTTGACAAAGGCTGTTTGTGCTGAAAAGTCACATTATTTTGGCTTTTTCACTTGAGTAAATATAATCTTCTGGGTCTACCTAACGAGTGCTGCAGTTTTTTACAATTTCTCTAATAATGGGGTAGGATGCCTAGCGGGGAGCACCCGGACTGTAGATGTACGGCTTCTCTTTGACAAATGTACTTCTTAGATACTGTTAGGGAGATTCAGTTACTGGGGCCAATCACAACACATATTAATATGATTATTCACAGGTCATCATGTCCCAAGTATTCCTTTTACTCCACCTTTCTTAGTAGTCTCCATGTGTATGTGTCATAATCAAACATAAGTTTAATATATTTTTTAAAAATCTGGATTATACAGGGATGTAAAAGTTGTAAAAATTGCTCAATTATGTGAACTGATTTAGCAACGCGAATTGTAATTTTACAATATGCGATTAGCTTCACTCTGTGGGGAAGTAGGGGAATTATACCATACAATATTATTCCCTCATTTGTAAGGTAAAGCAAATTTTGTTCAAGTTTTGTTTCACATCAAGAAAGCTGAAAAATATTTTTGCCTACCAAATAGTTTTGTCATCTGCAATGTACAGTATAATCCAAGTATACCACCATTATCAGACCAAGAATTTCTAAATGAGCCATGATACTGATATGAAATGCTTAATGTTCAGTACCTGCATAAAGCTTTTATTGCTTGTATTTAATCACTATTATAATGCAGAAATGTTAAATATTTTATTGCCATTTTTATGAAAAGACTGCAAAATATAAAGTGTTGCCAAAGTGCTCCCAAAGCTCACACATCCTGGCTGGTGCACACAGCGCTGCTGGCCCTATATCAAAAATAGACGCTTCTTCTTACATGTATAATCATATTAAGAAATAATTGATTTCCTATTTATAGATCTTCAGCTAAAGTAATAATGAAAACATATATTTGTGTCTTTTTTAATGTTCTCAAAGAAAAATAAACTGTAAAAAATACAAAAGTGAACATGAGATAATGGCTAAATTGCAGTAAGTATGTTTATAGTTAAGACAGGGGATATTGTTGTATAAAGCTAAAATTAACTTACAAATGTTTCTTTTCCTGGAGCCCAAAGGCAGCAAAAAAACCACAAAGCGACTAGGTCCCCTAGATACAATCAATGTTGGAAAGCAATGACCAATCAAAGAGGTAGCCCGCATATAAAAGACAGAGAGAAAGGAGAACCCCCTGTATTAGTAATGTAGCAATAGGATAACTTGTATAATGAAGGGAGGGTGCCTTGTGTTGCCTTTGGACTCCAGGAAAAGAAAATTTTGTAAAGTAAATTTTAGCCTTCCTGTTCGTCCTTCGGGCAGTACAAGGAACACAATGAGACCTGTAAAGCAATTAGTTTAAGAAGTGTGGGGTTAGCTTGCCACCTGTAGCATTCTTGTTAAAAACAGACCTTCAATACCCAATGAGTCCAGCCTGTAACGCCCGATGAAGGTGGACGAAGACTGCGTAATGGTTTTACAGTTTCAGTAAAATGGGATGAGATCAGTTTCTGCCCAAAAAGTTGCTGATTAGTCAGTGGGATCAGCCTCAGGAAGCAGTGGAGATGGTAATCCAAAAAGATGATCATACTTCTTGTTGGTTCATTGTCTGATACATCCAGAAATGGCAGCTATGCTGGCCTTCTGATCTTTGTTAGGAGTAGGACCACTTGTTGAATCCCTTCTAACATCTAACAAATGCCATTTGACTTGATCTCCATCTTAAGATCTGGAAATAGTACAGGCCAGTAGATTTTTTGATTAATGTCTTCAATGATGCGTGACATATTAGTGTTTTGGGAGAGGGCTCACAGGCTGAGTGTTTGCTGCAAGTTGCAGTTGTTGTACAGTATGACACCACCAATATATACACACCATACAGGAATATAATCTTATATTCAAAAACATAGGAGTAGATGTAAATATGATGTCTAGGACGGTGTCAGGATTCATATATGTCAGGCACATATCTGTGAGATGTAGCCTCTGTCTGTCTGTGTAATCTCATGTATCTCTGATCTGTCTCATCTCTTTCTATGTGTCAGATACTAGTACAATGTCAGAAGCCAGGTGAAAGTGTATATACACCTATACCCTGATAATGTAACCACATTGTCACCCCACAAAACTAGATGGGTCATAATGTGTCTGCTTAGAGTGTCCCCGCCCACACCCAGGAATTTTGCACTGAGCAGCCTAGAGAGTGATAGGAGCTAAAACAGCAATGAAACTGAGTAAAAGTGTAAAGTAAGGGGTTAATCCGGTCTTTATTGTGTTAACATTACTAGGGGATTGAAATGGGAGAATATTCTTTTGTCGGAAAGCCCCTTTAAGTGCTGGGGATGCAGGTTACTAACTACAATGCAGACAAAAAAGGCAGCAGATAAATTTGAGCTGTTTACCGTGACTGGCAGAGGAAACTACTGTCCTGCATGGTTGCCATGCTCACAATGCACACCCATTTCACCTGCACTCTAGAGCAAACTGTAACGGTACACAAACACTGAACTAGAGTCTCTTTGGGAATATTCCAGAAGGAGGAGTCTGTGGACCAGTGGACCCTCTGGACCACCGCAGGAGTTGAAGATGGAACTAGCCAACACCCTGGTCTAAGTAGCACCTGGTCTTCAGCAGAGTTCCACAGGTGCGACTAGGCCTGTGGTGGAAGCCCGGGAAACAGGGGTAGCAGGACACAGTCTGAGCCTGGGATGACAGCAGGAGTACGGCTTGGAAGGATGACCTGGAACTCACGTCAGGCCAGCAGGCAGCTGGCAAACAACCCAGGCAGACAAGAATAGTAAGGTCCATGGAGGAGTGCTGGTGGCTTGGAGACGTCTGGGAACACGGGAGCCACCAGGAGCGTCTGGGAACGCTGGAGACACACAGGAAACACGGAGGCTTCTGGAAACGCTAAAGACACACAGGAAACACAGAGGTGCCCGGAAATGCTGGAGGACAGGAACACAGAGGCGTCTGGTAACTCTGGAGGACAGGAAAGCGTCTGGTAACGCTAAAATATTGGATACACACTTTTAAACGTGTTTTTTTCCATTGTTTTTTTTCCATATGTACAAGGTATCCTCTAATTTAACAAACCTTTTACTTTCAGTTTATTATAGATTAGCATCTGTTACCAAACCATCTGTTTATTGACAAGGAATGCTTTTACAACAGAAGCCAATATGCAGATGTGAATTAAGACATGTCTGTGCCAAATTAGAAATCTTGATAAATTTGTCAAAAACTACTGCAAATAAGATGCATGCAACTTTGCTTGGCTACCTGGCAAATTGTTTTAGACATAAGGGATTGACTTAATAAATATGCTTTGTAGGTAGAATTGTCAATAAAAATGACTAAAAGCAATATGCAGCTATAAGGTTTATTATTAGTTGCTCTAAGAATTAAACATGGAAAGATGGTGGAAGAAGTGTTTGTACTAGAATGTATTAGTACGAGCATGTCACTGCTGTTAGCACACGGTGAGCTTTGGCCTGACCATTAATTAAATCATCCTAACCTCCTGACAATATATGGCCAATTTTTCATATGAATGGGAAGCTATTTTAATTTCTGCATTTGAGATGCGACCAAGTGGTGGCATCTACATGAACATTTCAGGCTTTAAAGGGGTTGTCCACTCATTGTTTACTTCCTGTGGATAGAAAACTGTCCATGGCCATGTGATGGACATGCAGGTGCTGTTCTTATCACAGAGAGTAATCAGAGCCGTGTGATATAACAACGAGCTGTGCACCTGTATGACATCACATGACCATGGACAGATTTCTATCCACTGAAAGTAAACATAGCAGCATTATATAGCAGGACAGCAGGCATATATCTACAAAACTGAAAGGAATTGATACAGAAAATATATTGGAAAATTGTATAACTTTTCCTTACCCAAACAATATAAATTATTTGCCGAAATTTTACAACCCCTTCAATTTGGTAATTATGTGGGATTTAAGGCTATATAGCTAAAGACACTAGGTAACAGTATTAGATTAGGTTGTATGTGTTTCTGGGAAACTTCAGGTGCATACCAAAATGTTTCCACAATGTAGCCAATTTACCTATCATATTCAGGCACCTGCTGGTCAATTATACTGCGTTATAACTTTGTGCTATTGTTTTGACTTCTTGAATTTGACAATTGAAAGAAAAAGCTGGTTTTGCAAACTTGACTGCTGCAGATTTGTGTTCCTCAAGCACTGTAGCTTTAACCTCAATCTAAGAAATCAGAGTTTATGATATAAGTCCCTAAGTGCATTCTGACAACACATTCATTAAGAGAGCAAGCAAATAAACCAAATTCTGAACTTTCCTCTTGTAAAAGCTAAGTACTCTACACACTGTTTTAAGATAGTATTAATTATGTCAATTATCTCTCTGTAGTCATTGAAGTTCTTCTCTTGGTGATTTTTTAGTTCAATTTATTTAAATTACATTTAATTACTGCAATTTGATCAATGTGAAGTGATAATGTCATGCAAATGTGTTAAGGGATTTTAGCATCTTTCATGCTGAGTGCATGTATGAAAAAATTGCATTTTTCCTAATAGGGAAAGCAAATTGAAAATTGCAGTGGAATGTTTATGACTTAATTAATGTAACCTTGCAGAGGCAATTAATGGAAATTATTTCACTTTTTCTCTTCAAAGCAAATTAGCCCCAGTTAACATATTTACCGTAGTAACCAGTTCCATTTCTAAACTATCTTCTACAATTGGAAGTTGAACTTTCACATTTACATTATATTGTTCATATTTATTTATGTTTTAACAGTATATTTATCATTGTTTATCTTTCCATATAACCTTCTTTATATCACCCAATTCAGTCTATTCAAAATTATAAAGCATAGATTACACTTCAGATGGATTTCTTGTTGCTGAAAAAAACTATAGGGATTATACACACTTTTACAAATGATTGACCTATCCTCAGCTGCTCCGATAACTATAGGATACAATTGCAGTATCTACAACCACTACTATGAATAATTAAAAGGGTGTATAGTCCTACCATTTGATTTGATGCATTATGAGCCAAACATACCTTGAGAATGTTGTAGCTACACTGATGCAGGATCATATTTTGGTTAATCCCTGATCTAAGTGGGTTTTGCTGAAAAGATTGCATGATTGCACAAGTTACACAGAGCGTGTATTACAGTTTGAACTACACACGGGGCTTAGTCCAGACTAATCAACCTGAGCTGAATCACTCATACACAGCAGCTGGGGGATGGTGCAGCGATTGATTACTTCTGCTTGTCAGGCAAAATGCAATGATTACATCATCCTCTGGCGCAGTGCATAACTAATGTGCTAGGAGAAGCGCTGAGCCCGGCCACAGAAGCAACAGAGTTTCAATATCATAATTTTATAATTGTTTTATTAGCAAAACCACCCAGCTCACGGATTAACCAAGATACGATCTTGCATCAGTGTCGCTACAGCATTCTCAAGGTATGTTTGATTCATAATGCATCAAATCAAATGGTAAGTTTCCTTTAAGAACCTGCCTCTTACACACTTTTTGGTTGAATCCAGGGCTATACCCTGGCTTGTCTAATGATAATTTCCCTGTTTATATAACTTTCAGTGCTCCTTCTTGCACTGGGATTAATGTCATTGTCTGCAGGCGGGTAACATACAGTCTGAAACTTTGGAGGGAATTCATTAACACACTTGGACAAGGATGTGGACAGATTTATGCAAAAAACAGTCTAATATGCATTTATTAAGCCTTGTACACCTTTTATTGGCACTTTTCCAACCAATGGGCATGATCTTTGGGAAATGGCTGTGGTGTCACTGGAAAGGGGCCTTGTTAGTGGAAAAAATCATCCCAGCATTAAATCTAAGGCAGCAAAAGAAAAGTCTTTTGTAGCTAGAACCTGACAAAAGCCAAAGAAACATTGTTAAATTCTCCCCCTTGAGTCACAGCATCAACTTGGGTGATTTGGAGCTAATAACACCCCTTCTTCCAAGGACATGATGAAAAACAAAGAAGAACTTTACACCCTCCCATGGATAGATGTTGAATTATAGGTAGCTTTTTATGCTTGTAGAGTCTTGGTCCAGTTAGTTTCTTGCAGACCTTTAGGAGTCACATGTTTAATTATTGCCAGGGAATTTCTTGTTTTGCAACTTACAATACACTTACAGTTTCATGGTAACTATTTACCATGAAAAAGACATATCTAATCCAAAAATAGTGGATGAAATGTATACCTATAATACATGTGCTATTTAGGAAGTGTGCTATCCATTGTTTCAACAGTACACATCCCCAATACAGTACATGAGCCAACTACTTGGGAAGGCTTTTTCAATTGTTGTCAGCACGTACGTGGAGCTCCCTAGCTGTTGACATACGGGACTCAAACAATGGTCCATAAGATTGTTGTTTGCATCTCTGTGTTATTGCTCTGTAAACCTCTTTGCAGTGACTGTTAGTTCCTAGAACTGGTTAGATTGCAGAGGGCACACATGTGTACATACCTTGTACCATTGTCAGTGAACTTCACCATGACTAAAGTTATTTAAGGCACCTTCCCACACGGAAAAGTGCCTAAGCAATAACATACCAATTCTACCATACCGGATCTTCAAATGTTAATTATATTTTTTTGTATTTCTTAAGATTTTAAAAAACGGTTTCAAACCGAATAATTAACCCATTTAACAAAAATAACTTGCAGTGGAAAATAAGTGCATAGTTGAGGCAGAGTTAGGTTCACAGCACAAATGTTCTTTCCTTTAAACTAACAAAGCTTTCATTTCTTGCATCACAAAGAGGTTTCTTTACGGATCTTGCTCAATGGAAGGAAACTGTTCACTCATTTCGTCAACTGTTTGTTGTAACAATTTATCTGGTGACACAAGATAAAGGCCCATTCATTGCACATTATTATCACAGAAGCTAAAAGCATTAACAATCTAGTAAATTTAGTGTATGTGTATTTTTGATCCCATCCAGATGCCACCAATTACTATTTGATCACTGATTTCATCAGTAAACTGATAGATAACTAAATCACCACAAAAGTCTTTTTCTTTGATTTTACAAAATGTTAATCTTATATGAATCTTTATCATCGTTGAATTCATTATACCAAGTTTGGGAGTTGAAAGTTTAATAACAGTAATTCATAGCATAAACTTCATCACACATCACAGCCCCATCAAAATAAAAGAAATCTACCATTTAAGTCAAGCCAACCAACATAAAAAACCCTTTTCACATTGATCCTGGCGGTGTACTTTGCTAATCGGGATCACATAGAAAAGAAAGTAATAATAAGACGTCCAGCACTCCGGGCTGCTAATTATGCATGCCCTTGCCACCTTTCTCTCACATGGTGGGAGCATTGGAGAGCGAGGTGACGTCATGCGAGAGGTGTAAATTCAGCACAGGAGAGGGAGGTGACATCACGCGAGAGGCATGCATTCTGCTGAAAAAATTTGACAATTTCTGTCATTAGTTTGTAATTCCCTGGATGATTCCATTGGTCTAAGCCTACCTTTCTATTTATTTGGAGATAAATTGCTCTGCATTTAAAGGAAATCTACCATTGAAATCAGACATGATAAACCAAGGACACTTACTCAGGTTGTTAGACTGCTTCCCCTCCCCCTCTGCTCTCCCAGCACTCCCAGTACTTCCTCCCTCCCTCAGCCTTATATAATCGCACTGGGGAAATTTCAGCACACAGTGGGGGTGGGAGTTCTCTTGCACATTGTGACACAATGCTTGATTTTGATAGTAGATTTCCTTGAAATGACGTGGAACATTTTAAAGGCTTACTCTTTGGTGCCCTTGAGCCTATAATATCTACTGTGTACACACTGTGATTAAGTTAGCTACTGTGGGGCCCATTTGACTATATAGGCTAATATGGGAAGCCTGTGACTATATTGGCTACTCTGCAGCCCCTATGACTATAATGGGCAGTGTTGAACTAGAAGGGAGCAGTTGAACATTATTAAGTTTGTGTGAGGATGTTACAATTTTGTGTTGCTAAATATGCAGACATCAATATCAACTAAAATAAGTTGACATGGTGGCAAATTAAAGATAGCTACATGGAGACAGTTTTATGCTGAAACAAATGTATTGTCCTGCATCAAACACTGTGATGAATCTGGTGCAGTATAAGACTGACTGTCGCACTCTACTTGTTTCTGATCTTGTATCTGTGAAGCGAGCTTTGTTGTAGTCCTTTATCTAGGTGTTGAGTTTGGTTCTTCTGCTATTTCTATGTAGCAGGCTTATTACATTTAAAAACAGTGAAAGAGATAGAAAAAAGCGCTATCATGTGTAGACTATTGTCAAACAGGTAATGAGTATACAGGTGCTCTCACAATTCTGGGTTCTGCCAATCTGCACAACAACCAAAGCACATATATCCTTATTATTAGGTCCATTGCTGTCTTGGAGCAACAGGTCAGATTCAATGCATTGGATTTGACTATTAGTAATGCGATATCCCGGAAATCGCCGGTTAATTGTAGGGAGTTAATTAACAGAGTTAATTTTCTCCTTCTTTATTTTTAAAAGGCAGTCACGACTGACCTTCAAAGCATAAAATATATTAAAAAGACACGTTAAAAAGCAACATAGTCAAACAAATATAAGGGTGAGCAATACTCGTTTCAAGTCCATAATGGACTCTTCCTCACTTGCTATCTATGATAGATAGCCACTTACATTTGTTTGACTATGTTGCTTTTTAATGTGTCTTTTTAGCGTATTTTATGCTTTGAAAGTCAGTTGTGACCACCTTTTAAGAATAAAGAAAATTAACTCGGTGTCCTGCGCTGTAAAAAAGGATGTACATTTAAGCAGAGATTTCCGGTATACCGCATATGTAGCAGGCTTGGTTGTCTCATACACTAAAGTGATCACAATTCTGATCTGGCACAGGCAGAAGTTGATCTAGCACTTTACTGGGGACAACTCTTGTCCATCAGGAACACAACTGTCAGGAAATAATACTTACAGTATAGTGTCCCCTCATAAACAACACTATGCTCCCAAACAATACATATACCCCTTACAACTGCCCATACTGTGCCAATTAAATAAAATATGGAATTTCTGACAGTGCCAGGGGAACCCTGTAGGGAAGGAGAAGGGGAGACTTGATAATCACCCACTACAATGCTCACCCTGGTCAACATTATGGTCAGTAATTGGCAGCAGTAATGACATGCCTCTGTGTCTCTGCTTTATTGCTGAATTAAATGCATAGAGCAGGCTGGCAGCAGCAGCAGAGATTTGTTTTTACTTATACAGATGACTGAGCACTTTATAAGACATTTTTAAAAGAAGTCCTTTTAATGTACAGTATGACTTAGTTACAATACTACTAGGTTACCTCATTTACATTTATTAACTTTAAAGTGGATTTTTATTTACCTGCTTAGACTGACAGCTTGTCAAGAATATCCAATAACTTTTACAAATTGAATTTTCACAATTCTACATAGATAGTTGTCATTGATAGAGGATGACACTTACAAAATAAGCCGACAAGGAAGGGAGCTCAGGTCAGTTGTCTTTGGTACTTCATTAATGACCTTAGCCTAGTGTGTTATCTGCTCTAAGTTTGACTACTGTTGTTTTTTAAACTAATTTACAAATTTACATATATTTTCCACTGGTCCCCATCCTCAATTTGTGAGGTTTAGTATCCATTTAAAGCATTACCAGCATCAATGTTTAAACTCACCTGCTCATATGAATTCAGCCACGTACCATGAATCCATGTCAGCTATCAATTATTAGATTTAGATTATTAACTGTTAATTAATTTTGCAGTTTACCTTGTTATATTTTTATATCAGCTCTCAGGTGTGGATTAAATTAGAACCACCAAGGTGACTAAAACTGTAGTGCACTGCTGACTATTATTCATCTCCTTTAAGGAAAGTTCTTGATCCTTTGCATGTACAGTTTATGCTTCTACATCATAACCAATGTGTTACACAATCATAATTTATAGATAACAACTAAATTCCCACTCCACTAATGACTAAAGCAACTTGCTCACACAGCAAAGCAAAACTATTTATCACGTGATACAAGACTTATAAAGTAAAACATAAATCAATGGTTTGTAGGTGGAGAAAGCAACATTAACAAATTAAGCAGAAGAGACTTTTGCAGTCGTCTTCATCCTAAGAGTTTTACCTTGTTCAATAAATAAACATTATCTCTAAAATGTATAGAACTATAAGTCACATCTGCTGCATTGTTCCCACACTTTTCAATAATTCAGTAAATTCTAACAATTTACAATGATTGTATTAGAAGCTGCAGTGGGCAATATGATAATTGATGGGCAATAATACAACTAAATAATCCAATAACATAATCCAATAACATGGATAATATAGTGCTATATAACACGCTACAATAATACATGTTGGGAAACCAAACTTCAGCCCAGGTAAAGAGATCCTATTCAGAAATGCCAATATTATAGAAATTAGGTAAAACTTTGGGCAGCATATTAGAAAAGGCAACCTGGATCCTCACCAAGTTCCTAGGGCTCTCTCCTAAACCCCAGTTAAATGTCTCCCACCCTTACAAGGGAAGTCCCAGGGTATATACTTTCCCAAGTTTCCCTTATGCGTTTCGTCCATTTGGACTCTTCAGAGTTTTGTAAAGGGAATCATAAGTGACTGAGGAAAGTATATACCCAGATGCCATGTATCTGGACTGCCCCGGTTAAGCCTCTGGGTAGTGGGCGTGGCAAGAAATTGTCATAGATAGATGGTGAACTATTGATTTGACCGGTCAAGATAGTGACTAAGGCTCTTCTGTTCGTCATAAAAACCAGTATAAATTTACATCCACACTACGACTCGAACAGCTTGTTCTCAAATCTTATTGCTGTGCATCAACGTGGCAATGCCAATATAATATTTTATCCACATGGATGCCCAAATACCTGTAATCCGATATCATTTCTATTTCTATGCCATTTACTCTCACTTGCTCAGGGACTCGCCTAAAATCCAACACCAACTCTTTAGTTTTCCCTGTGTTTAATGCTAGCCTGTTTGCCTTATAATATTCTATATAACCATCTATAGTCTCCCCATATTTAGACTCCTCATTATTGAATACACATCCTACCACCACTGCGTCATCCAAAAACTTTTGTATGAAACATGACGGCTATTATGTTGTATATACACTAAAGAGAAATGGGGATAACACTGTACACTGTGGGACACCTGTATTACACAGATGCAGGAGGTGGGATGGGCAATGCATACAATAGATAAGAGGTGTGTTGGTCGAGCTACCACTCCTCTTTAACTTCTCTTGGGGAAGAATAAAAATTATTTTTAGTGAAATTAAGAAACGTTACCCACCTATAAAAACATGTTCTGTAGACTTCTAAACTGTTGGACAAGGTAATGTGTGTGGATTTGGCACGGTACATGTGGTGACAGGTTCTCTTTAAGCTTTAGCGATGATTGTACCACCATATCATCATCAGAATGACACACATAAGGTTATGCATTGTAGAAGTAGTATTATTCCTGGCTAGTTGAACTGAATTCATTGTACAGCAGACTCAGAAAAGGAGAAGTGTGTAAATGCCAAGCATTTAATTGTCCAATCAATATTTATTACACAATGATAATATTTAATCAGGGTCTTTCAGAAACTCTACACTCTTTCCAGGAAACTCATTGATTACTTTTTCTCTTTAGAAGAAATTATAATAATGTAGCAATAAATAAAATAGTGGTTTCTGATAAACGATTGATCTTCTAATAAAATGAGCCCATACTACAATCTAAGTGGGTAACACAATAAAGCTGTGTACTGTCTATTGTCTGGGATGCTCGTAAATAACAAACACTTTGTAGTGCTTAAGAATCACATTTTATATTGCTAACATTTTCTTCTCCTCTTTAATTATCAAGCAACTGGTCAGTACTTTTCTTGAAGAAAGTGTAGGCATGAACTATTATAAGACTACAGATACAGGCAGTGTTGTATTGGCCCACAGGAGCATATTGTAATACATCTACTAAAATCAGACAACCTCGAGTCTTTGTATAATACAGGCTGTCATGGTAACAGAACGATGCTCCCGATGACATCACGGGAGCAATGATCTAAGTCAAATGTGGTCCAAATTAATAAATCCCCCACTGTATTAGTTTTTCCATTCCATGAAAACTATTTACTGTACAAAAATGGGTCTCATAAAGTAACTGAATGGATCTCAAAAGAGTACAATATGTATTTTTTTGTAAATGAATGCACTTAGACTGCAATGATTAAAAACAATTTATTGGAGTAATTATAAAAAGATGACTCTGATACTGGTTTTTATATAATTTTATTATATTGCTTTGCTACTTTGGCAACAATTTGGCTCATGTCATACTATAGAAACTTAAAAGAACTCTACCATCAAAAGCACTTACTCATAGATCCAGGCACAGTGACTGTGGTAATCTGTAACTGTCCCTGGGTTATAATGTGTGATTTTAATGGTAGATTTCCTTATAGACTCACATAATGCAAAAATATACTGACAGGAACATAGATATAGGGCACAGATGATGTAGATATATTGCAGCCCTGTTTCCTAAGGGGCTTGAAAGTGCCACTTAAGAACAAACTTATATGGTACATGGTAGGTAAAGTTACAGATTTCACAGCAAATCTTTTAGTACTGAATAGTAATGAGTGGACCCTAACTGTAAAGTTTGTGTCCATAGCGAATTTCACAAGCTCAGCACCCACAAACCCAGAACCTAAACACCAGGGGCGTCGCTAGGTCAAAAGATGCGGGGCCTGTGCCCCTGATCTTTTGCCTTGTGCCCCGAATGTCCCGGGTCAGCAGGACACTTCTCCTGCTGCCCGGGCAGATTTCCCCACTCTGTACCCTGTAATGGTAAACAGAGCCGTCGGCTCCGTTCTCCACTGCAGGGAGCAGGAGACGTGATCACACAGCGTCTCCTGCTTCAAGCAGCTCACTACAGTGCCAGGAGCAGGAAACGCCGGGTGATGACGTCACCGCGACTCAGTCCTGCATAGAACAGCGACAAGCTGGAGGAGACTGAGGTGAGTGGCAGTGTTTTTTTTTTTTTTTTTTTAAATTATGCAGTGGGGGAGGGGAGGGAGGCACAATCAGGCGACTTAGTCCTGTGGCTGACATTGCTGAGGGCTACAGGGAGCGCTGGGGACACACCTGGGGCCTGTAGGAAAATTAGGGGGCTGTAGGGATTTTACAGGGAGCGCTGGGGGACTTCTTAGTCGGGGTTCTGGAGAACATTATAGGGGGCTGTGGGGGACATTACAGGGGGCTCTGGGGACATTTCTGGGGTCTGTGAGGATATTAGGGGGCTGTGGGGGGCATTACTGGGAACTGTGGGGTATTCTTAGTGAGGGACATTAGAGGGGGCTCTGTGGACATTACAGGGGAGCTGTGCAGGACATCACTGGGGCCTGTGAGATAATTAGGGGGGCTGTGGAGGAACATTACTGGGCACTGTGATGGGTCTTCTTAGTGGGGGCTGTTAGGGACATTACAGAGAAACTGTGGGGGACGTTACAGGGGGGCCTCTGGTAACACTACAGGGGGCTGTGGGGAACATTAGAGGGGGTTCTTTCAACATTACAGGGGGGCTGTGGGGGACATTTGAGTGGTTTCTGTGGACATAACAGGGGGCTCTTTGGACATCACAGGGGGCTCAGGTGGGCATTAGAGGGGACTTTGGGGGAAATTACTGGGGGCTGTGGGGACATTAGAGGGGACTTTGGGGGACATTACTGGGGGCTATGGGGACATTGGGGCACTGTGGGGGACTTCTTAGTGGGGAGTTTGCAGACTCTTCCTTTATGTGGGCATGATTAAACAGGGCATCATTTAGTTTAGGGTCACATTGAGGGCAAATTAGTGGGGGTCCACATTTAAAGATACATATATATAGGTTTTATGGCGTTTACAATATGTTATATTAGGAAGCATGTATTATTTCTGTATTAATAGTATTTTCAGGTGGACCATCAGATCTAGCTTAATATGTATATTTCTGATGGTAGGTTTCCTTTAAGTTCTGCAGTAAGTTTATCATGTGAATACATTTTTGGTTACTATACGGCCAAACAATTGAGCTGCATCCCCAATACAGAGAGTGAAAAGAGTCATATACCGATTCCTCTCTGGTGTGGTGGGTACTCACTATGAAGGTCCCATAAAGGGTTAATACAATGCAAATGAGGATAAGAATAAATGTCTTGGTTGCTCTCTCCAAAAGTTTTAAGATATTTGCAAAGCTCCTCATCCTGCTTCTTGTTTCTCAGGCCTGTAACAACCCATAATATAGAGCTTTTCAGTAAATCAATAATGCAGCATCCATGTTTCTCAGTCATTAGTAAAAAAGATTTGCCCCTTGAATAGTCGTCATCGACCATTATCAATTCTAAGTTGGATATAATCAATAAAAGAAATCAAGCAATTAACGCGTCAACATTTTCTGGGAAATAGTAATGATTGATAGCATCTGTAATGTCCAAGAGTGGAGCATAACCCTAACTAATTGCCACTGAACCATTGATGTCAGATGGGAACTCCACCACTAGTAAATTCCTCTCACTGCCATAAAAGACACATTGGGAAGCACCAGGTCCGTCCTCTCGCTGCCATATTAATTCTGGAGTAATGGTACTTCAAATTCAATTTAGGATTAGCGTAATAGAATTTCAAATTCAGTACTTTTTCAATTCCAGATTACTGAAACTTCTAATTTAAGAAATTCCTATGTGGTTTGTGGTTTTATATTGCTTCTTTTAGAGCAGGGCAGAGAGAAAAACTAGGTCTAAAAAGCCAGAGCTGCTAATGTCTGTTTTAAATTATATTTTTTTTAATTATTTCTTAGTTGTTTTATTGTGGGCAGGGAAACTGCCCTGTTATTCCAACAATTTTCCAGCCCCCTAGATCTTCTTAACCCTATCTTACAGCCATTTTTTGGTGTTAAAATCCAGGTACCCATTGGCTTCAATTGGGTTTGTGATAAGCTCAAATTTTGGTCTGAGTCCGGGTTCTGACCCAAATTGTGTTCTGAGATTCAGACAAACCCATTGATCACTAGTACTGAATTTTCATTTTCAAGTATAGTGAAAAGACTGATGCATATATACCGGTTAAAGCTCCCTAGCTAGATACAAACCTTCACTACCTTCTCAAAATTTAGCACAATTCTCCTCTATGTAGATTACCTCAGTGATGAGAGCTGCTAGAAAATGAAGATTATGAAGATTACTACCGGTAGTTATGTTACTGGTGGAGGTGAGCTTGAATGCCAAACCCAAACTTCTGGCTGGATTCTGGGAACTTTGTCCCCCTTGTTCTTGCTTTTATCAGACTTGTATTCCTTATTTATATGTCATTATTTACTGATGTAATGTTTCTTATTGTGCTTTGTTTCTAGTGTTGGTTGTAAGTAGTGTCGACCAGACCCCGAAACTACAAAGTTTGGGTTTAGTTCAAACCCCCACTCTGCCATAGAAGCCAGTGATCAGTCCTGGCACTGATCGCTGGCTTTAGCATTTTAAAACACATTTTAATCACAGTGGGGGATCATTGTTACGCCAGCATGTTAGTGATGGTGAGCGAGTGGCTGCATTAGTTAAAATGGCGCCTTTGCCATTGTGGGTGTTACTGGTTGGGGGTCAGTGTTCAGTACCTGGACCTGAACAGGTTTGTAAAATTTGATTTAAGCCAAGATAGAGCGTACTATGCACTGTTTAAAGTACTTATATTTATAAAGGACTTATATTTCCCCCTTCTCCTAAATTAATGGCCGCTGTCCATTTGCATAATTTAGACTTATGGGAGGAGGGATTTTTTTCTGCCTTATTTCTGGCCCAGGTCATGCCATGGGGCACTGTTACATCCTTTTGTTTATTACAGGCAGTCCCCTACTTAAGAACACCCGACTTACAGATAACCCCTAGTTACAAACGGATAATTGGTAATTTACTGAACTTACTGGTTCTTATGACAATCCAACATTTTTTTAAATCCAATTGTCACAGAGACCAAAAATAACTTGTCTGGAGCTACAATTATAAAATATACAGTTCCAACTTCAACTTAAGAACAAACCTACAGAACCTATCTTGTACGTAACCAGGGGACTGCATGTATATTAATTGCTTTTAAGTGTTTTTCCTTTTCGTAGGACTGTCCTTTAGCGCTTTTTTTTATTTTTGTATATTTAATAAAGTATTTTTGTTGTTTTATGATTTTATATTGCATTTGATTTATTCCAAACTTCCAAAATATTTTTTTGTGTGTATTGAGATGTACAGTGTAATATTAGTTTCTCTATGTGGGATTGAGTAAACGTACAAATAGTTTTTAAATAAATAAAAGAGACAGTTTTAATCATCTGTATTTATTTTCTTTATCTTTTAGGAAGAGCAACAGCACCATTCATGAAGAATTATAAAAAGTCTGGCAGTAAATGTGTACAGTGACACATTTCTCTTAAATGTTCTTTAAACAGCCAACAGAGACATCAATGCAGAGAAAATGAAGTCCCTTGTGAACATCCATGTCTGGGAAACTTCTGATATTGAGTTACTGTATGATAAGAGCAGATTATATAGCACATCCCTAGTAAATGCTTATAATATAATATCCATAAACCTTACAATCATAATAATCATGGCATCACCAGCAATCCTTTATAAACAGATTATTTACAAAAGTTTATACAAATATTCATGTCACAAGTGTGCTATAGAAACCACACGGGTCGCCAAGATTTCCTGGAGACAACGGTAACTTATCCAGAGTGGTGCAGTGAAAAGTACTAAATAACAGAAAAACATCAGTATGATGGGGATTTGTGCAGAATGAATACATCTGAGATATGTATTGATTTCACTGTTTCAAGAAATACATTACAGCAAGTTGTGTGCTCGGTTTGTGAGTGCATAGGAGCTGACTTTTTTGTAGCTTCTCTCCCGTTTTAATAAGTAATGACAAACAACAAAACAGTTACATAACATATATGTACAATACTATTCTGTATACTAGACCCTCCAATATACAAAATGCTTCTTACAAAGTGTTACCATACTGTCTGAGTCCTAATCTATATATTCACATGGGGGGGGGGAGTGTTGCCTGGCATCAAAAAGACAGTGCATGGCAACCAATGGGTTAATAGGATTATATATCAATTGCTTATACTCATTGAAAGCTGTGGGAATACTGACTATTATTAAACACTGGTAAACAAAAGAAATAACTTTTCTGGATCTACTAAGAAGACATTTACAGCAAAAGAACTAAAAATAGTAATTATATTGTATATTATTTATAATATTTAAGTGTCTCATTCCCATATATATATACTTTATATGTATATATACATATTTTTTAAAATATGTATATGCCCTCTATGTATTGTACATCTATCCATCTGTCACACAGAAACTTGGGTCCTTCAAAGTAAATTATTTTTGTGGTCCACCTTCTATCTATACAGAATGTATGTTCACTTGAAATTTCATTGTAAACATTTTTGTAGTCATTGCACATTGTTGTGAATAAAAAAAAAGCTTTTAGTGATAAGTAATTCCTGTCAGTTAGAAATGTCATATGCTTACACTTGACCTTTTGGGCCTATAAGTGTCCCAAACCATAGACTCATAGGTAAATTCTCTGGTACCTACTATGTTCTGTGCTTTTAAATGACCGACTTCCCAGGTATATACTTACAATGTTTCCCTATCTGGTATAGGTCCACTCTGTTTTCCTGGGCTACCATTCACATTGTTTGAGGCCCATCATGCTGTCTCTTTAGGGCCTAATGTTATTAAATCACTCCCCATTTATAAAACACAGTGTACAGTTTATCCCCATACATGTCAACATAAACCACACACATTAACACAAAGACATTTAAATGAATTCATGCATTCCATTTACACAACATTTGATATAAATGTAAAAATGCTATAGATATACACATATAGCATTCTTTGTCTCATTTTGACAAAAACCTGGCAGCAAATAGCTTCTTTGCTATAGAGGGCAATGGCTTCTCCGGTGTTCACCTCCATTTAAGATGATTGAGTAGGAGTAGTATTTCTTTTTTCAGTCTGTTTTAAGTCTTTCTTCCAGGTTTCGCCCTCTTCACAGAGTTTTCTTCTCCAATCCATTAGCTCTTGCAATGCAGCACTCTCATTCTCTGACATTCTTAACTGATGAATAACCTGGAGATCAGAGGAAACAAGTCAAACTATGGACGATAACATTCAACATTTTTTAAATGGAAAGTTGTTATACAAATGACTTGCCAGTGTATTGAATTAATCGGGTAATAGTTTTGGGAAAGTTGTGGGTACTCAGTCCAAAAAGAACAGTCATGTCCACAAAATGGAACTCAACCATTCCACAACCATTCCACAAGAAGAAGTGCACACTGAGTGAAACGGTCCTGGTGCTTAACTAGGAAAGGAAGGGCCCCAAAGCAGAATTCCGAATGGGGCCCCTACTCCCTCAGAAAATATACATATTTGTATACTCACACATTTATACCTACATTTATACACTCATACACACAAATGTATGCACTGATTTATACACTTACACTGTCCCAGTAGCTGCTGACCACATGAGGGAAGTACACAGCAGGATTGAGAAATCCTTAGTCCTTTTGTCCTGCGGTCCCCTCCCTCTCCCCACATTGCTTATCTGAGTGCCTGGATCATCCAAGGGAAGCATGTCCTGCTTGGCCAAGTCCAGTGGTCAGTCCCATCCTCACTCACTTCTACTCCCATGAGGCTTGCTGTTATTTCATGTGATCAGATACATATATGGGGTAGATTTTGTAAATGTTAATGGATAAAGGTCCTTAGATGACATCACCCTGGTAACATGGTAGGACTTACTGAATAGTGAAAAGGATGCATAGGGAGGAGTAGAATTGAGTGAGGAAGGGGGGTGGGGGCTGCTGGACTCACACAAGCACGCCATGCACCCTTTGACTCACTGCTGGATCTATTTGTATGCCAGGTAACAGATTACAGTTGGGTATGTGAGGGAAACTATTTTTAGATAAAAGAAGGGTGGCATTTAATTAATAGGGTTCTACCTGTCACTAGTTGTGCAAGATGTGGTAACAGCTTTCCTTTAAAATTGTATTTTTCTTCCAATTTCCTCCAAAAAGGGTACAAAAAATATGGTGAAAAATTAGAATAATATACAAACTGCACAAGTACTAAGGAAGCAGAAGGGAGTGTGAGACAAGCCTAATCACAGTGGTGTTAGGGTAGTCCATCAGTATCATTAGCATAATTATAAAAGTTGATTTTAAAAGGAAGGAGGCCATGGAAAACAAATATAGGAAAATTACCACAGTCATGGTACCTGGATCTATGAGTAAGTGTCCCTGGGTTTATCATATTTCATTTTGATGGAAGATTTCCTTAACCCCTTAACGCTCTGCGCCGCAGCTCTACGGCGCAGAGGTATAAGGAGTGTATGAAGAGGGCTCACGGGCTGAGTCCTCTTCATACAAAGGTGGGGGTTTTAGCATTTTGCAGAAAACCGCCACCGCTAATAACCGCGGACGGTGCCTGCACTGATCGTGGCTATTAACCCTGTCATTGCCGCCGGCAAAGTCGCCAGCGGCGTTTAAAAGACGGCGGCGCGCGGGCGCCGCCATCTTTTTTACGATCGACGCGCCCCCGAATGTCATCGGGAGGGGGGGGGGGTTGGGGGTTGATCGGTTGCCATGGTAACCTGGGGTCTTCTTTTGACACGAGGCTACATGGCTTCTGGAGATTCTGGAGTGGCTCATTGTAATGAATGACCTGCAAAAATGCCATATATTGCAATACAGAAGTATTGCAGTATATGGTAGGAGCGATCTGACCATCTAGGGTTAATGTACTCTAGATGGTCTAAGAAATAGTGGAAAAAAAAGAAAAAAAAAGTTTAAAAAATAAAAAAAATTAATAAAATATTAAAAATTCAAATCTCCCCCCTTTCCCTAGAACTAATATACTGTATCCCATATACAGCCCCCTCCCAGCTTAGTAATAAAAAAGAAAAAATAACAATGTCCCAAATGTGTTTTGAGCTTTAACATTAGTAATAATTATTAACAATGCAAAACATGTAACTTCTTACAAACCTAATATGTGTTTGCAATGTCTTAAAGACACCGATGCAAATGATTTTTCTGATCGTACAAACTTGCCAAATTTTGTCAAGTCTGTACTTAAGGCAGTCTGCCCCCCCCCCCCCCCTCAGGGGTCCATCAGTCTTCAATCCACCTCATGGCAGATGCGGCCCTGCCTGCAGTAGCACAGCCTTTAAGGTGCTCTTACTGGAGACACACTGCATTGACACCCCTCCCCACAATTGGAAGGTGCCAAAGCAGCCATGACAGGCAGGGGCCTAGCATTTGTTATCCAGCCTGAATAGGACTGTGGGTTACCTACACTCTTGTATGGTGGAATGTCTACACGAGACTGCAAGAAAATTACACTGATTCTCCTCACACCAATACAAAATGGACCTTATATTGACACTTTTATTAACCCCTTAACGCTCTGCGCCGTAGCTCTACGGCGCAGAGGTATAAGGAGTGTATGAAGCGGGCGCCGCCATCTTTATAACGAGCGGCGATCGGTTGCCACGCCTTCGTTTGACACGAGGCTACATAGCTTCTGCAGATTCGTTACAATGAGCCAGTGGCTCATTGTAATGAATGTGCTGCAAAAATGCCATATATTGCAATACAGAAGTATTGCAGTATATGGTAGGAGCGATCTGACCACCTAGGGCAGTGGTGGCGAACCTATGGCACTGGTGCCAGAGGCGGCACTCGGACCCCTTTATGTGGGCACCCGGGCCATCACCCCAGCACACCAGACAGGAATGAAAGAATCTTCCTGCAGTTCCAACTAACTTAAAAGATGCGGCTTTCAGTCGTATTTTAATACTTACTTCACTACTTGGGACTGTAGGAAGAGGGAGAATGAATAGACAGGGTCAAATTATTTTTGGAGGATCTCCTGCTGGACCCATGATTCTCTGTGTACAGAAGGACACTGGAAAGAAGCTAAAATGATGAAAATTTTCCATCTTTCTATTGTGTTGCTGTCCTCAGGAGGCCAATAGGATTGAAAGTTGTTGAAAAGGGAGCAATAAGTTACTGCTTTATTTTTTAATTGGCACCTCGCGATAAATAAGCAGGGTTTTGGGTTGCAGTTTGGGCACTCGGCCTCTAAAAGGTTTGCCATCACTGACCTAGGGTTAATGTATCCTATATGGTCTAAGAAATAGTGGGAAAAAAAAGAAAAAAAAAGTTTAAAAACTAAAAAAAATTAATAAATTATTAAAAATTCAAATCACAGTAAAAATCACAAACATATTAGGTATCGCCGCGTCCCAAAATGCCCGATCTATCAAAATATAAAAACGGTTACGGCCGACGGTGACCTCCGAGGCGGGAAATGGCACCCAAATGTCCGAATTGCAATTTTTTACCCATAAAAAATGAAATAAAAAATGATAAAAATGTCGCACAGACCGCAGAATGGTAGCAATGAAAACGTTAGCTCATTTCGCAAAAAATGACTCCTCACACATCTCCGTGCGCCAAAGTATGAAAAAGTTATTAGCGTCAGAAGTTGGCAAAAAAATTTTTTTCTTTTTTTGTACACATTCATTTAATTTTTGAAAATGTATTAATACACAATAAAACCTGGATAAATTTGGTATCACCGCGATCGCCGCGAACCAAAGAATAAAGCTGAGGTGTTATTTTGAGTGCACAGTCAAAGTCGAAAAAACAGCCCACAAGAACGTGACGCACGTGCATTTTTTTTTCAATTTTTCCACATTTGGAATTTTTTTCCGCTTCGCAGTACACGGCATGTTAAAATAAATAACATTACGGGAAAGTAAAATTTGTTATGCACAAAATAAGCCCTCACACAGGTCTGTACACGTAAAAATGAAAAAGTTATGGATTTTTGAAGTTGGAGAGCGAGAAATGAGCGAAAAAACCCTGCGTCCTTAAGGGGTTAATAAATGTAAGGTCTATTTTCTATTGGTGTGAGGAGAATCAGTCTAATTTTCTTGCAGTCTCGTGTAGACACTCCACTATACTAGGTTGTTTAAGCGCCCCAATACAGCTCTTTTTTGCAAAAACATGCGCAAAAGAAAGTTTGGCTTTGGTTGAACAGCATCACTGGCCTCTATATAAATAGCAGAGACCCAGCAGTGATGGGCAGCGCTGCAGTTAAATGGGAGAGGGGAGACAAGTAAGTATAATCTCTTTATTATTTTTACAGCCTGCCCAGCCATATATAAAATATTTTATATACCTGGACAACCCCTTGTGGAATAAAAGGAGTCTTCTACTGTTGCTGAATAGAGGTCCTCTAGTTTCTGTGTCCACCACTGCTGACATGAAATTGAGCACTTCACAACTCAGCAATTTTCAGTCCACCCCTACTCATACACTAAAAAGGCTTAAAGAGGACCTGTCACTGCGCCCCTAAAAATAACAATGTTTCAAATGTGTTTTGAGCTTTAACATTAGTAATAATTAATAACAATACAAATCAATACAAAACTAATATGTGTTTACAATGTCTTTAAAACACTGATGCAAATGATACAGTGGATACAGAGGAGTGCATGAATATACCCGACCGCAAGCACGAAGTTACGTGGATCCGACCTCTTTTTTGGTAAGAGGTCAGTTTTTCTTTCCCTATAAAGCTGGAATCATCTCAGACTGGTTTCTTGAACATGACAATGAGGTCACTGGACTCAAATGGCCTCCACAGTCACCAGATCTCAATCCAATAGAGCATCTTTGGGATGTGGTGGAACGGGAGATTCGCATCATGGATGTGCAGCCGACAAATCTGCGGCAACTGTGTGATGCCATCATGTCAATATGGACCAAAATCTCTGAGGAATGCTTCCAGCACCTTGTTGAATCTATGCCACGAAGAATTGAGGCAGTTCTGAAGGCAAAAGGGGGTCCAACCCGTTACTAGCATGGTGTACCTAATAAAGTGGCCGGTGAGTGTATATGAGCAACTTGTTTAAACATCAAATATAAATGTTTTTCACTTATAAAAATGGTACTGTGCACAAAGCTTTATCACTAACTCATTAAATTACTTAAAGTGGCATTTATACATGACACATGATCTATGAGGAATCCATCTCTGTATCCCCCAAGGTTCATGATTACAGTGGATCCATGTACCCCACATAAATTGACCAGACTGTTATCCATACGATAGATGGCAGATACCACATTTATATGGTTCTTTGCTTGATATACTGGCTTCTTATACTAACCCTTATAAGGATATAAACATAATATCAATGATAGATACAGTACACCTCCATCATTGTCTATATAAAGCTTACCTTGCTGAGTTCCAGTATTCTTTTGGTCTCACCATTTGAAGTGGTAGATGTTTTTTTAAAAAGTAAGGCTGCTTTCGGTCCTCGAAGTTTAAGTGGAGGATATGGTGGTACAAGGGATCCTGTTTGTGTCAGCTTAGACTGGAACATCTGGTTGATTACAATATTTTCACTGGCTGTAATAAATTGTATGACAAGTATTATATGGTTAATTGGGTAGAGAATGGCATTTGCCGTTGCACCTCTGTATTTTTCTATGATGCTATTAAAAACTAAAGTTCTGAAAATTAACTATAAGCAGGGGTGCACCACCCATGAGGCGACTTGAGAAAATCGCCTCAGTTGGCAGCCTTGCTGCATTATGGAGGAGGCGGCATCTTAGGGCAGAACTAAACCCCCCTGTCCGTCCGTAAAATACTGTCTGCCCGTGACCCAGGAACACCCAGTCCCGGGCCGTGGCCATTGAATTAATACATATATTATAATGTTCCCTTTTCTGTAGCCCCTTCTTTAATAGACAGACAACAGAAATAGAAACACTAAAAGGGGTACAGAGGGGGTCAGCTGCAGGAAATGGGCGTTTAGACTGAGAGCTGCTGGAAATGGCACATAATATGGCAGGGAGCGGTTGTGACTGGCTTTTCTACTAATTCTGTGATCCATGGGTTCCCCAATTGATTATTACCACTAAGCCCAGTATATAACTCTTTGACCCTTTGGCGGTGGGGTGATGAGGGGGGGGGTTATAAATTGCCTCAGGCAGCAGAAAGGCTAGATACACCCCTTACTATAAGAATTTGCTTATTGGTGCTGCTTTAGCACACAACACCTGGAACACATTCCCCTAGTCTTTCTTCTAGCAAGAACTCTAAAAAGGTCTGCCAATTTCTGTCTAGGTTCATTTTACAAGAAAGGGGTTGTCCATGATCTCTGATCTTTTATGTACAATAGCTACTAAAATGAATTAATTTGATTGGGGCTTGTCTGCTTTATAAGTGATTACTCATGGACAGGCATAGATTTGTTACTGAAAAGCACCTTTATAATTCAAGACACCCCTTTAATTTTGTAAAATAAAAAATTTAAATGTCTACAAAAACAGTGAATATGCTTTATAAGATAATGCAATCCAAATAATAATGGGAATGATTTAGGAAACTGTTTTTAAGTTGCTGCCCATTGACTGTTTCTCCCATCTCCTTTTATGAAGGGGTGAATAAAAGTGCTTTTTAGATGAATGTTTGTAGCAATACACTATATAAAGCCATCAATGAAATATTTATAAAGTGAACTATATGGTACTGTGAGAGTTTTAAGCAAGGTGTGGGGGCTTATAGGTTCCTTTTAATATTAATAATTAAAAAAACCTGTATTTTATATCATTTCTAGTAATTTCTTAAGTGGCAGGTATTTCCTAAATAAAAAAAGAAACTCCTGTATTTTTCAGATATGAATTGACAAGTACTGACAGGGCCCCAATTACTGAATGCTAGAAGATACATTCATTCATTGATGTTTTTCTAGTTATATGATGAATATATAATAACTAGTGTAAAATATGGCTCTGCTAATCATGACATGGATTAGTATGATCATCATATTCTCCTAACCTTGGAAGACTAATCATTATTCTCATCACTGCTTTGGAGGCAGATGTGCAGATCAACAGAAGTAGCGAATAAGAATACAGATAATACACATTTTACATGTAACCAACACTTACATTTACTCTTACACTTATAACACTCATATTGGACCCCATATAGCTAATAGAAAGCATTAAAAATCTTTGATTAGTTTTCCATTTTCCAAGTGCTGTCATCAATATGTGAAAAAATAATCAATCGCCTTAATGTCTTTAAGATACAGATGATATTGATTGTGAGAGCAGCGCAGTGGTGATACCCCTGTATTTGCCCTTTCTATAACATAGGTGGAACAATGATATCATGGCACCACCTGGATCCTCCTGCAAAAGCCTAAGAGGAGAGCTGTGAGAAAAGATCCCTTCAGGAATACCCAGAGGTAAGTCACTATGATTTTATAATTTCTCACAGTCTTTGGGTGGATTTAAATAAAGAGTTAATAAAGGTGTGCTGGTGCTCCATACAAATGAATCAGATGGTGCTGTTGCTCTATTGAAATTAATGAGAGGGTTTTGGTCCTCTATAGAAATTAATGGGAGGGTGCTGTTGCTTTATAGAAATTAATCAGGGATGTTGATCCATAGAAATAGTAAAGGGTGCTACATTTAAACTAGGAGGATACTGGGTTTGCATATAAATTAATTAAAGAGATCATAGATCATTAAAACTACAGGGAATTATATAAATGAATAAAATGCTGCTGTATATGAATGAATTATTTAGGAGGGTGATGTATATAATTATTTAGGGGCTTGTATATAAATTAGTTGGAAGGCCTCTGGATATAATTCTGGAGACTGCCGTACATAAATTAATGGCTTATACTGTATAATGTATAATGTACTGTATAATGTAGTTAATTTTGGAGAGAGCATATAATATCCCTCAGGAGTACAGTGTATAAAATAATTTAGTGGGATGCACTGTATGTAATTAATTAACAGGAGTTCAATATATTATATAATTAGGAGCACCGTATTTAATTTGAAGGGGCTTTTCCTACTGAAATAATTAAGTATATATTTATTCAGGGTGTGCTATATAATACTTTATTTAGATAAATATAGTGTATGATGCATGAAAAAATTGGCAGTATGCCATGGACAACTAATGAGTTATTTGTGGGGAAAATACAAAAAAGTCACAGAAAAATGTGAGAAAAAGCAAATTGCGCAAAAATGTGGAACTTTTTTGCACTAAAATTAGAAAGAAAAATATGATTATTCTCCATAGTCTTAGTAAATGACTAATTCTTTGTCCAAACCTACAGCAAATGTCTATTACATTCAAATTGATCTGTACATTAAAATGTATTTAGAATTTTACTTCACAGTAATGAATATTTTATTTACTTACTCTTCAAGGCAAAGAGAAGATTCTGAGACAATACATCTTTATTTTTCTCAATTGCTCCAGAAATGTCATAGGTTACCTAAGGGGGGGAGGCAGTCAATGAATAAATATAATATCAACTTTTTTAATAATTAAAATATGTTGAAAACATTATATATATATATATACATACACACACACAAATAATAATCTCAGCAGTTGTATATTCCATAAAATTATTAACATTGTATTGGGATTGGGATTGTGTCCTTTAGCAACTACATAAATAAATCAAATAATTATCAGCTTCATTTGATTTTATTGGCAATACAATTTTTGTTAAGTCTAACAATCCTTTATCCTTTTAACGAAAATTTTTAATCTGCATTTCCGTGTTTCTATGTTTTAAACCAAATCTGATCTGGGTAATTTTTTTTTTTTTTTTTTGGGGGGGGGGGAGTTTTGCATGAAACAAGGGTACCGAGGAAAATAAAAGTAGTGCTTAAACAAATGAATTTCTCATCAGCCATCTGTCTGTGAAAAGAAAGGGAAAGTCTCCACCTCTTTGAAGGGTCTGTGTGCTGCCCATGTTTTCACAGACCAAAAATAGACGCTAGTGGATTGATCATGTGAAAGGACCCTAAATGGAGAAAACATATTTTTTAAAGCTATTTTAGTTGGAATGTTATGTAAACTGTTTCCTTGTTTCAAATGCACAGGAACTAGCTTTTTTGTGCTCTTTACATTAACATTTCCCGAAAGAGATTAGCATAAAAAGACATTAGGAGATGAGGAAGATTACAACGTAGCTTCTAATCTCATATTGCTTCAATGCTTCAAGGTATTAATTAGACTTTTTGTTTGCAGTGGTGATAATCTGCAAAATATTTTCCATGAAATACTAATATCTGTACAAATTTTAGGCAAATGTTCACAAAATCTTTTCTATTACATCTAAAAAAAGACAAAGAACAAGCAGAAACTTAAAGTAAATGCATAAAGCCACTGCAGTTTGTCAATAGGATTTTTTACAAGCCAGTGTTTATCAAAAAGCAAATATGAGAGAAATTGAACCAAAAGGTGAACATTTTAGTTCATAGAGCCTGGTTTGTTAGAAGTGAAAGGAAATATTAACCCAGATACCACTAGAAGAAAAACTGTGGTATGACCACAAATCAATTTCTCCCTTAAAAACACAGTATAGCAGGAATATGTAATAAAGAGTGTAAGAAAGAAATGAAAATCTCTTCCTTATTCTACAAATTTTTACTAATGCAGAAAAGATAGTAAAATATTTTGTAGGACACTTGCTTATGGGATAACAGTGGTGACCTGTGCTCTACTGTGTTTTTTTTTTTTTTTGCACATGCATCAAAAATACAGCTTTGAATAACACAATTTACAAACACATTTCAGAATGCTCCAGTTATGTTTGTTTTACTTTCAAGGGTTGTTTAAGATTCAGGAACCTGAATCGTTGTGGGGACCAATATTTGCCCGCAATATCAGTACCCATAGACGCCTTTGGTGCCCGGCTGTGGTACAGTGAGCACACGAATGTGTCGCCGTACCGGCAACGGTAAAAAGATAAAGCATACTCTTTGTTTTCCCATATGTATGGCCAGGCACCATATATATATATAGAGGCCAATTCAGCCCATGTGACACATTTATTACTGCAACTCGACAGAAATGTGGCGCATGCCCATAAACTGAATGCACCAACAAAAAACTGGTGCACTCAGTTTGCTTGCAAGGTGCGCCAGATTATTGAAGACCATGCACCAATATTCAATACTCTGCAGATCTGGGCCAATGTGTTATTTTTAATGCAAGTCAAGTGTGGTATTTGTGATAAATAGTAAGATATATTCAGCAACTACCCCAGTATATTCGTTCATTTTGCACACCATGAGACGTATTAATCTAATGAACTCTAGGTATCATTATGGTAAAACTGTATATATATATATGTACATTCTTCTGCCCTGGCAGATCACAAAGATTTAGACTACAGTCTGCCAGGCTAAGAACCATTGAATGACACCCAAATGGTTAATTAGAACATTCTTCCCCTAGCCTATCAGAAGAATCTTTCATAAAGCTGGAATCATCTCAGACTGGTTTCTTGAACATGACAATGAGTTCACTGTACTCAAATGGCCTCCACAGTCACCAGATCTCAATCCAATAGAGCATCTTTGGGATGTGGTGGAACGGGAGATTCGCATCATGGATGTGCAGCCGACAAATCTGCGGCAACTGTGTGATGCCATCATGTCAATATGGACCAAAATCTCTGAGGAATGCTTCCAGCACCTTGTTGAATCTATGCCACGAAGAATTGAGGCAGTTCTGAAGGCAAAAGGGGGTCCAACCCGTTACTAGCATGGTGTACCTAATAAAGTGGACGGTGAGTGTATATATACTGTTTGTATGTTTATGCTCTGTTTGTATGATATGATGTATACGTAATATATGTATTTGAGGTGTATGTGCTGTATGTATAAGTGTAAATGAGTGCATAAATGGGTGCCCATGAGCCTATACATATTATGTGTTTGTGTAATATATATATATTTATTAACAGGAAGAGGGGCCCTATTCAGAAGTCTGCTATGGGGCTAAAACACCGTTATAATTCAAGACAACCCCCTTTATTTTGTAAAATAAAATAAAAAATTTAAATGCTACAAAAACAGTGATAGCTATAATAAGATAATGCAATCCAATAATAATGGGAATGATTTATGAAACTGTTTTTAAGTTGTTGCCCATGACTGTTTCTCCCATCTCCTTTTAATGAAGGGGTGAATAAAAGTGCTTTTTAGATGAAGGTTTGTAGCAATAAACTATATAGCCTCAATGAAATTTATAAAGGAACTATATGGTACTGTGCAGAGTTTTAAGCAAGTGTGGGGGCTGATGTTTCTTTAATATTAATAATTAAAAAAAACTGTATTTATATCATTCTAGTAATTTCTTAAGTGGCAGGTATTTCCTAATAAAAAAAGAAAACTCCTGTATTTTACAGATATGTAATTGACAAGTACTGACGGGCCCCAATTACTGATGCTAGAAGATACCATTCATTCATTGATGTTTTTCAGTTATATGATGAAATATATAATAACTAGTGTAAAATATGGCTCTGCAATCATTCATGACACTGGATTAGTATGATCATCATATTCTCCTATCCTTGGCCGACTAATCATTATTCTCATCACTGCTTTGGAGGCAGAGTGCAGATCACAGAAGTAGCGAATAGGAATACAGATAATACACATTTTACAGGTAACCAACACTTACATTACTCTTACATTATAACAACTCTATTGGACCCCATATACTATATAAAGCTTAAAAATATTTTGATAGTTTTCCATTTTCCAAGTGCTGCATCAATATGGAAACAAATAATCAATTGCCTTAATGTCTTTAAGATACAGAGATATGATTGTGAGAGCGCGCAGTGGGTGATACCCCTGTATGTGCCCTTTCTATAACATGGTGGAACATGAATCAATGGCACCACCTGGATCCTCCTGCAAAAGCTACAGAGGTAGAGCTTGTGAGAAAGATCCCTTCAGCAATACCCAGAGGTAAGTCACTATGATTTATATTCTCACAGTCTTTGGGTGTTTTTAAATAAAGAGCTAATAAAGGTGGTTGGTGCTCCATAACATGAATCAGATGGCTGTTGCCTTTGAAATTAATGAGAGGGTTTTGGTCCTCTATAGAAATTAATGGGAGGGTGCTGTTGCTTTATAGAAATTAATCAGGGATTTGATCCATAGAAATAGTAAAGGGTGCTACATTTACCTAGGAGGATACTGGGGTTTGCATATAATTAATTAAAGAGATCATAGATCATTAAAACTACAGGAATTATATAAATGAATAAAATGGCTGCTGTATATGATGAATTATTTTAGGAGGGTGATGTATAATTATTTGGGGCTTTGTATATAATAGTTGAAGGCCACTGGATAATTCTGGAGACTGCCGTACATAAATTAATGGCTATCTGTATAATGTATAATGTACGTAGTAATGTAGTTATTTGGAGAGAGCATACAATATCCCTCAGGAGTACATGTATAAAAATAATTTAGTGGGATGCACTGTAATGTAATTAATAACAGGAGTTCAATATATTATAATATAGGAGCACCGAATTAATTTGAGGGGCTTTTCCTACTGAAATATAAACTATTATTATTCCAGGGTGTGCTATAATACTTTATTTAGATTAAATTAGTTGTATAGCATGAAAAAATTGGCGTATGCCATGGACAACTAATGAGTTATTTGTGGGGAAAATACAAAAAGTCAAGAAAATGTGAGAAAAGCAAATTGCGCAAAAATGTGAACTTTTTTGCATAAATAGAAAGAAAAATATGATTATTCTCCTAGTCTAAGACTAATTCTTGTCCAAACCTACAGCAAATTCTATTACATCAAGTGATGTACATAAAATTGTTTTAGAATTTACTTCACATAATAATATTTATTTACTTACTCTTCAAGGCAAAGAGAAGTTCGAACAATACATCTTTTTTTTCTATTGCTCCAGAAATGTCCATAGTTACCTAAGGGGGGGAGGCAGTCAATGAATAAATATAATATCAATTTTTTAATAATTCAACATATGTAAAACATTAATAATTATATATATATAATAATATATATTATATCACAAATAATCCAGCATTTGTATTTCCATAATTATACATTGTATTGGATTGGGATTGTGTCCTTAGCAATACATAATAAATACTAATTATAGCTCATTGATTTATTGGAATACAATGATTTTTGTAAGTCTGACATCCTTCCTTTATACGAAAATTTTTAATCTGCATTTCCGTGTTTCTATGTTAAAAACCAATCTGATTGGGTAATTTTTTTTTTTTTGTGGGGGGGGGGGGGGGATTTTGCATGAACAAGGGTACCGAAGAAAATAAAAGTATGTGCTTTAAACAAATGATTTCTCATCAGCCATCTGTCTGTGAAAAGAAAAGGGAAAGTCTCCACCTCTTAAAGGGTCTGTGTGTGCCCATGTTTTCACAGACCAAAAATAGACGCTAGTGGATTGATCATGTGAAAGGACCCTAAATGAGAACAACAATTTTTTAAAGCTATTTTAGTTGGATGTTTTATAAAAACTGTTTCTGTCCAAAGGCACAGGAAACTAGCTTTTTTGTGCTCTTTACATATACATTTCCCGAATAAGAGTTAGCATAAAAGACAATTAGGAGATGAGGAAGATTACACGAGCTTCTAATCTCATATTGCTTCAATGCTCAAGGTATTAATTAGACTTTTTGTTGCAGTGGTGATAATCTGCAAAATATTTTCCATGAAATACTAATATCTGTACAATTTAGGCAATGTTCCCAAAATCTTTCTGATTACATCTAAAAAAAGACAAGAGACGCAGAAAACTTAAAGTAAATGCATAAAGCCACTGCAGTTTGTCAATAGGATTTTTTACAAGCCAGTGTTTATCAAAAAGCAATATGAGAGAAATTGAACCAAAAGTGACTTTTAGTTCCAGAGCCTGGTTTGTTAGAAGTTGAAAGGAATATTAACCCGATACCCAGAAGAAAAACTGTGGTAGACCACAATATCAATTTCTTCCCTTAAAACACAGTATAGCAGAATTATGAATAAAGAGTGTAAAAAGAAATGAAAATCCTTCCTTATTCTACAAATTTTTACTAACGCAGAAAAGATAGTAATATTTTTGTAGGACACTTGCTTATGGGATAACAGTGGTGACCTCTGCTCTACTGTGTTTTTTTTTTGCACATGCATCAAAAATACAGCTTTGAATAACCAATTTACAAACAACATTTCAAATGCTCCAGTTTATGTTGTTTTACTTTCAAGGTTGTTTAAGATTCAGGACCCTGAATCGTTGTGGGGACCAATATTTGCCCGACATATCAGTCCCCATAGATATCTCCTTTGGTGCCCGTTGTGGTACGTGAGCACACGAATGTGTCCCGTAACCGGCACGGTAAAAAGATAAAGCATACTCTTTGTTTTCCCATATGTATGGCCAAGCACCATATATTAACTCTCACTTGGCACTTTATCTCGGTACACATGGTCCAACTGCTCGTTAACATTAATTTCTAGACATACCAATCACATGGCCGGCACCCAGTGCATTAGGCATGTAGACATGGTCAATACAATCCTCCTGCAGTTTCAACCGAGCATCGTCGGGAGAAGAAAGAGAAAGAAAGGTGATTTGAGTTCCTTTGAATAACGTTGCGTGGTTGTTAGTGCCAGAAGGGCTGGTCTGAGTATTTCAGAGACTGCTGTCTCTGGATTTTCCACACAACAACCATCTCTGGGTTTCAGAGAATGGTCCGAAAAAGAAAACAACCATCCAGTGACGGCAGTCTGTGGGCAGACATGCCTGTTGATCCAGAGTCAGAGGAGAAATGGCAGACTGGTTCGAAGCTGATAGAATCCGGGCAAGACAGTGACTCAACGCCACCCGATACAACCAAGCAGGCAGAAGAGCAATCTCTACCGCCACGTATGCAAACTTTGTTCACTGGCAAGAGAGGGGTCAGCAGCATGAGAGACACCAACGGGGTGCATCCTTTCAGCTAAGAACAGGAAACTGGGGCGACAATTTGCACAAGCTCATCGAAATTGGACCGTAGAGAGATTGGAAAAACGTAGCCTGGTCTGTGAGTCCTCGATTTCTGCTTGCCACAACTCTCGAATAGGGTCAGAATTTGGGCGTCCCACATGAAAGCAGGACCAACTGCCTCAGCGAGGCGTGAACAAGGACTGGTTAGGGTGGTTTTGGTTTTTGTCATGGTGTGGGGAACATTTTCTTCTGGCATCTTGGTGCCCCTTAGTTACCAATTGATGCATACCGTTGAAACGCCACAGCCTACCTGAGTCATGTTGCTGCACATGCCCTGCCTTTGATGACCACAATGTACCTACCAACATTGAGGTACTTTCAGCAGGTAAAGCGCCATGTTCATAAGCTGAATCATCTCAGACGGTTTCTTGAACATGACAATGAGGTTCACTGTCCAAAATGGCCTCCACAGTCACCAGATCTCAATCCAATAGAGCATCTTTGGGATGTGGTTGGAACGAGAGATTCGCATCATGGATGTGCAAGGGGCCGACAATACTGGCGGACATGTGTGATGCATCATGTCCATCTGGACAAAAATCTCTGAGGAATGAGTGCTCCAGCACCCTTATTGATCGTGATTAGCAAACGAAGAATTGAGGCAGTTCTGAAGCAAAAGGGGGTCCAACCGTACGTTACTAGCTGGTGTAACCTAAATAAAGTGGCCGGTTAGTGTCTATATAGAGAGGCCAATCAACCAGCGACACATTATATACTGTGCAACTCACGACAGACATGTGCGCATGCCCATAAACTGAATCCACCACACAAAAAACTGCGTGCACTCAGTTTTGCTTGCAAGGTGCGCAGATTATTGAAGAACTGCCACCAATATTCCATACTCCTCTGCAGATATGGGTCCATGGTGTTATTTTGAATGCAAGTTCAAGTGTGGGTAATTTGTGATACATATATAAAGATATAGTCATGCTAAACTACACCCCATATATTCGTTCATTTTTTTGCACACCATGTGGACAATCTTATATCTAAGAACTCTAGGTATCATTATGGTAAAAACTGTATATATGTAATATATATATGTACATTTTTCTGCCTGGCCGATCAAAAGATTTAGACTACAGTCTGCCAGGCTAAGAACCATTGAATGACACCCAAATGGTTAATTAGAACATTCTTCCCCTAGCCTATCAGAAGAATCTTTTGAGAAATAATTACTTCAATTTACAATACATTATCTTAATGAAGGCATTAAGAAGGAAAATTAATAATTAAAAAAGTGACAGCTATTAATAAATGTAACATTGACTAAAAGATTTGAGCTACCAAAATATAGATTTGCATTGTCTGAGAAAAACCCCTATTCTGCAGAGAAAGTAAAACAAAGCATCATGCTTCATGCTGAAATGTATCCAGTCCCAGTGCAGAATTGTCTGCTTACCCTTCCAGCATAATGCATAATTGTGAAGACAGGACCTTGTTCCTTGGATGTGACATTGCCATTTCCATCTTTTGCTGATGTATACACTGTATTTGAATTTGATGTCTCCAGCAGTGACTGAAGACGTTTGGAAAGGCTTTGTTCCATTGGATGAATAGACTGACTTTCTTCATCTAGAACTGACAGAAAACCCAATGGCTTCTAAAAAACAAGAACATTTTTGGTTTAGGTTTATTAACACTGATGCAATATAAAATAAGATTTAAAAAAATAATAATAAAAACACATAATAGTGCATTAAAATCCATTACAACAGCTAAAGTGCTCATATACAATACAGAGAGACACAAAACAGACTTTTACCTATTATTTGCAAATAGAATATACAGTATGTTATAAATCACTAATAAAAAAAGATTGTCGGATACCTCCAAAAAAGGAACAGGAAAGCAAAGTGGTGTTTCAAAAGGCCCTGGATAGGATATGACACAATGGGGCAGATTTACTTAACCCGGTCCATTCGCGATCCAGCGGCGCGTTCTCTGTGCTGGATTCGGGTCCATCCGGGATTTAATAAGGTAGTTCCTCCGCCGTCCACCAGGTGGCGCTGCTGCGCTGAAAAGCATCTGAACGCGCCGGAATTCACCGAGGCCGGCTGAGTGAAGGTAAGCGCGTCCCGAGCGACACATTTTCCGTTTTTAAATGCGACGGTTTTTCCGAATACGTCGGGTTTTCGTTCGGCCACGCCCCCCGATTTTCGTCGCGCGCATGCTGGCGCCGATGCGCCACAATCCGATCGCGTGCGCCAAAATCCCGGGTCAATTCATGGGAAATCACGCAATCGGAAATATTCGGGTAACACGTCGGGAAAACGCGAATCGGGCTCTTACTAAATGACCCCCAATATGATTTAAGGAAAAAAACTCTCTTTGATAGTAAGAAGATTGGTCAGTTTTATTCAAGCACATAAGATTAAAAATATTTGTAAAAACATGGGTATAAATGCATTTCACGTTCAGAGGGAACACTTCAGCATGACTCATGAATGCAGGTTCAAGAATAGCTGAAGAAACTTCACGTCTACCATAACTCTCATTCTGATCTATACGCTGTACTGAAGAGACCCAACCAGGTTGAAACAGTGCTATCTACAGCTGGGAATCTGTTCCTTCTGGAATAGAGCTTTAGGTTTCCAACCTATTTACTTCAACCCTCATCCCACTAGATAAAGAGGTGGCCATATATGTGCACATATACATGTATAAGTGCAATTGGGGAAACCTCTCCAATGATGCATGGTAGGTCAATCCAGGGAAAAGAAGAGGGAAGACAAAAGCGCACAAGACTCAAGTGGATTTTTTCTATAAGTGGTGCTCAGTGTTGAGGAGTAACAATCACCTTGTGTATTCAAATTGCAGGCGTATCAGATCATATAGGGATCCATTTTAGCGGGGGTCCTCTGACAACGTTAAATGCAGACGCTGCTAACCACAAGACGCAGGTCCATTTCTCCAGAATGGCGGACTTGCAAGAAGTGAAGAGATTCCCCGAGGGGAAGGTCTTGTATCTGTTGGCGCTGCGTCTCACTTCATTCCCATAGTCGCTATTACATTTGGCTCATTTTGGTTTGACAAAGAATTTACTGGATTTAGCATCCCAAACCCAGACATTCAGCTGCACTGCTACAGCCCAAGTAACCCGGGGATGCCTGTATAGCCTTACACTGTCAAACACTTATTAGCAGCCATTTCCAGATAAAATATTGGTTTATCAAGAGCAAGTCCTCTGCTTCCTACAACACTTTTACACTTGTTAAACTGAAAATCTATGACTTGCCAGTAATGCGCCAGGGGGGGACAATTTTACACATACTGGTTATCTCCCTGAAAGGGAAGCCCATTCATTCTTGTCATGATTTCCTAGGGGAGAGTCAAGAGTATTGTTATCTGTCTAGAAACCTACACCTTGGCTACTAGAATGCTCCTTGTTTCTTGTATAGAACGAGTTTGTGCATATACTTAGATATTTCATTCAATTCACCAGATTGACCTTGGATACCTAGAAATAACTTTAAACTAAATCAAAAAATTATACCACAGATGGAACCATCCCATGTAATAGTTTAATAGTTATATATTATGTCTTTCTTCATTAGAGTATTTTTTAACTTCATATTCAACTAAAAAGGCTCGAACCGTCGAATCCTGCAGGTGCTAGTTCAGCGGTGTTACAACCCAGGTTAATTCTCTACTGAGTTGGGTTTTAAGATTTAGACGAATCTCTCTCAACTGGATAGTGTATAGCCATGGGATCATTTGTTGCATAAGGCAGGTCATGGCCCAGGTACTGCATACATTCTATTTCTCACTGTTAAACCCATCTTTGGCCTTATATTTAGTGTTGTGCATAGTTCTTTTTACATGTAATGAGACGATGTATGCTTTACAATTTTGTACCGGGACACGAATCTTTGTTTGGAAATCCAGTTTGCCTGACCCTCAATAATTTATTATGTCGTCATCTTTTCTTGTTTGCTTTGTTTTCCTAGGGTTAGAGCCAAAAAACAGTGGACCAAAGGTTTTTGGGAAGAGCAGTTGTAGTACTTTGACCATTTTTTACACGAACATGATATGGTAATAAAATATACATTAAATAGAAACATAATTAGTAATCATTTTAGATTTAATTTTTGATAATTTTTAAAATGTGTAAAGAAACACAAAAATGGACATGGTTTCCCCAAAACATGAAGACCAAAATCTAAAATAAAATCACTTATTAAAATTCTGCTTTTTAAAGAAAGTTGTCCCATGATGTAACTTTAGTTGGTTGACTAGTTCAAATAGCCTATGTAGTTGATTTTAAAAAATGCCTTGTCAGCATTTGAATAAGTCAAGTACGGATCTAAGATTAATTTACTTTCCAGGTTCCCTGATAGCAGATGATGGTGATACTTAGGGGAAGAGTACCTGAAGCCAAGTGTGTCATTCTTTATCCATTCCACACCATCCCCGCCCCGTTTCTCAATGTACAAGGGTGAGGGAGAGAGCTCATGCGTGTGGAGGTGAGAAGAAGACACTAGGCCCCACAGGGCTGCCAGCTTGACCCTCCCTGGGACTAACAAGGTTGTGGCAAGGAGCCAGGCAATGTGAATTCACTATATAAACTATGAAATGATTCAGAAGATGAAAAAAGAATTTTTAAATCAGCCTAGCAAAAATGATTAAATAAGCTTCTTCAAAAATGATCTTGCAGATAAGACACTACTGGCATTATTCGGTTTTCACATATTATCGCCTGCCACCGGCATGTTCATGTTATGGCTCCCTTCACGTTTTTAAAAGAGAACTTCAGTTAATATATATATTACTACAAGGATCAACTCTACACGAGGAATGAATTTATTTGGAGAACATTTATTGGGCTATAATGATATGATCTTAGCATTGTAAGTTATAATGATGTCTCAACAGAGAGCATGTCCATATGAACTATTGGCCATGTGGATTTTATGTTGCCACAACAACAAAATACTGTTTGCACAACTAAATGTTTTAAGTATCAGGTGCACACTCACTTTCATAGGAGATGGTTATTGTGCGACTCAATGGTAACTATTGGCCGCCATTTATGAAAATACTTAGTAGACATGAAGAATATTTCAGTAGTAGTTCTATGGTGAAGGTCCCATGTGCTGTTAGTCGGGTGTGTAAATGTGTAAAAAATGTTATATTTGAACAAAAGGTCATTTGTTATTCTGACACGGAAGATGAAACAGGGCTTCCAAGAAATAATTCAGCTTTATCTTGCTGAATTTTACTTCTAAAGTAATGAGCGTGATCTTTAGAAATGCTATGTGAGACGTGCTGCTAATTTTTAATCTACAGGTAAGCCAGGTTAAATGTGCGCTTGTCACTCACACTATTTTGCTTTTTTGGTTTCAAGGATGGATCCCACAAATATTAAAAATAACCTGTGAAGGGAAAGGGAAGCCAGCAGAGCCGAGCACCACATGAACATGTTACAACCGACTTTGTGTTTATCCTAAACATGCTGTCGCAAAAGGAATTTCATATCTGAGGAGTGCAATCATTTATTTTAATAACAAGAAACAATAAAAATCATGACCAAATTACATTAAAGTGTTTTCAATATCAGAACATATGTCTTTGTAAGAAAACCCAATCGTAAGCAGAGGTCAAAGGTAGGCGGGGTTAGGGACACTGCCGAGATGATTTAGGGACACAGCCGAGATGTTGTGCTCTTATGCTTAGTCTTGTAATGCTTTAGCCCACGATTCAGCCTGGTTGGGGGGTTAATGGGAGGACCGCAACTAATGATCAAAATCCCACCTTCATTTTTTAAGCCAGTATTACATTTCTTAATTCAGTTGATAAGTTGTTCAGCAATGGAGCAATATTTGTTACCACTTAAACTAGCTGTGTCAGCATTTGCAGTAATAGGTGGAGTTCTGAGTTGTAGTTTAGCACTCAGTCGCTATAAGGCATCATAAACTGCCATACAGAAAAGTATTTCATAAAGACGTTAATTCTAATTTATATAGTGAACATAGATATAAATATAATAAATTATTAAATTATTTATATTGTATAATAATAATAAAAGATAATAATACTATTGACAGACTTCTGATGCCTGCACACCAAAGGATCATACGTAAAAAGGATGCTGGAGGGAGGAAAAGGCTCCTTGCAAAACGAGTGGAAACCAGTTTTATAAACTTCATAGTAGGGGCAGGCCCCTGTTAGATTTTATTGGAGGCCAAGGAGCTTAGGAACCACCCCCAGTAGGCCTTTGTTACAGCTTATTAACTAACCGTATATACTCGTGTATAAGCAGGAAAACGTCCCCTCGGTTATACAAACGTCCATATCCATCTCAAAAGAGTAAACAATACTTAAACAATAATAAACTTATATGACACACCTCGGTTGGGCCCCCCCAAGGGATGTGATGGCGCTGATCCCAACATGTCTTTCCCAAGGGCGTTGCCTGTATGACGTTCAGCAGCGGCGCCCTCATACTAGATGCCGGGCCGGGAGAGATCAATGGTGGCGCCGCAGAAGAAAGAAGACGGGAGCGGGAAGGAAGCATAAAAAGACAACGCGGCGCAGACATAAGGGGAAGCAGACGCCTGCACATTGGGGCCACCGGAGGGTGAGTAATTAAAGTTTATTTTTTTTAATGCTGGGGGAAAGCTGTATACCATAGGGGGAGGCTGTATACCAATGGGGGGCAGGGCTGCATACCACTGTCGGGCAGGCGTATACTATGGGGGCAGGCTGTACATACTGGGGGCAAGCTGTATATACTGGGGGCAGGCTGTTACTACTGAGGGGAAGCATGTATACTACTGGAGCAAGATGTATATACAGGGGCAGCTGTATACCACGGGGGCAAGCGTATAACCTGGGGGCCAGGCTTGTATACCTCTGGGGGAAGCTGTTATATACTGGGACAGGCTGTAATGGTAAACTACTGGGGCAAATGTATCCTCGGGGGGCAGGCTGTATATACTGAGGCAAGCTGTATAGATGGGGGGAGGATGGGCAGGCTGCCTATACTATCGGGGCGGTTGGCTAGAGAATTGGGGGGGGGGGGGGGTGTGACCAATGCATTTCCCACCTCGGATTATACTCGAATCAATAGTTTTTTCCCAGTTTTTGGTGGTTAAAATTAGGGGTCTCGGCTTATACTCGGGTCGGCGTATGACTAGGGTCGGCGTATCCCGAGTATAACAGTAAAGTATTTTCCCACAAGCTCTACTCCTAGTTAGGATCAGTGTGGCCTGCAAAAAGAGCAGTATATAAAGTGAAGGGTTACCTTCAGGCCGCCATTATAGAAAAGAAAATTATTTTATTTGAGGCTATAATGACTGTAACGATATTGACGACATGTCCTACCGGGCTGTTGTATAAAATACTATCTTCACACATTTTTTACAGTAACAGCTTATTATAACAAATTATCCCTGAAAATGACAAAATGTGTCACCTACAATGAGAAAGTCAAGAATATCTCAAAAAGTCTCCTGATATGAACAGACAGTTGATCAATGTAAAGCCCTTGATCTAGGCCATTGCATAGTGATTCAATCTGCCTATTTATATGAACAGCACCATGATAAGGGTCTTATTCAAGTCAGTAAAGTTCCAAATGTTTATAAGTTATGAAGGTGCGTCTCAACACAGATAAGTGTTTTAAGTCAAAGCCCCAATGACCAGTTTGAAAGAGAAATTACACAGCTGGTTGAGTAATCTGAAAAATTTCCTTTTGCGTACACTGTGTAAACACTTTGCTATCCCACTATCCACTACTAGTAATTAGCACTGCTGGTAAAGGAAGGTAAATCAACGGTGCATAGTCCGTTTCACTGACTGCATTGATATGTTTTCAGGAACATACAAATGTTCTCTTGATTCTCTTGATAAAGTAAAAGTATTGTAAAGTGACCTAAAGGACAATTTTTTTTATAATCCTCAGCTAAAGTGCGGAAAAAGTAATTTTCTGAGAGAAAATAATATATAAAGACTTGATATGTAACCATTAAACTCGCTCCAATTTTTATCATCATTAGTACAGGACGACTGCCTCGTTTTGTAAGACAGACCACTCTGTGCACTGTGACGCGGGATGCTTTACTTTAGTTCCCAGGTTGTAAGGATCAGCTGTAAGGTGTCGATGATGTTTTATTGATTAAGCTTGGGTCCAATTACAGGAAAAAATTTGAAAATACAATTGTCACTGGGGCCAAAAAAGGTTTGTATGGATCTAACAATTATAAAATTATACAGTTTCGACTGGCATACAAATTTCAACTAAGAACACCCCCTCTGGAACCTATATATTTGTTAAACCAGGGACTGCATGATTACAAAAGTGTGTACATTTACATTTTATAAAAAAGGCTCTCACTAGACATTTTTGCAATGGGTTCATAGTCCGAAACTAGCTCTGTGTTGCCTGGATGCCAGACCTGCCTTCTTATCCATAGAGTAAAGGGAGTAATTCCCCCAGGATTTTCGGTGGTGGTGCAGAATCCAATGCTAAATATTACACCAAAGTTTTTTTTGTGATGACATCTCTTAAATGTCTTACCATAAATAGCAGGGTTCTTTTAGCCCACTACTGGTTTCTTTCTCATATGAAATTGCAAGTTGTTGTTTCATTGCATAACTAGCACAAAGGCACATAGACTTGGAGCGCCATTCCCATTGCCATCCAAATGAATGTCCACTTCCATTAGAATAACCCAACAGGGGAGATATATTTGTATGGTCCTATTGTATGTATTGACATGACTGCCCCAAGTACCTTGGATATGGTATTATACTTGTGACCTCCTCTGTCAAATTTACAGAGAGGGTTACTATTGTACGCGCGTTTAGCCCCAATTTGTGGTGGGACCAATGATGGACTACTCCATACCACTGATCTCTTATTCTGGAACAAAACTCAGCCATTAATGATCTGCACTTTTGTGGCATACACTTTACCCACACTCTAGATTTATTGATCTTGCATCCATGCATACACAAGTTAGAGTGCCTTTCAAATTCACTCCTTGAAAACGCTTATGTTTTTTTTAGACTTTTTTCTCTCTTTGAGACTCAACCAACTCATTTGAGTTGAGAAACAAGATGTGTCATATCCCACCACTGGGCACCCTATGGAAACTCTCAATTGTGCGAAACAGGAACACGCCAAAGGTCCCGCTCTACCCAAGCCAGTATACTCACCACATGGTATTCACAAACAATTCAAATACTATGTGACGGTCATTTGATTTAAATGTAACTTTTAACATGCACACTTGTACACAAAGGGGGCATGGGACGATCCCTCTGACTATATTCGGTTCGCAGGGCTCATTTCACAGGCAAACCCTATTTAGACATATATCCTGTAAATGTCCTTTGGGTCAAGTTCTTATGCCTTGTTGTATCCCCTTTTGGATCTCTATTTTTTTTTTTTCGGGAAAAAAAGATAAACAGGCTCTCTCTTTTTCATGCTAATAGCGTCTTTAGTGTGATCCTATCCACAGGACCATCAGTGTGAAAGTGAAATGGCCACAAATTCTGCATAGACAACTTTTCCGTCTTTGAACTCCATGGAAATCCATGAACATGGATCAGCGGGAACCGACCAAGGTTTGTTTTGTATAACCGATCATGTCTGGAACCTAAAGGACCCTAAGGACATTCTGTATGATTGTATTCTTAACCGTGTAAACATTTTCAACCATTTGCAAAAACTATTGTACTGTCCATTTTAGTTTATCGGCATCATTTTTTGCCCAAATTTTTTTTGCCTTGTAATGATGGAAGATCCCCTTTTCATAGACTTCTCCAAAACAAAATTATCAAATTCTATTATGATCTGTAGTATTCTGCTTTGTATTAAAACAAAAAAAAATTGCATATGCATCCTGTGCTGACCAGCTCACAAGTTGGAAAGTATGCCTTTTCAGAGCGGGCACTGGATTGGGAAAGGACCTGGAATGGTGAAGCTTTAGAAATAAAGATAAGCGGGTGGAGGGACATTGGTGGGTCTTTTAATAAGGGCCCGTTGGACGTTTTCCCGAAGGTTACCCGCAATTTACGATTTGCGCTGATTTCCCTAAAATTGCCTGGGATTTTGGCGCAACGCGATCGGATTGTGGCGCATAGGAGAAGGAGATGAACGAAGGAGGGAAACGGTAGGGGGAGGGGTGCCCGGTTCCTTCCACTTTTAATTTCTCCGAACGAAAATCGACGGATTCGGAAAAACCGCGCATTTAAAAAAAAAAATGTGTGCAAAAATCTTGCACTTCCCTTCACTCAACCCGGTCGGTGTCTTCCAGTGCGTTCCAATGCTCTTCAGCGCAGCAGCGCCACCTGGTGGACGTCGGAGGGGAACTACATTAATAAATCCGGCCGCCGGGACCGATCACCACAGGCCGCGCCGCGGATCGCAAATGGGCAGGGTAAGTAAATATTCCCCATTCTGTAGTAAAAAGGTATTATCATTCATCTAAAGCATAGAAACGAGTGATCTGATTCACTTAAAGGATTGATTGGTTACGGAAAACCGCTTTGCTCGATTCCCCAGATTACCACATTTTCGTGATATTTTTCTAGCAATACTAGTTAAGCAGGGCACAACATGAGCAGGAAAAAGACTGTAAAGGGGTTGTCCAGAGGTTCAAAAAATGATGTTTCCTCCAAACAGCCCCTCACCTTAGCCTGGTTCGTTCCAGTATGCAGCTCAGCTGTATAGACAGGATGGAGCTTAGTTGCCATTGCACGCACTGCCCGTGGAAAGGAGGTTTTGGAAGAGAAAGCAGACATGTTTTTTACCCTCTGGACAAACACCGGTAATGCGGACTGACTATAACTATAAAAGTCGTTTTTAGAACTATTAAGACTGCATAGTAAGAAGTATTGGGGACTCCCATTGGAAAAGTCATGAATAGATCAGCCAGAAATTTGAACTAGAATCAATGCAATGCTTTCGAATCAGACTACTGCATTTGCCAGGGAAAAAAAAAAGAAAATAGGGCATACATCTGCATCGGTCTTAACTTCCCAACCCAAAAGGATGTAAAATGGGAATAGAGTGCCTGCGGGCTTTGTTTATTTAAAGTGGTAAGACATTGATAAAAAGGCTATGCATTTGATCTGAAAAAAGCATACTGATTCTAGTTGGCTATCCATTGGGGTAGAAGTAGCCACTATCCTTTTGCGCACATAAACATTATAAATATTTATGTTAATTATGAATATATGTTTAATCAAGAAAACTATTCTTTATCATCATTATTAAAACAAAACACGTAGTTATAGAATTTCCATGTTCACATGGTGGGCAGGTTGATAAGGCTCTGGCTGGTTATCAGGATTATTTTGCATTGCTATCTTGAGTGGTGTTTGTTGCTCATCCACATGTTGTATTCAGGTTTATCTCAATCCTTGAAAAGAATTAGCGATTGGTAAATTCATGAAAGGTTTGGACTTGTAGCAGTTTACACATAGTATTTCGTCACTCGTTGGCGATAATGACAAAGATTTTTTGCTTCTTTCTTTTTTGGATGACATAACATGTTGAAATAGATTGGCTACTACCAAGCAGATATTCCTGCATAAAAGGTTATTTACCATCGATATGACAGATTATCCTTGTTATAAGCAGTTCTGCTCTCAACATACAAAGAACACTTATAGATTCTTAAGTCGCGTGATAACCACCAGGAAAGCCTGGGTCGGGGCAAGTCTTACCGCTCCTGAGTTAGGCCCCCCGTTACGTGGACCTGTAAAGGGCTGAAGCTTTAGTCTTTATCCTTAGGTGCCCTTACACAACAGTTCAGTGATTTGAATGACGTGGAATCACACTCCAAAAAAATATTGCAGACAGCAACTCGTCTATATGCCATCTAGAATGTTGTGTTTTCCTGTTATTATCAGATAGAGAATTTGGTGGTGGTTGTACTATTAAATTTATTTGGTGGCATATGACTAAATCTTGAAAGTGATTTAATTGGGAGAAAATATAGGTAGTGTGAGCAAAGATGTAGCAGTCAGCCATACCTCCTACAGGGTCTTAACCGGCAATAAAAGGGACAGCTACCATCACATTTACGGTGACGTTATGTCGGTGGGGCTGGACCAGGCTACATGAACACGGAGAGGGCATACATAAATACCAGGCGGAGCAGAGAGGCATAATGGGATGTAGAATACTTTATAAGGTGGTACTAAGACAAAGCGAGGGTCATCCCTGATAGACGTAACCAGAAGGTAAGTTTGGGCAATCTAGCCATCAGTAAACCGATGGTAAACGTCCTTTGAGTAGTCTGCTATCAGTTGCGTAACTAGAAGCTGATGGGCACCAGTGCAACGTCTGTGCCAGGGACAAACCGCAGAATGTATGGTTTATGAAATATTTTTCTCATATGGGAAGGGAAACCATAAGGGCCCCTTAAACCCTCTGGGCCCAGGTCGATCACAACCTCGCACCCCCAATTACGCCCCTGCTGCCTAAATAAAAATGTATGTATTATAAATGTAGCTTTTCATACAGATCTTGCATACGGTTTGGGAACTTTCAAGTTCTGGTACTGAGAAAGGGCTTTCCATGTGCTGTCACAGTAAAGTAAACCTTTAAGCTGATGTTATATTCTTTAACTGTTTCTAACCTTTTAAGAGAAACTAACCATTAATAGTAACCCTGTTCTTTCTTGAAAAGAGTTGATATGAGGCTTGTCTTCACCTATTTAAGGGTCGATTGCAATTCGTGGTAAACAGCATTACAGCAGAAATATTGGAATTACCGATTCAGACTTCTCAATATTGCCATACTAATATGTATTTATATAAATTATGTATATTGTATCCATGTGTTTTTTACATGATTATGAATAGTCATGGGCCTCCGCCTTTGCTGAACAAGCAGGGAAGATATTCATTTAAAGAGCACATGGACAATAGGGAAAATGTACTCTGGTAAATGCTGATGTTTTACACCTACGGTTCTTTGGGAAGGGTAGGGTCATATCAGGATAAGATGGTTTAAATTGTGAATATTGCACTTCTGAATGCGTGTTATCTAGTATTAAAGGGTAGTTCCTGTCATGGTAATCTGCCTGTGAAGATAATGAAATGGTATACTTGTATAGTGGGCTATACCAATATAATATCTGCCACAGAAATGCTGGTTCAGCTGCCAGATATTCCTTTCAATTTGCTACATAAATGACTCACAGCGTGGATAAGCATGCGAGTGTTGTCAATGGGAAGGTGGGAGTAAGCTTTCAGCAAGAGCTGAAGGGGTGGCGGCTCTATGAGGCCAACTCGCAGAGAATAAGCAATTGTCATTTCTACTGATATGTGATGTTCCCCTAAAAACAACAGATTTTTTTTAATTTTCTAATCTATGTATGGGTCTTAACAGGGGTTACCCCTTACAGCAAATAATCAATATTGTAATGAACAGTGCTAAATTTTCGTATGTACATTATGTGTCATGCAGTTTTTAGAGCTCTGCTTGCCATCCTTCAAGAAAGCTTACATAACTGGCTTCTGTAGATTACAAGGTAAAACGATAGAGGTGTGTGCCATTATAAGAGCCTTGCACAAAACTGAATGACATGCACATGACCAGTGATTTGATTTTCAGAGGAAGTATAAACAATGAAGCTTCCTGTTTGCAATGACAGCAAGCAGGAGATCTAGAAAACGGTTGAGAAATTGCTAATGTATATTGGAAATTTGTAATAATCGTAGTAGGGGAATAATACTCGGGCACCATCACACCTCAATGGGCACAATTAAACCAACAGAGGGGCGATGTTAGTCAACGTGACGACTCCGCACGCAATGCCTGTAGTATAACAACAGCTGGTGGTGCTCATGCTATGCAGCAAACAGGTCCATTCAATATCCAGATAGAAAGAAAAAAGATAAGGGGGCACTCACCATTAGCGTGAAGTATCTTTTATTTCGGGTGCATAGACAGGGCGGAGTTGTATAACTTTTATACACAACACCATATCAAATTATTTTCTTGAAATGGGGACAACCCTTAAGGCTTCATAGCCGGATGTTAGGTTTAACATAAGAACGTACGTAAGTATCTTGACAAGTGCTTGGGGAATTCATTATTTGAAATGTAAAACACCCCTTCAAAACCAGGCCATGTAAAAATTAACTAGACAAGGGGTATGGTTAAATAATGGACCATTGACTGAACCATTCCATACCGGATTGTTGTCACTTTATTGTACACATTGACACACTTACAGTGCAGCTTGTGCTTGCACCGATTGAAGCCTACTCAGCCAACAGGGCACTGATCAGTTGCCATGACAGCTGGAGGGTGTAAGTGCTCAATATAGGTACACTATAGTGACACAGACATTTTTAGACAAAAGTGAAGCTCTTTTAGTCAGTTTGTTTAAGGTTTGGGGCTGGCCTTTACAAGAGCCACTCCTTATTGGTTGAGGGGACCTGTGGTTGAAATTAATAAATCCTGCTGGCTGCACCACCAGCTGGTCCCTTTCACTCCGAAATGTGACTTGTGTACTCTCTGCCGTCGCTACGGGCAGGTACCAATTGATTCATGTGTGATTTTGCTCCATGCAAAGCTATAAGGTGGAAAAAGAGGCAAGGTATATCAAGTGGTGCCCCAAGGGGACCCCTTTTTTTTTTTTACCGACGTGGAACCAGTAGTATGTGTTCTAAGTTAAGAACACATTGAATAAAGGCTTAGGGGGGCTTTTTCTGGTACCAGAGCTACTCAATGCTTGGCTTCACAGTTGTCTCACCCTCCCCCCTGCACACAGTCACAGGGCCTGGCATCTATGAGTAAGCCCCTGGTTTATAATGCTTGGGATTTGATGGACGATTTCCTTAAGTGCTTTTCGTTGAAATAGACCCGACCAATGTAATGTTTTGTTCAAAAACAAACATGAAATTGCTATGTGACCATCATTACTTTCCTTCATAGATAAAGATCATGGCCCCCATAGACCACTACAAGGCCAATAGCTTAAGAATAACATGATCATAATCATTTCAAATTCAAAAACACGCTATCAAAATACTGTGCAGGTGAATATTCACGCTTCAAGTGTAATTACGGTAGTGAAGGACATGATAAATGCCAAGTAGATTCACGTGTTTGTGTTTATTTCCAGGTTTCTTGGAAATTTTTCTCCAGAACATAATATGAAATTATAAGTCAAGCATGAAGTTAGCTAAGGCACAAGAACCCATACCGTAGAGGTGAATGAAGGATCACCAAGCCTATAGGTGTTGTCATGAAGCTAATTAAGAGTTTCATAAAATGTGATATTTTTTGGAAAAGCTGCAACCTGCTTCTAAAATCTGGAACAATTATATTATTTATACTAGGTCTATGCTGGATAACTGAGTGTCACAAAAAATCAATCAGCTAAATTAAACTCAGTATATCAGTTAACATTAAATAGAAGACATAGAGAAAGAAAATAAAAAGGCAATGTTAATATATGCTTTTACAACCCACGTCTCGGGCATACCAAACTACAACTAAGGAATTAATTGGGGCAATTACCCTAACGGGGACCCAGGCAGCAAGACAAAGCCTAGCACATTGTCCTCCATGTACTGGCCTTGATCAATTTTCTTGCATGAGTGCTGTCCAAGTATATCCCAAGAGCGCCTCAGCAAAAACAAATATGTCTAAGGATGTCTATTATGCTATGCACGTTGTCCGAGTTTTTTCACACCGTCCTGATCTGCTCCACTCAGAGAAAAAAACCAGCATGTAATTTTCTGATTTGAGTCATGGGCAAAACCCACCCATTTTTATAAAAAGATCCTGTGTGTGAAAAAAAAAAGGGTTTTCCGACATAGTTTTCAAGGAAGTAGCGCAGAGCTGTGAAAATATGATTGGAAAATCTTGGACATCTATGAACGCATTTAGAACTACATAGACAATGGTTGCAGCAATCTCTGATCAAATCGTACGATTTGACACTGGATTGGCCATTAGATAAGGATATTCCCTCCAACCACTTCAAGATGAGAAAAGCAGTGATGACCTAGTACAGAAGACATCAAGTAGTTGGGTCTTTAGATGCGCACATTAAGTGTTTTAGTTTAGATTTTATCACAACAATAGTTAAGACAAGTATAAACAGGAGCTCGTTGTAAAGATTAAAACATAATTCTGTGCTTATTCGAGACTAATATGTGTGAGTGGTAGTTGTTTACTGCCATTTGATATTGATTAACAATCCTAATCTCCTGTAGGTGACCAATAAAAATCACAATAGTCCGTTATGGAAACCAACATTATGTAGTGTTGCAAAAGTTTCCCCTTGATCAACCTCAGTACATACCGGAGGTACAGCATAGCACCCACTATGAGGTCTACAGTGTCAGGGGGCCTGGGCCTGGGTGTATAGTGGGAGGCATATACTGTAGTATGTGTGTATTACTGTATGTAGTATATGTTAAAGTATCTATTTGTGGTATTACTAAGGAAACCTACCCCTTGCAATGGCACATAAGAAGAAAACCCCGAGCACCAGCTCCGGAGTGTGAGTGAGCTTGTGCCGGAGAGTATTTTGTTAGTGTTTTAAACGCTGTATGCGTTAAAACCATTTTTTAAAACTTTATAGCCGCGCAGGGAGGTACGCGCTCGGCACTTACCATGTGCGCGGCTCTCCTTCACTTCCTATGTAGATGCGCGCACGGTCGCGCGCCAATGGTAAGCGCTGAGCGCACTTACCTCCTGCGCCGGCTATAAAGTTCCAACGTGTTTAAACGCGATACAGCGGTTTAAAACATAACAAAAAATAAGCTGCCGGCTGCGTTGTTTTCCTTAAACCTGCCATTTCAATTGGTAGGTTTTTAATGGGTTTGAACTGCGTTGTATATCGTGATGATGTGTATTTGCCGCATGGTTCGTACTTGGGTTACATATGAATGTGTGTATATGGTATGTTCTATGTGGTGTGGCATATAACGTACAGGTAAATACAGGAGTGAATCTGTGTGCGGTACTAAATGTGTGAGCATACAAATATGTATATTTTAAGGGGAAGGAGGGCCCATTCAAACAAGTCTGCTATGGGCCCGACCTCTCCTAGGTACGCCCTGCATACAGTATAACACACAGGTAAAGTGAAAAATAATAGGCAATAAAGAGTATATCCATATTCTGTAATTATGTATTATATGTAACCCTGGAAAGCAAAAATGTTATTGTATAAGTAAATATGTACGAATATATACGGTCATATATGGACATGAAATAAATTTTAAAAAGAGTTAATTCCATAGCACTAGATCTATCTTAGTAGTTAACGTACATTCAGATTCACGAAATCTCAGGCCAACAGAGATTTCCTCAATAGACTCCTTCCTGAATTAAAGAGGTGTAGTGAACTCATCAAGTGGGTAGTAAACTTGGCTGTATTAGTACACTGTTTATTGGAAAAGACGAAGGAGATTTAGTGGTATTGTCCGTGCCAATTTTCATGGAGAAGAAAAAGAAAATGGGAGTTTGGTCATTGTGTACTTGGAAACCATCAGTTTTAAAACAGGACTGGATCTACGCCAATAGCTCGTGGGTATCTGGATTTATTGTCTTTTTAGAAGTATTCCCTAACAAAGCATAGGAGTCTCTGCAGGCCCAGACAAAGTCGTTGAGGATGGTAGGAAGCCGAAGAGGTTGGACAGGGGAGTAGAAGGTGGAGGACATCCTACTTGTACCATAAAAACCGCTCGAGATGTAGATGGCTGTGGTCTTTATTTTTGCCTTTTGATGTTGAACACTGGGGCGCTAGCGGAGTGGACATTCAGAATGTATAGATAGTTAATTATTTGTTTCAAGCAAGGTAGTTTTCTAACTCAAGACGGTGTCCAAAAAATGGTGATTAATCGAAGCCGGCGAGCAGTTACTGGGGCAGAGTTGGAAAAAATGGAAAAAACACAGAAGAGGGGGGGGTTCTAGGTGGAAGAAGGTTTGAGAAACGGAGTGGTATATCACTTGGTCCATTCGTCACATCTTTTGTTTACTGGGGGGGACTTATCAAGGGTGGATACGTTTATATCTGCCCCACAATAGTTGTGAACTACCCAACTGTCTTCTATTGCTATTGTTTGATCAGATGGAAAATATTTCATTCTTCATAGACTGCTTCACCCTGTTCCGGCATGTGCCTTCTATGAACAATCCCTTTGGCATTTCCAACCATTTCAATATATACGTCATTTTCATATTCTACCGTAGACAGATATAGAACAAGGATGATCCATGGTGAGTCCATCTGCCAGAAGCGCCCTTTGCATGGTCCCAAAGTCCGAAACTTTTTTGATAAACAGACTTAATGGTGTCCCTCTATCTGTGTTACACAATCTCTCATATGATCCACTAAGTTTGTATTGGGACTCCTGTTGGTTTGGTGGTGGACTTTTTTCATTGTGCTGTAATAGCACATGAGGTTCTTGGTCGAGACAAAGTAAAAAATAGTTATATACACATCATTATTTGTAATTTCAGGCAATATTTAAGGGTTTCGTCCCCCAGACCTTTGCTAATATGGACCATCTTTGGGTTAGGTCAGAATTATCCGATCAATTGGGGTCAGCGCCCCTTCATTCCATGTTCCCAACGCCTTCATCACTTAGGAGAATGGGCAGGTTCTGGCGCATTATCTCGGTCTCCATCAAAGTTGAAGTTATTGCACAGGGGCGATGAGAGTACAAACTAATCGGTGCTACCAATTGTTGGAAACCTACTGTCTGATATTAACATATCTTCAGAGTTCTGGCAACACCTTAAACTATTCATTAATTTAAAATTACTGTATTCTTCGATAGCTGACCTTAACAACAAATATAGGATTTGATAACTGTCAGACTTCCAAGTTTCTATTAAGTAGTAGGACACAGTAAATACCATTCATTATCAATTCCTTAGTAGTGCTATAAGAAGGCACAAAGCTTCATGAAGAACTTAATATTGTGGTTGGATTTCTCTTGGTTTTTGGAGCGGTGTTCCGTGGTGACTGAAGATTCCACCATCATTCAAGCTTAATACTGTGGTAAGGAAAGGGACCTTGCAGATGCTCCAGATGCTGATAGAGAACGAAAAGAAAAGGATTACAGTGTGAAGGAGTCCTCACAGCAGAGGATTGAAACAGATTAGGGGGGGATCGGGACCTACAAGTCGGTGTTCCAAAATATTACATTAATTCGTTCAGTTATAAAAAAAAATGTTTGATCAAAACTATGGATTACTGTATTATATAGTTATATTAGTAGAGTATAAAAATAAACTAAGATTTTATTATAAAATAGAAAATATATATAGAATATTTTATAGTTTTATTATTTATAGACTTTTATATGTTATTATAGTAATATCTAATTTAAAAAAATGATTCTCAATAAAGACTTTATATGGATTGAATAACTTTTAATATCCCTAATGCAAAAATGTTATCTGTATTGTTCAAAAACTATCCCCATTTTGGGGGTAAAATAAGGTCAGTAGTTAATTTGTGTTCCATTGTTTTGGGGGAGGAACAAACACCATTTTGATATTATTATGTAGTTCATTGGTGAAAAGAAAAACTTTATCACAAAAAATAATGCTAGTTTTTGTTTTTAATTTTTTAAAAAATGTATTACACCATCTTACTTTCATACTTTCATGTTATATTCTACTGTATTGTGCTTCGAAAATATTAAAGTACTGTTGAAATACCCTAAAAGGCTACAAAATTCCTGGTGACTCTTTATTGGTACGATGATTTGTCTCTAAACTACGTTCTGGTTGCTAATGTCGTACTGTTGGGGCTCCTTACTGTGCAGTGTGACAACTCTAAAAACATTATTACTCTTGAGAAATTACCTGGGCTATGTCATTCTTCTCACCGGTGATTCTGGGTTTGTCATTTTAACATCTCGGCTCATTGCGAGGTTGTCTGTTTACGGGCAATGGCAGATGAGTTTAGGAATAACTAGAGAGGGATACGCTTTTGTCCTAGGTTTCCACGCTTTGTATTAAAAATCTTCAATGCAAGGTCTTCTCACTTTGTGTAATGCTCATTTTGTGATGGACCTGTTGAGGGCTAAAAACCTCCTCACAAATAGTAAAGTACAAAAAAACAAATCTGTGCAAATAATAAAACTGCAATTTCAAAATAAATACTCAACCGTAACAAAGCAGAAGCATATTGTATAGAATATATTTAAAGGGGATTATATTAATTTGAAAGCAATCCTACTTTAGAGAGTAGGGGATAACAATCTGATTGGTTTATGGGTCCGACTTTGTGAGATCATGTTTTACAACAGTTGATGAAGAGCAGCAAGCATGTGTATTGCAGCTCCACTCATTACTATTAGAAATCTGAAATTTGTAAAGCAAGCAACTGTTCCAAACCCTTCTATCACTATTATGAGAGTAATGGAGACATATGGAAAAGTCAGAGCAGACAGCAGGATGTGTTGCCTAGCCGTATTGGCCTGGCTGGCTAATCATTATACATTTAAGGAAGAGGCAGACTCCAGAATCTAGTGAAGGGAAAAGGGTGATCTTTTATTCCATCCCAGCAATCACGGAAGGAAAAAGATCATCCTTTTATCATATATTGTGGAGTGCTCCCTCTTCCTAACTGTATAAAAGAAGAAGCGGAGATTAGCCAAGCTGTGGCCTCAGCCATTTCTTTTTTTAATTGCCACAGACAATTTTTCTAAAGTTAAAATGGTTATATACCACTTGAAGTAAACAATATTCTAAAATGGATTTTTAAAGGGGATTCTGTCACCAGATGTTACCCAAATAAACTGCTAGCACCATCAGGTAGGAGAGAATATGCCATTTCTTTCCCAGAATGCCATTTTTATGTAAACATTTGACATTTTCAAAACATACCAGAAAGTTTCCATAAAGTCAAGTCCAAGTGAAGCGAGATAGTCTTTTGGAGCAGAAACAGTACCTAGATTCATGCTTTTTTTGACAACTTTAAAGATAAGAATCTAATTTTCAAGATACATATTCAAGCTGCAGGAGATACAGATCCGCTATATACAAATCCGCCTTTTTACTATCTGTATCCTGATTTCTCGATTTCACAGAACCGACAAACCTGATGATCTATCTTTAATATGGACACCCTGCTTCTCAGTACATAAGGTAGCAAGATAGGGAATTTGAATTGACATTCCCCAATGAGCCCCTAACAGTGGGGGGGACTTCATCTAGTCAAAAGGACTCATATCTACTCATTTCTATTTTCATATCCTGTCAGTGTGTGAGTAGGTAAGGGTGTAATCTGTAAAAAGATTCCTTTAACCAACACAATGTTTCATAAAAATATTATTAACTGCTCTTGCCTAGCATAAAATTGTATTACACATCAGCAACAACAAGTTCAGTTTCTCATTTGTTAGTTGCAAAAGTGTTACACAGTTCTTTTAATCACACAGAAACTCACAAGATAAGAAGTGTGGGAATTTCATCTTGACGTTACTGTTATTTATCTATGTATTGTGACAGACCTTATTACTCAGGGAAAGGAAAAGCAGTTATTCCGTTGCCCCATTGGGTGAGAGAAAGCAAAAAGGTGTTGTAATGTTCTGTAAAACTTTACATAAGTGTATTCAATTACATCCCTAATCCTTTGTCCAGTAAGATTCATCATGCTAAAACACAATACTCTTTATTTTTGTAAAAACCTTCCTGTTTTTGATTCATCGGTAGAGGGCTTGTCCACTCATGAATACGGAAACGATCAAACGGTTCATCCCCCTCTGCTACAGACCCACCTGCCCAATTTTCTAGACAAATGTGCCCAAAAGCCGCCATGGACTTCATCGTATATATACATCATGCTAGAAGCAGAGGGCCAAGAGGTAATGTACTCCCAACATATGCTGCTACAGGTAATTGTATCAAACAGATGATTTGCATTCTTCCTATGCAGCCACACCACTGACATAGGCAGAGGTAGGGTTGAGCGCTGCGTACACCCTCTCACTAACACTTACCACCTGTAACCGCATACACTGATCCTAGTTGAGTCAGATTTTCTGAAACGCAAACAAACATCAGACAAAGAAGAAGAAACTAAAAGGAAAATATTAATAGGATCACCATCATTTAAGCAGACAATATGCTACATTACTTTTGGCAAAGTAAATTTTTTGGACTGAACCAACACATGTCATTAGTTGACGCTTGACAGTATTTCAGGAAAACTTTCGAGCTCCAATCTTTTTAAAATAAAAAAAAAAATTACATCAGAAAACATTGTGTACAATAACTGTTATAATCCTAAGAGTAGAAATCAACAGTTATATTTGCATTTCAAAATGCATGTTGTTTATCGCCACATGGGTCAGAAGGTTGGTTTTCTCCTTATGGAGCGGATTGCAATTAAGGCCGATAAAGGTTGTGTGGAGACGTAAGCCCTAGATCTCCACAAGCCGTTAAGGAAAAACCAACTTCTGACCCTAGTCAATCGCTCTCACACAGGCCAATGCACCGCCACTAAGCCATGCCGAGGAGACCCCAACCGATCGAAAACAGTTCGGTCCTATCATTGGGGAGTAGGTCATTCTGCAATCGATACAGGTTTGGCTTAATCCCAATCATGTTTTAGACTTCTGTCGGTAATAATGGGTGTTAAGGGGGATGTCTTTCAATGTAGAAAGGAGGGCATGTTCTCCATTAACATCTGAAAAAATGTCTTTGCCTACTCCATTAATGCCAAATGGGAAGCGCCCTAACCATGCCACAATATTTACAGGTCTTTCTATCACAGTCACATAACTGTTTATAACAGTTTTCGGCATCCGATATACTGCACTCCAGGATGGCTTGCCAAAACAATAAGCCACTAAGGCTTGTTGTTTTGAGGCAAATTAGAGGCACTGGATAACCAGAACCACTACTCATTATAAGATGTTTGGATATTACACTCACTGGACACTTATTAGGTGAAACCATGCTACCCGGGTTTGGGACCCCTTTTGCCTTCGGAATGCCCTCAATTCTTAACACGGTGCTGGAAGAATCTCATCAGAGGATTGTGTCCATATTGCCATGATGGATAAACAGTGCCGCAGATTGTCAAGCTGCACTCCAGATGGCAAATCTCCGTCCACCACATCCCAAAGATAATCTATTGGAGTGAGAGGATGTGGTGACTGTGGCGGCATTGACGTACCGGGAACTCATTGTCATGTTCAAGAAACCGTTGAGATGATTCAGCTTATGACATGGAGCATATCCTGCTGAAGTAGCCATCAGATCGTTTGTGTACAGTGTGGTCCTAAAGGGAGGGGACATGGTCAGAAAAACAATACTCAGGTGGCTGTGGCGTTGAAACGCTGCTCAATTGTACAAGGGGCCAAAGAGTGCCAAAGAAAATATTCCCACACATGACCCACCACACCAGCCTGAACAGTGGATCAAAGGCAGGATGGTCCAATTCATGGTCGTTGACGGTCCACATTTCTGACAACCTACAAATAACGAATGTCGCAGCAGCAGACGAGAAATCGAGACTCATCAGACAGGCAACGTGTTTTTTCAATTCTTTTACTGTCCAATTTCGATGAGATTGTGCACAATTGTAGCCCAGTTTCTTGTTCTTCGCTGAAAGGAGTGGCCACCCGGGGGTCTTCTCTTATGGTCATTTTTAATTGACATTTCTGTGACACAGCAACTGCTGGGGCCTGCCGGGTTCATCTCTGCCCCTTCTTTGTCTTCCCCCGGTGACACATCCCCGATCCCTGCTTCAAACAGAAACCTGCTCCTAGTAAGCATATTGGGACCCATCTTTCTCCCAAGCCTCCGCAGAGAAAGGAGGACACCTTTTGACTATATTTACAGCTGAGACAAAGTGCCACTGCTGTATTCGCTTAACCATGGTGACACAGATAAAGCAGCGCTTACAAATCATCATGGTTTATAGACTTGCTTGCGTCATCTTTAGGGGAAGTTCTATGGTTCACCAGTGGAACATAAAGCTGTTGCGTTCATGGATATGACCAAAGGTGAGGCTCGTTAGTTAAAAGAGAGTATCAGAGCTGGTGTGCTATAACGAGCTCGGCGGATTAATCCAGGAAGTATTTTGTAAAGAGTAATTATGAAAGGGGAAAAACCCTTGACTAAGTAAATGCGAGCCAACTCTCATATCTATGAGCTGTTAAACTTGGCTTTCTCTTAATATAACATAATAGGATCCGTCATTGGCTGATATGCACGTATGGCAAGTATGGCATATCCGATTATGCCCAAAGATAGGTTGATTTAAAAGCCAAAACAGTAGATGCTGGTCAGTGGAAAACTGGGGGGGGAGGTGTTCCCTACAGACTTTCATGAGTATTAAGGGCTCTATTAGAGGCACCCAACTAGTAGTACAGTAATAAGACTACCAAGCTCAGACCATCAATTTCAATACATTTGTGAGAAAATCAGAAACAAATCAGCAAACTGTGATAATAATTATAGGCTACCAAAACACGGCCGTAACACAAATATATATCATGGCTTTCATGCGGATATAGCTCAGGAATAGATTTACTTGAACAGTCCTATTATTCATAGATGCATATTTAACAAGTTACTACAATTAAAGGGACACTACACCACGAATCTACCTATAAAGGTAGATCGGGTGGGTGAGGTGGCGGTATGGGCGTGAGGAGAGCCTTGTTAGAGCTGACTCCTCACGTCCACCGTAGCGTAGCATAAACTTTATTGCCCTAATATGGAATTTTATTAAGGGGCTAGCGGTGTGGAGTAGCGGACCCGAGGCTACCGGCGCGGCTACTCCAAGCACAGTAGCCGCTTCCCCGCATACCTGTGATATTCGGCACGCAGCTCCTGGCAGCTGCCGCGCCCTCGTACGATGAAGCAGAGTTGCGCATGCGGCAGTAACTCCGGCCTCGTTCCGAGGATCGCGAATCCTCGGGCTCCGAGCGCATATAGGGCAATAAGTTTTGCCGCTAGCGGGGACGTGAGGATAGCTCTAAAAAGGGCTTACTACCGTCCCATACATCCACTAACCTCCCGATCTACCGTTATAGGTAGATTCTGGTGTTGGTCGGTTCCCTTTAAGGGCTCAGTTCATTCAGAGTGTGGGGGATGCATTAGCAGTTAACTACATTTACACTCCTTTACATTGTTACACCAATGAAACTCTCTTGATTTAACTTAAAAGGGAACCAAAAACTATCTTAGTTTCATAATTTAATAATGCTCTGTGCCATCTTCTAAGCTTCTTAAAGATGGGTAATCAAGGACAAAATTAGGATCCCTATATTAGGTCTATTTCATCTAGGAGGGGGGATCGAGGGAGGGAAATGCAGGTGGTCCTTACAGTTCTTGAACCTTACCTGCCCTCCTTTGCTGCTTGCATTGCTCTAGACATGCCGGCATTTCTCTTCGGTGAGGCCTGTTGATTTGTTTGTTAAGATTCCGAAAGTGTTTCTATCTGAAATTTAAGGGACGGGTGTAGCGTCAATACTGGAGTTTATGTAGGGAACTTAAGGAGCTACGCTATTGAACTGTAATGTGTCTACCTGCATCATTGTTGCCCCTGTTGTACTTACAGTAGTGTAACGTACACTTCTATTGCTTTAAACTTCAGCCTATTCATGGTAAGAGTATGGTTTATGATGACACGAGAGGCAGTAAACTTTTTCAATTGAATATAGGTTTCACCAACGTCTGAATGACAATTTCTGGTTTGCTCCCACTTTTAAACAAAATGCAAATTTATGAGTCTGACCTTAAGTATGCCTGAGGGAATTGGTGTGAGTGATTCCACAGTAAATTGAGTACTTGATTAAACAATGCTGGTGTTATTCTCCCTTCATAACAAGATGTAAAGTCACAAAGCCGATTGATGTGGCGGTGCTACTCTATTTATCATCTATGATCCTTCATCTTGTACTGTTAAAAGTAATAATGTTACTTCCAAAACCGTTTGTTATAAACCCATCTATGTTTGAAAAGCCGAATACACTCCCTAACGCATGAACCATCCACCAAAACTACATCCAGACAAGTCCCCCCAGACAAGGTAGGAGATGTTGATGTGCCCCCACATGGCTCAGCCTTGTGCTCTGAGCTGAACTTCCCCTCATGCGTAAAACTTATGTCGTATAAACAAGGTTCTAATTTTACACAAACAAAACCTGGGAAAAGGTTATACTTGAGTATAAGCCTTAGCGTAGGAATGCAGCTGTACTCTAATGCAAAATGTCCGCTTATTTATGACATGGTCCGCAGTAGAGCAACTTCTTGAAATGTGCTCCAGCAGACTGCCACTTTAATTAAATATAAACAGCAGAGCCCCACCATTTAATATCATGTCATAGCAGAGCTCCACATTACCGAAAGGTAAACAGAGATGTTCCCTTTACAGAACTGTCCACCACCGATGCCGCTCTGTAATGAATGGCCACGAGGATGCCTTCTTACATAAAAAAACCAAAGCAGAGCCACAACCCAATGTACATAAAATGACCACAGGCAGATACCCCATTTAATAAAGGCTCACAGTAGAGATGCCCAACACCGTAATAAAGTCCACAGCAGCTGCCCCTTTATAAATGTCCACAAGATGTCACCTTTATGAAAAGTCTATAATGCAGATGCCCCCCTTAATTAAAGTTCACAGCAGGACTTTCCCACCATTAATAAAATTGTTACACAGCAAAAAATATTGAAAAAAACCCTATTCCTTACATGCAGGTTGCTCCCTTGCTACGTGTTCTCCCCTGCTTGCCCAACAGTGCAACACTTGATGTCACGAGTGGCTTTTACCGATGCAGCATAGTGTATGCACCAGGCAGGAAGTGGGGCGCAGGCCAGGAGAAGAATTCCAGACGGAGAATATAGATTTTTTTTTAAGACTGATGTTGATCTTCATATAGGGCGGGGGTATTGGTGAGTGTGGACCCCTCAGCGCCAAAGAACAAGGGCACCTGTCTAGCGCCTCTATGACGATCTGCCATTGGTTGGCAGGAAATAAAACCTAAAAAGCCGCCCTACAAATAAATAAGGTATGCTTTTACGACAAGGCTAACAGGGAACCTTTACTAAGGCTACATACCCTACCGATGCTATCTTATTAACTCTGCATAGTTTTTGTCTAAGTTGCCAAGAAAAAACAAGTTGTCTCTTTGGAGATTGTAAAAGTATTACAAGTGGTTTGCACCAATATTGTGTCACAGTTTCATTTTGTATTACTCGAGGGTGTGTTAGGGTGGGTTCATAGTTGCTCCCATTTATAATGCATCCGCCACCAATTGTGTAGAACAGCATGAAGCAAAGTGCAACCAAGAAAAAAAGGTGCCCAACTGTTTTTGGACATCCAGAAAATCGACCAGATTAAACTAAGAGCGACATCTCTGTAGTAAATCATATGCCAAGAAGGCCACATGCGAGAAGCAAACTGCACTAGGCTGATTGCAACACGTTTCTAATCTGGTTAAGGGTTTTGGTTTGGATTATGTGCTAATTATTGATCAAAGGATATACACAAATCCCATGTCTTTCTATGGGCTCAAACAAATGATTCATGTTTTCTATGATCGCAGTATGGAGCTTACTGTCTGGACCATCAAGTTATAAAGAGGTCCTTTTATACCAGGGTCTGCCAGTTGAGGTATCCTATTCTATTTTCAATCACCACCAGCCATTGATTGTTGACCCTAAAAAGTGTTGTCATCCTTTGCAATTTAGTTTGTTACAAGTCCACTTTAAAGGGGACCTTTCTACCAACTCCACATATACTAACACCCGCAGTAATGCATCTAGGTGCATCCCATGCACCCATATTGGTAAAATTTAACTACATGGCCACAACCAAATGTGTCCTATTCTATGGTGTGAGAGATCCAGCAGATATGAAAACGCGTTGTGCCTTTTCAATTGGCCCAAGATAGCCATTGTAAAGGCCTTTAATCTACCACTTAGCTACTGTTTATGTGTGTGGGTAGTCAGTAGTATAAGTACTGGCACTCTTAAATTCTTATTTTTAGGCTGGGCGATCTTATGAATTAAATGATTGGCTTTGTAGAGTAGCTGACTTCTGTATAAAGCCAGTCTGATACTGAACAATGAAATTTTACAAATACATTCATTTTTAAACAATCATTGTAGTAAATTACATAGTGTCGAATTGTGCTGTACAGAACATTACCAGCTAAATGGGTTGGACTTTACATCTAATGTGGACGTTATTAAGGACTCTGTAATGAATTCAACTGCCAGTCCTTGTATTAATCAAGTTTATCAGACACTACAGGACATCCGTAATATAGAGGTGATGGAACATGACTGGGGGATTTTATTAATAGCTAGGGGCTTACTCATTGGTCATCAAAACTTCGTTGCTAGTGAATCGACTTGCTGACTCAAGCAAGATTGACAGTCATTAAGAATGGCCTGCCTGGTTTAAATCATTCTTGGTTTCCAGGATGCTGGCAACACAGCACATTGTGATAAAATTACAAATCCTCTAGTAACTAGGGCAGTGTTATGGACAGCAGCCTCTACGAGAATAGGGGTCATGTTTAGAGCTCATGCTGCCTATAAGTTTGGTATGAGGCACAACAACCGTGAGTTGTGACACGACAGCAGGTTTCGGCTTCTGTGGTCCGTTGTGGGGCTCCATGTGTCTTCTGCATGTGAAGGTCTGAGCACACAATGAGACAAGTTAGCACAGACTGCTTGAGGCCACAAAGACAGGCCTCGGAAGAACTTCTACTACTCAAGCAGTCGGCTTCACACATGGGATCTAGAGACCGAGACCATTTATTAGATTGATCCCATAGAAATTAATTTTCTGTGTGCTATCCATGAATCAATGAGAAAAATGGCCAAACAACGTGTTGCTGTTAAGTACATTATCCAGTTAAGCTAATGATATCCCGAGTTACTGTGACCCGGAAGCCAAGCCCTTTATAACAGAAACTTATCTTCCTATTTATTTCAAATAAATTCATTCAATTAGCATTATATAGTAGGGATGTATTGGACAACAACTTACATTTATTTCAGAATAGAGGTTTTTTTTAGGCCGTATGCAAAACTGAACTGGCGGTTGAAAGCAGTCAGAAGAAAACTATAGAGCAGGTCATTATTCTGCCCCCATGTTGCAGTGAAACCATTCAGCAATTGAAGTGCTTAGTCCCCATTACCAACATGGCCACCCAATAGGTGTGCATGTAAACTTTGGTTGAGTGATAATCACATATCTGACCTTCAAAACCAATCTATCCTGCAAAGACATGACTAGGACACTTAGTTACGACGATATTATGACAATCCATTATTGAAGACACATCTCCTATCTTTCTGTTTATATTAGATCCATTGTTACCTGGTATATAAATAAAGACATAACTAACCACGGGAACCTGTCACCAAATTTTCACGAAATGGCTACTACACGTTTTTTATAGCCCTATGCTAATATTGCCCACATGGTTTTTAAGCTAAAAAATACATCTCCTTACCCAAAGAAATTAATTTAAAGCCAACCTAGCCCCTAGCCAGACAGAGACAGTGTGTGACGTGTTGTGGACTCAGCCAATGTATCTAGATCTCTCGCACTCACATCACTTTGGCTTATGTTATCCTCTGCTTCTGTGCTCTGCCAAAAGAGGGAAAGATGCGGGAGATGGCGGCGAAATGGGAACAAACTATCTCGCATGAATAACAACCTGTCTCTTTTAAAAGCTTCTCTTCTGGAGTGTGCAAAAGTCTGGGTACAATACAAAGTTCATTTTTTGCTACAGTGGTGGGATGCCAGGCGGCTGAAGTCAAGCCAGAGCGGACGGAGGTGCGCGGAGAGTAGGTAGTGCTGTGCCTGTTAAACAAAAACGGGCACGGCTCATGGACCACTGTGCAGGACACAGGGAAGTTGCGTATGGGGCAAAATATAGTTTTATTTTTTAAAAGAATCCGCAGCCCCAACTGCTTTGTTTTCCATTAGTTGACACACCCCCTTTATAGAAATTTGAATGTGTGCCATTCAATAAATGCGTTGTAGGTATAAGTTGTAGGTGTCACACTTATTTTGTCATGAATATAACTTGAACATGCCATTCCAATAATCTATAGTTTGACCCTAAGATGGTGTGTTTGGTTTGCTTCTATTAGAAGAATTCATTTATAACATGCAGTGTTGTACAGACTCAAAGAAAGCTTAGCCTATGAGCCCTGAGAATAAATCAAAGGATTGATGTGACAGCTCCAGTCACGCTGTAATTATTTTATTGGATGCAAATGTTGCTACTTGTTACAGTGCAGTAATGCTTAGTATGAAATGAAAGCATAGTCAATTGCACCAGCCCACTCGTTGCCTTAGAAGTCTGGCACGACAAACATTTTGCATTCCTGCTGTAATTGTTCAAAAGGCCAGCAGGAACAAGTGCAGAAAACTTGGAAAATATGGAGTAAATACTAGCGCTGTGCCCGCGTCTGTGAAAAGGCGTTGGCTGGACTATCTTAGGGGAAATAATTCAAATCATGGTCTGGTTCATATGCTTATGGCATAATAAACTACTGTGATATGTGCGTTCCTACGTATTTTTCTAGTAAAACAACATACTATACAGTCTATCATATTTTCTGTTCTTCAGAATAGATGTCTGAGGCCCCACAGCACTGGAGCAGATGAAGGGCGTTCAACGCGGAATCACATCCAAGGACATGTTGTGGTCCAACTGTGGTTTATTTAAACGTACGCGTTCTGTTGGTACCGGACTTCGTCAGGCATTAAATTCATTACAAAGTTGTTTATATAGATACAAGTATAAAAAACGAGTCGCCGGGCAGTGATTAGAGCACTACACGCTAAATGCCTGCCATTTTTTTAACATTCTTTATTTAAAGTATCATCTGTCCAAACACAGTTTGAGCAAAAAGTACATAGTAACAAATATGGGATGGGGGGGAGCAATGCCTCGGGAGACGCTCTAGATAGAAGTCAGTAACATACAGTAATGCGGAACAGTTCAACCAGGCATTCATAGTCCAACAGAGCGAAGACACATAATGCCCATTTTTTAATAAAAAAATGTCAAACACGATAAATCACCTTTATTTCCCTGGGCATAAGCCGATCCAGAAGTGTGTCCAGGGAAGCATGTCATTATGGCCAAGTCCGTGTCAGTCCCTACCCACTCACTTCACATCCATGAAGGCTTGCGTTATTTCATGTGATTAGATCCATATCTGGGGTTATGATTTGTAAATGTTAGGGATAAAGGTCCTTGATTACCATTCCCCCTGGTCACATGGCAGGACTTACTGAATAGTGACAAGGATGCATAGGAGGAGGAATTGAGTGAGGATGGGGAGGGGGGGCTGCTGGACTCACAAAGCCGGTAACATGACCCTCTGATCACTGCTGGATCTATTTGTATGGCAGGGGTAACAGATTACGTTGGGTATTGAGGGAGGAACTAATTCGAGATAAAAAGAGGGGTGGAGTTAATAAATAGGGTTCTACCTGTCACTAGTTGTGCAAGATGTGGTTAACAGCTTTCCTCTAAACTTGTATTTTTCTTCAATTCCTCCAAAACGGGTAACAAAAAATATGGTTGGAAAAAAATTTAGAATAATATACACAACGCACAAGTACCGGAAGCAGAAGGAGTGTTGAGCCACCCTAATCACAGGTGGTGTAGGGTAGTCCCATCAGTCTATTTAGCTCATTAGAAAAATTGATTTAAAAGGAAAGGAGGCCATGGAAACAAAATATAGAAAAATTACCACAGTATAGTACCTGATCTATGAGTAAGTGTCCTGGGTATCATCTTTATTTTGATGTAAGATTCCTTAACCCCTTAACGTCTGCGCCTAGCCCGACGGCGCAAGAGGTGTAGTATAAGGAGTTATGGAAGAGGGCAAACGGCTGATTACTATTCATACAAAGGTGCGGGGCGTTTTTGCATTTTGCAGAAAACCCCAAGCTAATACCAACGCGGTCCGGTGTGCTCCTAAAAGTCACTGCAGCCGGGGCAAAAGTCGCCGGCGGCGTTTATTAAAGGACCGGCTGCGCGTGGGAGCCACTCTTTTTCCGATCGCCGCGGCACCCGAACGTATCGGGGGCGGCGATCGGTTGCCATGTAGCTTGGGTCTTCTTTGGACACGAGGTACATGGCTTTTCTTCTGCGGATGAGTTACAATGAGCAGTGGTCATTCGTAATGAATGCCTGCAAAATGCCATATATTCAATACAGAAAGTATTGCCGGTATAGGGTAGGAGCGATCTGACCACCTAGGGTTACTGTAACCTAGATCGTACTAAGAAATATTGGAAAAACAAGAAACAAAAGTTTAAAAAAATAAAAAAAATGTTATACAAAATATTTAAATTCACAGCACCCCCTTTCACTAGACTGATATACAACCTAATTAAACAGTATAAAAATCACAAACACTTAGGTATGCCGCGTCCAAAATGTCCGATCGTATCAAAATACTAAAACGTTACGATGGCAGGTGACCTCGAGGGGAATGGCGCCACCTGACTTTTACACGTTTTACATTACATAAAAAATGTGATGTTCACTTAATTTTTGAAAATGTATTAAAACACAATAAACCTAAATTAAAATTGGTATCACCGCGATCGCACTTAACCAACTCTCCAGTGAGGTGTATTGATTGCACAGTCAAAAGGAAAAAAACCTTAAGCCACAAGAACGTGACGCATGTGCGTTTTTTTCATTTTTCCACATTTGGAATTATTTTCAGCGTCGCAGTACACGGCATGTTAAAATAAATAACCTTACGGGCAGTAAAACTTGTTACGACAAAATAAGCACTCACACAGGTTCTGTACACGTAAAAATGACAAAGTTAGGACTTTTGATGAGTGGAGAGCGAGAAATGAGCGGAAAAAACCCTGGTCCTTAAGGGTAAAAGTTCCATGCATATATATTTGATATACATATATGATATTGCAAATTCTAATCTGAGTTATTCAACATTCCTTAATATGCTGGGGAATCCCGATAACTAAACAACTTTGAATTAGAACACACAATTTGCACAAAAGTTGGTCGTTTTAAAGGAGTGGTCTGCTCCTCGGGTTCCGTCTTCTATAACATTTTATGAAATTGAAATGCAGCACATGATAAAAAAAATTGGTTCTCTCGGAGTGGGGCTCGCAAAGATGTGCTTTTATGGATATTAAACAAAACATACCACAACTGTTAAAAGCTAATGTGTGAATGTTGTAACACATCACTGTGGTAAAATTATGTTCATCCAACTCCTTAAAATTAAACTGGCACTGAATATTAAATGGTTCCTTGACTTTTAGAGATATATGTATATCCATCTGCAGTGTGATTGATTGTATCTTGTGTAGGATTGTTGTTTTTGATTTTTCCAGAACCGGTTGTTAGTGAAGGAGGACAAGTATCATGCTTTTTCTACTATACATATAAAATAATCTATACACAGTTTTCTAAACGTTAAAATTACGCAATCACCCCTTTATTAGATAACTGATGTTCAACTACCTGACAAGAAGTCAGAAATGAGCGCCGTATTGGGTAGCCATGTCGTATTATTTTCACCATTTCAAGAACCCAATAATTGCAGTTGAGAAGACACTAAAAAGTATCAAATGGTTCAAGATAGCTGTGAGGTATTCGGCTTGATAAAGTACATTAGATGGGCGTGATGGCGGTATCTTTCCAACAGCTCTGTGAGTGTTTTCTGTGCGACAAAAGACAGAGAGGACTTGTTCACCACAGATCAGCTGTTCCTACAAAACCGTCAATGCACATGTTCTGGTCCCATCCCATCCCCTTCAATATAAAGATTCCCCTGACATGATGATAATTCTGAAGAATACCAACCTGAGTTGTATAGTGTCAAAGTGGTCGGCCCTCCTCTTTCCGTTTCTGAAGAAATGAAGACGACCTTTATTTTTAATCAAATGCAGAGTAAAAAAAGAGATGTGAAAAACTCTTAAACATTGAGGCAAAACAATAGTTCTTGATTAGAACATGTAGATAAAATTACAAAATTAAAATTCATTGTACTTTTCCTTAAAAAAATATGTTACTTTGAAATCCCTGGTAAAATGCTTTGCAGCAGTTATAACCTCGGAGAGGGGGTGGTAAGTTTATGGCAGCAACTCTATTACTAGGTTTACTGATTTGCAAGCATTTTCACCTGACTTTAGCGGCTTTGATCTACATTTACGGCCACTCATGATGCTAACCTGTCCAATGCTTAGGTTAACAATCTTATTGCTTAATCAGCCCGCCATAAACATGGCGGGACCTCAGTGCATTCGGCATGTAGACATGGTCCAGACAATCTCTGCAGTCAACGAAGCATCAGATGGGGAAGAAGGTGATTTGAGTGCCTTTGAAGGGAAATGATTTTGGTGCAAGCAGGGTGGTTGAGTACTGAAGTATTCAGAAATGCTGATCTATGGGATTTTCACGCACCAAAAAACCACCTAGGGTTTACAGAGAATGGTCGACAAACGAAAAAAAAAAAAATTCCAGTGAGCGGCAGTTCTGTGGGGGAAATGCCTGTGCTGCCAGAGAGAGGCAGAGGAGAAGCGGCAGACCTCAGATCGGTTCGAGATGATAGTAGAAGGAAACAGTTGACTCAAATCGCACATGTTACAACCAAGAGAGGAGAGAGAAGAGCATCTCTGACGCACAGTACGTCGAACTTGAGCAGATGGGCTACAGCAGAAGAAGAAGACACAACCGGAGTTTTTGGTGGGTGCCACATCCTTTCAGCTAACAAACAAGGAAAAACTGAGGCTACAATTTGCAAAAGCTCATCGAAATGGGACAGGTAGAAGATTGGAAAAATGTTGCCTGGTCTGATGCAGTCTCGTTTGCTGAGACATTCGGCTGGACAGGTCAGAATTTTCCATCAACAAAGAAAGCATGGATCCATCTGCCTTGTATCAACGGTTCAGGCTGTGGGTGGTGTGTTTTTGGTCATGGTGTGGGGATTATTCTATTGGCAACTTTTGGGCCCCTTGGTACCATTGGCACGTTTGTGCAACGCCACAGCCGACATGAGTATGGTTGCTGCCAGGTCATCCCCCACTTTATGACCACAAAGTTACCCACATTGCTGGCTACTTTAAGCAGGATTCATGCAGCCCATTGTCATAAAGCGAATCTTCTCAGGCTGGTTGTCTGAACCTGACAATGGAGTTCACTGTACTTAAATGGGCCTCCACAGTCACCAGATCTCAATCCAATTAGAGCATCTGTGGGATTGGTGGAAAGGGAGATTCGCATATGGATGTTGCAGCCGACAAAATCTGCGGCACTGTGTGATGCATCCTGCAATATGGACCAAAAACTCTGAGGACTGCTGCAGCAACCTGTTGATCCTATGCCAACGAAGAATTGAGGCAGCGTTCTGAGGCAAAAGGGGGTCCAACCCGTTACTAGCATGGTTGTACCTAATAAGTGGCCGTGAGTTATATGAGCAAATTGTTTAAACTCACAAATCCTGTTTTTTCACTTATAAAAATGGTACTGTGCACAAAGCTTTATCACTAACGCATTAAATTACCTAAAGTGGCATTATAATGACACATGAGACCCCCTCTTTATTCTATGAGGAATCAATCTCTGTATCCCCAAGGGTCATGATTACAGGGGATCCCATTTACCCCACATACATTGGACCAGATGTTCTCCCCTAAAACGATAGAATGCAGATACCACATGATAGGTTTTGCTGTATTACTGGCTTCTTATCCTCACCCTTAGAAGATATAAACATAATACAATGATAGTACAGTACACCTCAGTCGGTCTACCTATAGCTTACCCTTGTGGGAGTTCCCAGTCTTTTTGGCTCAACATTTTAAGGGGAGCTGTTTTTTCAAAGTAAGCTTGCTTTCGTCCTCGACGTTTAAGTGGCGGTATGGTGGTACAAGGGATCATGTTTGGGTCAGCTTTTCGACTGGAAATCTGGTTGATTACAATATGTTCACTGGCTTGTAATAAATTGTAGACAAGTATTATCATGGTTAATTGGTAGAGACTGGCTTGCGTCTGCACCTCTTGTATTTTCTATGATGCTATTAAAAACTAAAAGATCTGAAAATTAACTATAGCAGGGGTGCACACCCATGAGGCGACTTGAGAAGAAAATCTCCTCAGAGTAGGCAGCCTTGACAGCATAACCCCCATCCGTCCGTAAAATACTGTCTGCCGTGCCCCAGGAAACCCCAGTCCTGGCCGCTGGCACATTGAATTATAATACTACATATATATAAGGTTCCCTTTATGTAGCCCCTTCTTTAATAGACAGACACCAGAATAGAAACACAAAAAGGGGGTGGTACAGAGGGGGTCCGATGCAGGACATGGTGTTAGATGCGAGCGCTGCTGGAAAAAGGAAAATGGCAATAATATGGCAGGGAGCAGTTGTGTCTGGCTTTCTGCTACTTCTTTGGACTTGGGTTCCCCAATGATGATTACAACTCAGCCCAGTATATAAATCTATGACCGTTTGGCGGTGGGTGAGTGTGGGGGGGGGTTTATAATTGCCTCAGGCCGCAGAAGTTAGGTACACCTTGACTATAAGAATTTGCTTATTCGGTGCTTCTATAGCACACAACAATGGAACACCTTCCCCGAGTCTTTTTCTAGCAAGAACTATAAAAAGGATTGCCCACGTTCTGTCTAGGGTTAATTTTACACGAAAGGGGTTTTCCATGCTCTTGTGTACTATAGCTACTAAAATGCATTAATTGATTGGGGCCTGGATGCTTTATCAATGATTACTTATGGACAGGCGGGACATAGATTGTTACTGAAAGCACCTTTATCATTCAAGACCTACCCCTTTATTTTGTAAAATAAAATAAAAAATTTAAATCTACAAACAACGTGAAGATAGCTTATAATAATAAGATAATGCCATCCAACTAATAATGGGAATGATTAGTGAACCTTGTTTTTAAGTTGTTGCCCAGTGCATGTTTCTTCTCCCATCTCCTGTTTATGAAGGGTGAATAAAAGTGCTTTTAGATGAACTGTTTGTCGCCAAAACTATTATAGCATCAAGAAATATTTTATAAAGGACTATATGGTACTGTGCGAGTTTTAAGCAGGTGTGGGGCTGATAGTTTCTTTAATATAAGTAATAAAAAAAAACTGGTATTTTATATCATTGCTAAATTCTGTAAGTGGCAGGTTATTTCCTAAAATAAAAAAAGAAACTTCCTGTATGTTTACAGATATTAATTGACAAGTACTGACGGGCCCCAATTACTGAATGGCTAGAAGTACCTTCTTCATGTGTTTTCTAGTTATATGATGAAATATATAATAACTAGTGTAAAATATGGCTCTGCATATCATGACTGGATTAGTTGATCATCATATTCTCCCTATCCTTGGCCAGACTAATCATTATTCATCCATCACTGCTTTGGAAGCAGAGTGCAGATCACAGAAGAAGTAGCGACATAGAATACAGATAATACACATTTATTACAGTAACCAGACATTACATTACTCTTACACTTATGAAAAACTCTATTGGCACCCCATATGATCTAATATAAAGCTTAAAAATATTTTGAGTTAGTTTTCCATTTCCAAGTGCTGCATCAACTATGTGAACAAAATAACAATTGGCCTCTTACGGTCTTTTAAGGATACCAGAGATATGATGTGATAGCGTCCAGTGGGTGATAACCCCGTATGTGCCCTTTCTATAACATAGGGGATGGAACATGAATCAATGGCACCACCTTGATCCTCCTGCAAAGCTCTACAGAGTAGAGGCTTGTGAGACAAGAATCCCTCTCAGCAATCCCAGAGGTTAAGTCACTATGATTTATAAGTTCTCACAGTCTTGTGGGCTGTTTTTTAAATAAGAGCTAATAAAGTGTTGGTGGTGCTCCATACACACTGAATCAGATGTGCTGTTGCCTATTGAAATTACATGAGATGGTTTTGGTCCTCTATAGAAATAATGGGAGGGGCTGTTGCTTTATAGAAATTAATCAGGGATGTTGCATCCATAGAATAGAAAGGGTGCTACATTAATATAGGGGATACTGGGGTTTGCATATAAATTAATTCAAAGAGATCATAGATATTAAAAACTACAGGAATTATATACAATGATAAAATGCGCTGCTGTATATGATGAATTTTTTTAGGAGGGTTGTGGATGATAATTATTTGGGGGCTTGTATATTAATAGTTGAGGCCACTGGACTAATTCTGGAGATGCCGTACATAAATTAATGGCTTGTATACTGTATAATGTATAATGTACTGTAGTAGATGTCGTTTCATGTTGGGAGAGCATACACATATCCCTCAGGAATACGTGTATAGAATATAATTTCGTGGGATGCCTAGTAATTATAAGTAACAGGAGTTCAATATATTATTAATATAGGAGTCACCGAACTTGAATTTGAAGGGGATTTTCCTACTGAAATAAAACATTATTATTCAGGGTGTGCTAATAAATACCTTTATTTAGATAAATTATTGTATGCATGAAAAAAGTGGCGTGATGCATCATGGACAACAAGTGAGTTTATTTGTGGGGAAAATACGAAAAAGTCAAAGAAAAATGTGAGAAAAAGCAAATTGCGCAAAAATGTGAACTTTTTTGACAAAATTAGAAAGAAGAAAATATGATTATTCTCCTGTTCTATTAAAGACTAATCTTTGTCCAAACCTACAGCAAATGTTCTATTACATTCAAATGATTGTACAGTAAAATGTGTTAGAATTTACTTCACAACTAATGAATTTATTTACTTACTCTTCAAGGCAAAGAGAAGATTCGGACAATACATCGTTTTTTTTCAATTGCTCCAGAAATGTCCATAGGTTACCTAAGGGGGGGAGGCAAGTCAATGACATAAATATAATATACAACTTTTTAATAATTCAACATATGTTGAAAACATATAATATATATATATATAATATATAATATATATATATATACTACCAAATCAATCATCGCAGATTGTATATTCCATAAATTAACATTGTTATTGGATGTGGGATTGGTCCTTTAGCAACTACATAAATAAATAAATAATTATACAGCTCTTGATGTTATTGGCAATACAATGATTTTTGTAATGGTCTGACATCCTTGATACTTTTTATAACGAAAATTTTTTAATCTGCTTTCCGGTTTCTATGTTAAAACCCAATCTGATCTGGGTAATTTATTTTTTTTTTGGCGGGGGGGGGGGGGGGGGTTTTGCATGGCACAAGGGTACCGAAGAAAATAAAGTAGTGTGCTTGTAACACAAATTCGTTCTCCTCAGCCAATCTGTCTGTGAAAGAAAGGGAAGTCTCCACCTCTTTAAAGGGTCTGTGTGCTGCCCATGTTCATTCACAGACCAAAAATAGACGCTAGTGGATTGATCATGTGAAAAGTGACCTAAGGGATTGAGAAGGAACAACAATTTTTAAAGCTATTTTAGTTTGGAATGTATTTATAAAAACTGTTTCTTGTCCAAAGCACAGGAAACTAAGCCTTTTTTGGCTCTTTACATTAACCATTTCCCGTAAGAGAGGTTAGCATGAAAAGACAATTAGGAGATTGAGGCAGATTCCACACGCAGACTTCTAATCTATATTGCTCAATGATGCGTCAAGGTTTATAATTAACTTTTTTTTTGCAGTGGTGATATCTGCAAATATTTTCCAGAAATACTTAATATGTACAGATTTTAGGCAAATGTTCCACAAAATCTTTTCATTACATCTAAAAAAAGACAAAAACATCAGAAACTTAAAGGTAATGCTTAAAGCCACTGCAGCGCAGTTGTCAATAGGATGTTTTTGTTACAAGCCAGTGTTTTATCAAAAGCAAATATGAAGAAATGGAACCAAATGTGTATTTTAGTTCCAGAGCCTGGTTTGTTAGAATTGAAGGAACTATTAACCAACGATACACCTAGAAGAAAAAGTGGTAAGACACACAATCATTTCAATTTCTTTCCCTTAAAACACAGTATAGCAGTAATTATAATAAAGAGTGAAGAAAGAAATGAAAATCTCTTCCTTATTCTACAAATTTTTACTTACCGCAGAAAAAGATTAGTAAACCATATTTTTAGGACAACTTGTTATGGGAAAAAGTGGGGGTGACCTCTGCTCTACGTGTGTTTTTTTTGCACATGCATCAAAAATACAGCTTTGAATAACAATTACAAACAACATTTCAGGAATGCTCCAGTGGTTTGTTGTTTTACTTTCAAGGGTTTGTTTAAGATTCAGGACCCTGAATGTTGTGGGACCAAATTTGCCCGCAATATCAGTCACATAATATAGACGTCCTTTGGTGCCGGTCTGTGGTACGGTTGGCAAACGAATGTGTCGCCGTAACCGGCACGGTAAAAAGAATAAAGCACTACTCTTTGTTTCCTCCCATATGTATGGCCAAGCACCATATATTACTCTCACTGGCCACTTATCTCAGGTACACACTGTCCAACTGCTCGTTAACTAATTTCTACACATAATCCAATCACAGGACGGCACCTCAAGTGCATTAGGCAGTGTAGACACTGGTCAATAGCAACCTCATGCAGTTTCAACGAGCATCAGTTGGGAGAAGCGCGAAAGAAAGGTGATTTGAGTTGCCTTTGAAACGTGGCATGGTTGTTAGTGCCAGAAGGCTGTTCTGAGTATTTCAAGAAACTGCTGTCTACGCGGATTTTCCACACACAAACCATCTCTGGGTTTCGAGAATGGTTCCGAAAAAATGAAAAAAAACCTTCCAGTGACGGCAGGTCTGTGGGCAGACAATGCCTGTTGATCCAGAGTTCAAGAGGAGAATGGGCAGACTGGTTCGAAGTGATAGAACGGGGCAACAGGACTCAAGCGCCACCCCGATAACAACCAAGGCAGGCAGAAGAGCAATCCTGACACGCCACATCGAAACTTTGCTACCGGAAGCAGATGGGGACAGACATGCAGAAGACCACACGGGGTGCACATCCTTTCAGCTAAGAACAGGAAACTGGGCTACAATTTGCACAAGCTCATCGAAAATTGGACCGTAAAGATTGGAAAAACGTTTTGCTGGTTCTGATGAGTCTCGATTTCTGCTGCCGTACAACTTCGAATAGGGTCAGAATTTGGCGTACCACACATGAAAGAGGTAACCTCCAACTGTCCTAGACGAGCGTGTAACAAGGATGGTAAGGTGGTGGTTATTTGTCATGGTGTGGGGAACATTCTTCTTGGCAACTCTTGGTGCCCCTTAGTACCAATTAGCATCGTTGAAACGCCACAGCCTCCTGAGCATGGTTGCTGACCAGCCCTCGCCTTCTATGACACAATTGTAACCACCCAACATTGAGGCTACTTTCAGCAGGTAAAGCGCCATGTCATAAAGCTGGAATCATCTCAGACTGGTTTCTTGAACATGACAATGAGGTTCACTGTCACCAAAATGGCCTCCACAAGTCACCAGATCTCAATCCAATAGAGACATCTTTGGGATGTGGTGGAACGAGGAGATTACCGCATCATGGATGTGCAAAAGGCCGACAATCTGGCGGCATGTGTGATGCATCATGTCCAAATATGGACACAAAAAATCTCTGAGGAATGATGCCTTCCAGCACCCTTATTGATCTATATGCCAACGAAGAATTGAGGCAGTTCTGAAGGCAAAAGGGGTCCAACCTACCGTTCTAGCATGGTGGTAACCTAAATAAAGTGGCCGGTAGTGTATATAGAGACCATATTCAACCATGCGAACATTATTAACTGTGCAACTCACTGACAGATGGCGCATCCCATAAACTGAATCCACCACACAAAAATGCGTGCACTCAGTTTGCTTGCAAGGTGCGCCAGATTATTGAAGAAGCATGCCACCAATTTCAATACTCCTGCAGATCTGGGTCCATGTGTTTTTTGAATGCAAGTTCAAGTGTGGTAATTTGTGATAAATAGTAAGATATATTCATCAACTACTACCCCAGTATATTCGTTCATTTTTGCACACATGAGGACAATCTAATCTAATGCAACTCTAGGTATCATTATGGTAAACAAACTGTATATATGTAATATATATATGTAATTTTTCTGCCCTGGCCGATCAAAAGATTTAGACTACAGTTGCCAGGAGAAACCATTGATGACACCCCAATGGTTAATTAGAACATTCTTCCCCTAGCTATCAGAAGAATCTTGTGAGAAATATTACTTCAATTTACAATACATTATCTTAATAGAGGCATTGAAGGAAAGAAAATTAATAATTTAAAAAAAGTGACAGCTATTAATAAGAGAACATGGACTAAGATTTGAGCTACCAAATATGGTTTGCATTTGTCTAGCAAAACCCCCTATTCTGCAGATAAAGAAAAAAGCATCATGCTTCATTGCTGAAAATGTATCAGTCCCCAGTGCAGAATTGTCTGCTTACCACCCTTCCATCATAATGCTATAATTGTGAAGACAGGACCTGTTCCTGGATGTGACATTGCCATTTTCCTCTTTGCTGATGTATACCACAGTTTTGAATTTGATGTCTCCTCCAGCAGTGATGAAAACGTTTTGAAAGGCGTTGGTCCATTGGATGAATAATGAGACGACTTTCTTGCATCTAGAACGACAGAAAACCCCAATGGCTTCTAAAACAAGACATTTTTGGTTAGGTTTATTATACACGATGCAATATAAAATAAGATTTAAAAAAATAATAATAAAAACAAATAATACGTGAATTTACATCCAGTTACTAACAAGCTAAGTGCTCATATCAAATACAGAGAGACACAAAACAGAACATAGACTTAAACCTCAGGTTGCAAATAGATATAAGTAGTTACACACTATAAAAAAGATTGCGTGATCCTCAAAAAAAAGGACAGGAACACAAGTGGAATGGTGTTTCACAAAAGCCCGGATAGGATAGACACAAATGTGGGGGCAGATTTACTTACCCCGGCCATTCGCGATTCCAGCGGCGCCCGTACTCCTGTGCGGAAATTTCGGGTCACGGCCGGTATTTAGTAAGTAGTTCTCCGGCCGTCCCCCAGTAGCGGCTGCGCTGAAAGCATCGTGAACGCCTGGGAGTCACCGAGCCGGAGCTGAGGAAGGTAAGTGCAAGCTACACCGCGACAGATTTATTTTTTGTTTTTATATGTGGCGGGTTTATTTCAAATATCCGTCGTGTTTTCGTTAGGCCAACGCCCCACCCCGTCCCATGTAATTTCGCGTGCGCATGCCAGCGCCGATGCTCCACAATCCCGATTCTCGTGCGCCAAAATCCCGGTGCCATTCAAGGGGAAATCAGCGCAAAATCTAAATATTACGGGTTAACAACTCAGGAAACGCCACAATCGGTGCCCTTACTAAATGGACCCCCAATAGTATTTAAGGAGAAAAAAACTCTCTTGATAGTAAGAAGATTGGTTCAGGTTTTATTCAAGCACAAAGATTAAAATATTTCGTAAAAACAGGTTATTCAAATTGCATTTCACGTTCGAGGGGAACACTTCATCTAGACTCATGAATGCAGGTTCAAGATAGCGAGAAACTCACTCTTACATACTTCACTTCTGTTCATATGCTGTAATCTGAAAGACACCACGGTTGAAACAGTTGCTCTCTACAGCTGGGAATGCTGTTCCTTATGGAATAGAGCTTTTAGGTGTCCACCTATTTACTTTTTTCCAACCCTATTCTCACCTACCACGCAGAGGTGGCCTATATGTGTCCCCCACTATACATTTACGGTGCAAATTGGGGAAACCTCATCCAATGATGCACGGTAGGCAATCCAGGGAAAAGAAGAGGGAAGACAAAAGCGAAAGACTCAGTTGATTTTTTCTAATAAGTGGTGCTCAGTGTTGAGGAGTAACAATCACCTTGTGTATTCAAATTACAGGCGTATCAGATCATATAGGGATCCGTTTTAGCGGGGGTCCTCTGACAACGTTAAATGCAGACGCTGCTAACCACAAGTCGCAGGTCCATTTCTCCAGAATGGCGGACTTGCAAGAAGTGAAGAGATTCCCCGAGGGGAAGGTCTTGTATCTGTTGGTGCTGCGTCTCACTTCATTCCCATAATCGCTATTACATTTGGCTCATTTCGGTTTGACAAAGAATTTACTGGATTTAGCATCCCAAACCCAGACATTCAGCTGCACTGCTACAGCCCAATAAATTTGGCTTATACACAGAATGAGATTTTGTGACCAAACTGGGCTAAAATTGAGTTTGACTGAGAATGGATTAGAATAAATTAAGATACAGGGGGGGGGGGCATTCATTATTTTTGGTGCTAGTTGTTTTTTTTGGCAGCCGATTTTAGCAGTGATTTGCCCTGTTATACTGTATACTATATTGGGGAACACAGCTTTAATCTTTTTGTCGCACCAAAATACAAGAACAAATGAGTGTCAGAAATGGGAAACCACAGTCATAAGGTGTTGGGAAACTAGATGTGCAGGAAAAGTGGCAGAATTTAATAGCTGCACCCAAATTGAGCAAAGAGAAAAATTTATGTGTGTTGGAAAAGAAGTTAAATTGTGGCACCGACTTATAATAAATATGGTGCACAAGGCTTCAGCAACAAAATAAAACGTCCGACAAAAAAATGCCAAAATGCCCCCCAGTGTATGTATATCAGTCTTGCTTATGAGTCATCTGCTTAAACCCTTTAAAATGCCTAGCAATTTTGTGATTGGTTCAGTGGTCATTTCCTGTATGTGGGAAGAGCTCATGACGCAAAGACCAGAAGCAATCCATAATTATTGTAGAAGTGGATAGTGAACAAAGCGAGTATCAGGTTTTTTTAATCTTTTTTTAATACTCTACAAACCTTATAAAAATATTTTAACAATTCAACAACTCCTCTAAAGCAATGTGTATTTTGTTATACATTACTTTCTACATAGTGAGAATTACAGTAATGAATAGTTTGTTGTGTCTGTTTCATCGGTGAAATGCTTTCATAGACTATCAAAGAGAGTAGAACTGAAGAGACTTTTTACAGTTTAAAAGTGTTGTTGAACCAACAATGATATCAATGGTTCTTACTGCTATTCTTACCCCTTCGTTCAGTAGCATAACCCTGCTCATTATTGTCTTTTCTATCATAAGTACATTTCGCTAGAATCCTTTCAGTTCATCTAAAACCCACTTGAGACTTCATCTATCATTTTGCTTCTGTATGGTCAGGTTACATTGGAGGAATAGCAGGAAGCATTCAGTAGGGCTGGTAATGTGGCTATAACAATATATAGATGGATGGATGGTCACTGAATAACTATTTGTGTGTATATATATCTATATTCTATATCATTATATATATCTATATATAGATCGAGATAGATATAGATATATATATTATCTACACATGATAAGAAGAACTGCAATGCTAACCTATTGATGTGAAAATGACTTGATTCTTGCAAAAAGTGTAGAGTATAGTTTCTACTGTAAACACAGAATGACCCAGATAATAATGATGTCTGATCTGTGATAAAAGAAAAGGGACATGTATAGCATAGGCCAGAACATTATTATCTGAGGGGCTCTGTGTCTAAGCAAATAGTAAGAACAGTGTTCCTTGTCCAGTTTTTTTGGAACCTGAGTTACATATTTTCTATACTTGGAGTGCATTTATTTGTTTGTTCCATTTTGTACATTACAATACTTTTAAATGAACTGCTTTAAAATATGTTCTAACTAATGTATCTAGTCTTGCGAACTTACAGAAGTAACTGAGATGTGAAGTTCTAGGCTGCTTCCCAATTGCCACCACATCTAGCAGTTAGCAGGTGGTCACATCGGCTGGACTTGAATCTACTAGACATAGAATGGCATATCCTAAAAATATGCTGTCAATGTTTGCACTTCACAAACTCTATACAATGGGGCTCAGTGACTAAGGGTCCGAACGCCGCACTTTCATCGGGTTTCCAGAATATTTCACAAAATTTAAAAAAGGAAATGTGTCGCAAAATCAAGAACTCACATGCACCAGGAAGAAGCAGGTGAACTCCGACAGACCTCAGTGCAAAAGCGTCACATGCAGGAACTCGGACGCACGACCTTAGTGAATCGCGCCGAATCCTTGTCAGACAACGCACTGCGGGATCGCGAAAGGACTGGATAAGTAAATCTGCCCCATCGTTTTTTCATCCATAAATAGCATGTTGGGCTTGCTATTTTTGTCTATAAAAGGAAAGCTAAATATTAAGTAAACAGCTCAGTGATTCCCAAGCAATGGTGGGGTTTATTGAGAGGCCCCCAAAGAAAATCAACAAAATCACTTTTCTGATCTCAGCTTGCTCAAATTCTTTAAATGTATCTTAACCATATTTAAGCACAGAGAAGAATTACACGCACATACACTTTCTTCTTGAGGCAGGAAAAAAATTCTCCAGAAAGTGTCATTATTATATCCTAACATTTCAGTGTAAATCTTCCTTTTTTCATATAGAGGGTATTTCATTTTACAGTCGTTGGAAAGCTAAAATCTTTACGCGTGCAATTGTATATAACATTGGGTTCAGAATTTTACAAAACTGTGCAATACCTGGAAAAAAAAATCCAACACTGTTGTATGGTTTCCAGGACAATACATGGTTTCCATGGAAACTCCCTCTTGTTCACATTCAGTTTGTTCTTGTAGAAATAGCACTTCATTGATATACTGGTGGATTTTCTCGTTGGTCAGATTAATGCATAGCTATAAATGCAAGTAAAATTTCAAGTAAATATCAAAAGCAAAAAAATAATGAAATGCATCATTGTTATATGTTTCCACAATAAATTATCTTACATTGTGAAAGGAGACTGGAAATAAAAATCATTGTATTTTACTGAGCCTTAAACATTTCCAGCCTTCCCCTATTATACTGGATTGTTAAATGAGGATAAAAGCCATCATAATACAAAGGGCTCAAAAAGCAGACTGAAAAAAACTAAAGTGAACAATAATGGCCTACAAATAAATAAGAAATGTTTTACTATGAACTTTCATAAACATTAAACCTTATCAAACAAAACAGCATCCATGTATATTCTCTGCAGGGCTCTGCCCTTTCTGACTGCAGGAAATTGGAGCTATCATCTGTCCTCAGGCTGAGCATGTCACTTCTGCTGGAATTAATGAAATCACTGAGTAGGACTGAACTTCAAACAGAATTGACATAAAATATTCTGGGTAAAATAATAGAAAGCGGTCATTAAACTCGCAGAAATATTTACTATAGTGGCAAAAGAAATCAAAGGTTCTCTCATGTGACTGTATGATAGTGCAACATATATTCTTTGGAATTGTGATTCAATTTTAGATCTTTAAATTTTGTTGTGTATTCCACGCTACAAACTGTCAATTTATAGCATATAGAATATTTGCTCTTGTAACCACAGCCCATACTGCCATTGTGCTGTGGAATATACTGAAGCTATCTAAAGAAATCTTATTTTTTTATGTGGATATGTAAACATAGTACAGAAATCCTTGAGGACTGTCAAATCCACTTTTTACCAAAGATTTCACCCTCTGCTATATCTTTATATCTTATATATCTATCATTTAGCTGGAGATACATTATAAATGGGGGTTCCAAAATTAACAATTAAATTGCATTACACATCCCCCACTGGTCTTTTTTTTTTCTTAAAAGACTGCAGCAATGATGGGTTGTCCCAATTGTTGCCATGGTAACCTGTCAAGACGAGATGTCAATGCTGGAATGTTGAGCGGGCCACGATGAGACTGGCTGACAGGGATTTGGAAGGTGAGTAAATCATGCTGAACTTGGACGTTTGGTAAAGCCTGAAAACACCTTTTTGAATATGGATGACTTTTTAATGCATCCAGTGTGACAATGATATGACTTCACTGATGACACATAATTGTAGGCAATTCTCCTTTTGACATAAAACTAAAAGCTTAAACTTAGTCCTGAAATAGATCACATTGATAATGTATTAAGACACTTTACTAAAAATTCATACCATGTTACATCAACCTATACAATTTATGTGAAAGGATAACATGGCCATTATAAACCAGAAAAAGGGTTTCATTATTTACTAACACATACTCCCATGCAAGAACATCAAAGCAAGCCTACCTGTTCATACGAATTTCTCTGAAAATCCTCAAAGCCAAACATATCCAAAATTCCAATTGTGAGGTGAGGATAGCTAAAAATAAGAAAATCACAATACTGAGCTGATGATGTGACGTCAAAAAAGGATAATGATGAAAACAGTAAAGGAATGAGTATCATTTTATCAACTATATTTATAAAAATATGAAATACTGGAGAAGACTTATTATGTCTTATGTCGTCAGTTTTCTGGAAGAGAAGGCAGGGAAATCTCATCATACTGCCCAGTTACGGAGAGTTTCCGCTCTGCATTGGGCATGTTTTGGCAGACAAGTGGGCAGTGAACAAAAAACCCACGGAGACCATAGCTGAAATTTCCACAAGGTCAGATTGCACCCAGAACTACGAACATGCTAGTGCCTCTTAGTAGATAAGGGGCGCCAGACCACCAGCGGGAGGTAAGTTAAGACCAGCTTTTAACCCCTTAACGACAAAACCTTTTTATGTTTTTGCGTTTTAATTTTTCCCTCCCCACCTTCAAAAATTTTTTTCCATCTAGAGAGCTTTGTGAGGGCTTGTTTTCTGTGTAAAAAAAATTGCACTTCATTGTGACTGCATTTAATGTTCCATGCCATGTTCTGGGAAGTGGGAAAAAATTCAAAATGCAGTGAAATTGGTAAAAAAAAATGCATTTGCAATGTTTTCTTGTAAGCTTTGATTTTATAGCTTACACTGTGCACCACAAATGACATGTCTACTGTATTATAATTTATTCCCACGCTCATGGGGATACCAAATTTATATAGGTTTTATAATGTTTTTATACAAAAATTAAAAAATTAAAACCTCCTGTAGCAGAAAAAAAAAATTTCATTTTGCCATCTTTTGGCACCAACAACTATTTCATATTTCAAAATGGCAAAAAAGTGTCATTTTTTACCTCATTGTATTATTAGTCTGATTTCCAAATGAAAGGTCAGCCATGAACAAGCCATACAGTTTCACTTGTTTCACTTTACAAGAAAAGTAAAACTGCATCATCCTTCTCATCGATAATGGTCTCTTGGCCCAGAAAGAGAGACAAACTGCACCATGTGAGTGCCATTAGATAGATAATATGAAATGAATATTGTCCTTCCAATACAAAGCTCAGAGGTGGACTTCCAAGTCAACGATTCAGCTCATCACAAGGTCTAACACAAGGCAGAGGTTCATGCAAGCACTGTGCAAAATGCATTACACAAGTCTGGAATGGTGACCCAAAAAATATGTAGAAGTATTGGCTCTATTTTGCAAAATTGTATGAATAGTGGACAGAAGAGAATTGGAGCATGTGATTTAGAGCATTGAGACGAAAGCCAATAGGCTGGTTTTGATATATGTAAATGGAGCTGACAGAATCAAGGGAGCTTTCAGATCAAGAAATTGAAGGAACCGTCAATTTAGGTGAAGGAAAACTGATGGTGTGTGGTTGTTTTACAGCAAAAGGTGTTGGATATTTGACCAGGATCAATTGATTTTTAAAACGATATCAGAATATGATGGCACTTCATAAATAAAGATTATAATTATTATTAATGAAGGTCTCAGTGCTGAGATGTATATGTGAGTATACTACCAGATGTAACCCGGGGATGCCTGTATAGCCTTACACTGTCAAACACTTATTAGCAGCCATTTCCAGATAAAATATTGGTTTATCAAGAGCAAGTCCTCTGCTTCCTACAACACTTTTACACTTGTTAAACTGAAAATCTATGACTTGCCAGTAATGCGCCAGGGGGGGACAATTTTACACATACTGGTTATCTCCCTGAAAGGGAAGCCCATTCATTCTTGTCATGATTTCCTAGGGGAGAGTCAAGAGTATTGTTATCTGTCTAGAAACCTACACCTTGGCTACTAGAATGCTCCTTGTTTCTTGTATAGAACGAGTTTGTGCATATACTTAGATATTTCATTCAATTCACCAGATTGACCTTGGATACCTAGAAATAACTTTAAACTAAATCAAAAAATTATACCACAGATGGAACCATCCCATGTAATAGTTTAATAGTTATATATTATGTCTTTCTTCATTAGAGTATTTTTTAACTTCATATTCAACTAAAAAGGCTCGAACCGTCGAATCCTGCAGGTGCTAGTTCAGCGGTGTTACAACCCAGGTTAATTCTCTACTGAGTTGGGTTTTAAGATTTAGACGAATCTCTCTCAACTGGATAGTGTATAGCCATGGGATCATTTGTTGCATAAGGCAGGTCATGGCCCAGGTACTGCATACATTCTATTTCTCACTGTTAAACCCATCTTTGGCCTTATATTTAGTGTTGTGCATAGTTCTTTTTACATGTAATGAGACGATGTATGCTTTACAATTTTGTACCGGGACACGAATCTTTGTTTGGAAATCCAGTTTGCCTGACCCTCAATAATTTATTATGTCGTCATCTTTTCTTGTTTGCTTTGTTTTCCTAGGGTTAGAGCCAAAAAACAGTGGACCAAAGGTTTTTGGGAAGAGCAGTTGTAGTACTTTGACCATTTTTTACACGAACATGATATGGTAATAAAATATACATTAAATAGAAACATAATTAGTAATCATTTTAGATTTAATTTTTGATAATTTTTAAAATGTGTAAAGAAACACAAAAATGGACATGGTTTCCCCAAAACATGAAGACCAAAATCTAAAATAAAATCACTTATTAAAATTCTGCTTTTTAAAGAAAGTTGTCCCATGATGTAACTTTAGTTGGTTGACTAGTTCAAATAGCCTATGTAGTTGATTTTAAAAAATGCCTTGTCAGCATTTGAATAAGTCAAGTACGGATCTAAGATTAATTTACTTTCCAGGTTCCCTGATAGCAGATGATGGTGATACTTAGGGGAAGAGTACCTGAAGCCAAGTGTGTCATTCTTTATCCATTCCACACCATCCCCGCCCCGTTTCTCAATGTACAAGGGTGAGGGAGAGAGCTCATGCGTGTGGAGGTGAGAAGAAGACACTAGGCCCCACAGGGCTGCCAGCTTGACCCTCCCTGGGACTAACAAGGTTGTGGCAAGGAGCCAGGCAATGTGAATTCACTATATAAACTATGAAATGATTCAGAAGATGAAAAAAGAATTTTTAAATCAGCCTAGCAAAAATGATTAAATAAGCTTCTTCAAAAATGATCTTGCAGATAAGACACTACTGGCATTATTCGGTTTTCACATATTATCGCCTGCCACCGGCATGTTCATGTTATGGCTCCCTTCACGTTTTTAAAAGAGAACTTCAGTTAATATATATATTACTACAAGGATCAACTCTACACGAGGAATGAATTTATTTGGAGAACATTTATTGGGCTATAATGATATGATCTTAGCATTGTAAGTTATAATGATGTCTCAACAGAGAGCATGTCCATATGAACTATTGGCCATGTGGATTTTATGTTGCCACAACAACAAAATACTGTTTGCACAACTAAATGTTTTAAGTATCAGGTGCACACTCACTTTCATAGGAGATGGTTATTGTGCGACTCAATGGTAACTATTGGCCGCCATTTATGAAAATACTTAGTAGACATGAAGAATATTTCAGTAGTAGTTCTATGGTGAAGGTCCCATGTGCTGTTAGTCGGGTGTGTAAATGTGTAAAAAATGTTATATTTGAACAAAAGGTCATTTGTTATTCTGACACGGAAGATGAAACAGGGCTTCCAAGAAATAATTCAGCTTTATCTTGCTGAATTTTACTTCTAAAGTAATGAGCGTGATCTTTAGAAATGCTATGTGAGACGTGCTGCTAATTTTTAATCTACAGGTAAGCCAGGTTAAATGTGCGCTTGTCACTCACACTATTTTGCTTTTTTGGTTTCAAGGATGGATCCCACAAATATTAAAAATAACCTGTGAAGGGAAAGGGAAGCCAGCAGAGCCGAGCACCACATGAACATGTTACAACCGACTTTGTGTTTATCCTAAACATGCTGTCGCAAAAGGAATTTCATATCTGAGGAGTGCAATCATTTATTTTAATAACAAGAAACAATAAAAATCATGACCAAATTACATTAAAGTGTTTTCAATATCAGAACATATGTCTTTGTAAGAAAACCCAATCGTAAGCAGAGGTCAAAGGTAGGCGGGGTTAGGGACACTGCCGAGATGATTTAGGGACACAGCCGAGATGTTGTGCTCTTATGCTTAGTCTTGTAATGCTTTAGCCCACGATTCAGCCTGGTTGGGGGGTTAATGGGAGGACCGCAACTAATGATCAAAATCCCACCTTCATTTTTTAAGCCAGTATTACATTTCTTAATTCAGTTGATAAGTTGTTCAGCAATGGAGCAATATTTGTTACCACTTAAACTAGCTGTGTCAGCATTTGCAGTAATAGGTGGAGTTCTGAGTTGTAGTTTAGCACTCAGTCGCTATAAGGCATCATAAACTGCCATACAGAAAAGTATTTCATAAAGACGTTAATTCTAATTTATATAGTGAACATAGATATAAATATAATAAATTATTAAATTATTTATATTGTATAATAATAATAAAAGATAATAATACTATTGACAGACTTCTGATGCCTGCACACCAAAGGATCATACGTAAAAAGGATGCTGGAGGGAGGAAAAGGCTCCTTGCAAAACGAGTGGAAACCAGTTTTATAAACTTCATAGTAGGGGCAGGCCCCTGTTAGATTTTATTGGAGGCCAAGGAGCTTAGGAACCACCCCCAGTAGGCCTTTGTTACAGCTTATTAACTAACCGTATATACTCGTGTATAAGCAGGAAAACGTCCCCTCGGTTATACAAACGTCCATATCCATCTCAAAAGAGTAAACAATACTTAAACAATAATAAACTTATATGACACACCTCGGTTGGGCCCCCCCAAGGGATGTGATGGCGCTGATCCCAACATGTCTTTCCCAAGGGCGTTGCCTGTATGACGTTCAGCAGCGGCGCCCTCATACTAGATGCCGGGCCGGGAGAGATCAATGGTGGCGCCGCAGAAGAAAGAAGACGGGAGCGGGAAGGAAGCATAAAAAGACAACGCGGCGCAGACATAAGGGGAAGCAGACGCCTGCACATTGGGGCCACCGGAGGGTGAGTAATTAAAGTTTATTTTTTTTAATGCTGGGGGAAAGCTGTATACCATAGGGGGAGGCTGTATACCAATGGGGGGCAGGGCTGCATACCACTGTCGGGCAGGCGTATACTATGGGGGCAGGCTGTACATACTGGGGGCAAGCTGTATATACTGGGGGCAGGCTGTTACTACTGAGGGGAAGCATGTATACTACTGGAGCAAGATGTATATACAGGGGCAGCTGTATACCACGGGGGCAAGCGTATAACCTGGGGGCCAGGCTTGTATACCTCTGGGGGAAGCTGTTATATACTGGGACAGGCTGTAATGGTAAACTACTGGGGCAAATGTATCCTCGGGGGGCAGGCTGTATATACTGAGGCAAGCTGTATAGATGGGGGGAGGATGGGCAGGCTGCCTATACTATCGGGGCGGTTGGCTAGAGAATTGGGGGGGGGGGGGGGTGTGACCAATGCATTTCCCACCTCGGATTATACTCGAATCAATAGTTTTTTCCCAGTTTTTGGTGGTTAAAATTAGGGGTCTCGGCTTATACTCGGGTCGGCGTATGACTAGGGTCGGCGTATCCCGAGTATAACAGTAAAGTATTTTCCCACAAGCTCTACTCCTAGTTAGGATCAGTGTGGCCTGCAAAAAGAGCAGTATATAAAGTGAAGGGTTACCTTCAGGCCGCCATTATAGAAAAGAAAATTATTTTATTTGAGGCTATAATGACTGTAACGATATTGACGACATGTCCTACCGGGCTGTTGTATAAAATACTATCTTCACACATTTTTTACAGTAACAGCTTATTATAACAAATTATCCCTGAAAATGACAAAATGTGTCACCTACAATGAGAAAGTCAAGAATATCTCAAAAAGTCTCCTGATATGAACAGACAGTTGATCAATGTAAAGCCCTTGATCTAGGCCATTGCATAGTGATTCAATCTGCCTATTTATATGAACAGCACCATGATAAGGGTCTTATTCAAGTCAGTAAAGTTCCAAATGTTTATAAGTTATGAAGGTGCGTCTCAACACAGATAAGTGTTTTAAGTCAAAGCCCCAATGACCAGTTTGAAAGAGAAATTACACAGCTGGTTGAGTAATCTGAAAAATTTCCTTTTGCGTACACTGTGTAAACACTTTGCTATCCCACTATCCACTACTAGTAATTAGCACTGCTGGTAAAGGAAGGTAAATCAACGGTGCATAGTCCGTTTCACTGACTGCATTGATATGTTTTCAGGAACATACAAATGTTCTCTTGATTCTCTTGATAAAGTAAAAGTATTGTAAAGTGACCTAAAGGACAATTTTTTTTATAATCCTCAGCTAAAGTGCGGAAAAAGTAATTTTCTGAGAGAAAATAATATATAAAGACTTGATATGTAACCATTAAACTCGCTCCAATTTTTATCATCATTAGTACAGGACGACTGCCTCGTTTTGTAAGACAGACCACTCTGTGCACTGTGACGCGGGATGCTTTACTTTAGTTCCCAGGTTGTAAGGATCAGCTGTAAGGTGTCGATGATGTTTTATTGATTAAGCTTGGGTCCAATTACAGGAAAAAATTTGAAAATACAATTGTCACTGGGGCCAAAAAAGGTTTGTATGGATCTAACAATTATAAAATTATACAGTTTCGACTGGCATACAAATTTCAACTAAGAACACCCCCTCTGGAACCTATATATTTGTTAAACCAGGGACTGCATGATTACAAAAGTGTGTACATTTACATTTTATAAAAAAGGCTCTCACTAGACATTTTTGCAATGGGTTCATAGTCCGAAACTAGCTCTGTGTTGCCTGGATGCCAGACCTGCCTTCTTATCCATAGAGTAAAGGGAGTAATTCCCCCAGGATTTTCGGTGGTGGTGCAGAATCCAATGCTAAATATTACACCAAAGTTTTTTTTGTGATGACATCTCTTAAATGTCTTACCATAAATAGCAGGGTTCTTTTAGCCCACTACTGGTTTCTTTCTCATATGAAATTGCAAGTTGTTGTTTCATTGCATAACTAGCACAAAGGCACATAGACTTGGAGCGCCATTCCCATTGCCATCCAAATGAATGTCCACTTCCATTAGAATAACCCAACAGGGGAGATATATTTGTATGGTCCTATTGTATGTATTGACATGACTGCCCCAAGTACCTTGGATATGGTATTATACTTGTGACCTCCTCTGTCAAATTTACAGAGAGGGTTACTATTGTACGCGCGTTTAGCCCCAATTTGTGGTGGGACCAATGATGGACTACTCCATACCACTGATCTCTTATTCTGGAACAAAACTCAGCCATTAATGATCTGCACTTTTGTGGCATACACTTTACCCACACTCTAGATTTATTGATCTTGCATCCATGCATACACAAGTTAGAGTGCCTTTCAAATTCACTCCTTGAAAACGCTTATGTTTTTTTTAGACTTTTTTCTCTCTTTGAGACTCAACCAACTCATTTGAGTTGAGAAACAAGATGTGTCATATCCCACCACTGGGCACCCTATGGAAACTCTCAATTGTGCGAAACAGGAACACGCCAAAGGTCCCGCTCTACCCAAGCCAGTATACTCACCACATGGTATTCACAAACAATTCAAATACTATGTGACGGTCATTTGATTTAAATGTAACTTTTAACATGCACACTTGTACACAAAGGGGGCATGGGACGATCCCTCTGACTATATTCGGTTCGCAGGGCTCATTTCACAGGCAAACCCTATTTAGACATATATCCTGTAAATGTCCTTTGGGTCAAGTTCTTATGCCTTGTTGTATCCCCTTTTGGATCTCTATTTTTTTTTTTTCGGGAAAAAAAGATAAACAGGCTCTCTCTTTTTCATGCTAATAGCGTCTTTAGTGTGATCCTATCCACAGGACCATCAGTGTGAAAGTGAAATGGCCACAAATTCTGCATAGACAACTTTTCCGTCTTTGAACTCCATGGAAATCCATGAACATGGATCAGCGGGAACCGACCAAGGTTTGTTTTGTATAACCGATCATGTCTGGAACCTAAAGGACCCTAAGGACATTCTGTATGATTGTATTCTTAACCGTGTAAACATTTTCAACCATTTGCAAAAACTATTGTACTGTCCATTTTAGTTTATCGGCATCATTTTTTGCCCAAATTTTTTTTGCCTTGTAATGATGGAAGATCCCCTTTTCATAGACTTCTCCAAAACAAAATTATCAAATTCTATTATGATCTGTAGTATTCTGCTTTGTATTAAAACAAAAAAAAATTGCATATGCATCCTGTGCTGACCAGCTCACAAGTTGGAAAGTATGCCTTTTCAGAGCGGGCACTGGATTGGGAAAGGACCTGGAATGGTGAAGCTTTAGAAATAAAGATAAGCGGGTGGAGGGACATTGGTGGGTCTTTTAATAAGGGCCCGTTGGACGTTTTCCCGAAGGTTACCCGCAATTTACGATTTGCGCTGATTTCCCTAAAATTGCCTGGGATTTTGGCGCAACGCGATCGGATTGTGGCGCATAGGAGAAGGAGATGAACGAAGGAGGGAAACGGTAGGGGGAGGGGTGCCCGGTTCCTTCCACTTTTAATTTCTCCGAACGAAAATCGACGGATTCGGAAAAACCGCGCATTTAAAAAAAAAAATGTGTGCAAAAATCTTGCACTTCCCTTCACTCAACCCGGTCGGTGTCTTCCAGTGCGTTCCAATGCTCTTCAGCGCAGCAGCGCCACCTGGTGGACGTCGGAGGGGAACTACATTAATAAATCCGGCCGCCGGGACCGATCACCACAGGCCGCGCCGCGGATCGCAAATGGGCAGGGTAAGTAAATATTCCCCATTCTGTAGTAAAAAGGTATTATCATTCATCTAAAGCATAGAAACGAGTGATCTGATTCACTTAAAGGATTGATTGGTTACGGAAAACCGCTTTGCTCGATTCCCCAGATTACCACATTTTCGTGATATTTTTCTAGCAATACTAGTTAAGCAGGGCACAACATGAGCAGGAAAAAGACTGTAAAGGGGTTGTCCAGAGGTTCAAAAAATGATGTTTCCTCCAAACAGCCCCTCACCTTAGCCTGGTTCGTTCCAGTATGCAGCTCAGCTGTATAGACAGGATGGAGCTTAGTTGCCATTGCACGCACTGCCCGTGGAAAGGAGGTTTTGGAAGAGAAAGCAGACATGTTTTTTACCCTCTGGACAAACACCGGTAATGCGGACTGACTATAACTATAAAAGTCGTTTTTAGAACTATTAAGACTGCATAGTAAGAAGTATTGGGGACTCCCATTGGAAAAGTCATGAATAGATCAGCCAGAAATTTGAACTAGAATCAATGCAATGCTTTCGAATCAGACTACTGCATTTGCCAGGGAAAAAAAAAAGAAAATAGGGCATACATCTGCATCGGTCTTAACTTCCCAACCCAAAAGGATGTAAAATGGGAATAGAGTGCCTGCGGGCTTTGTTTATTTAAAGTGGTAAGACATTGATAAAAAGGCTATGCATTTGATCTGAAAAAAGCATACTGATTCTAGTTGGCTATCCATTGGGGTAGAAGTAGCCACTATCCTTTTGCGCACATAAACATTATAAATATTTATGTTAATTATGAATATATGTTTAATCAAGAAAACTATTCTTTATCATCATTATTAAAACAAAACACGTAGTTATAGAATTTCCATGTTCACATGGTGGGCAGGTTGATAAGGCTCTGGCTGGTTATCAGGATTATTTTGCATTGCTATCTTGAGTGGTGTTTGTTGCTCATCCACATGTTGTATTCAGGTTTATCTCAATCCTTGAAAAGAATTAGCGATTGGTAAATTCATGAAAGGTTTGGACTTGTAGCAGTTTACACATAGTATTTCGTCACTCGTTGGCGATAATGACAAAGATTTTTTGCTTCTTTCTTTTTTGGATGACATAACATGTTGAAATAGATTGGCTACTACCAAGCAGATATTCCTGCATAAAAGGTTATTTACCATCGATATGACAGATTATCCTTGTTATAAGCAGTTCTGCTCTCAACATACAAAGAACACTTATAGATTCTTAAGTCGCGTGATAACCACCAGGAAAGCCTGGGTCGGGGCAAGTCTTACCGCTCCTGAGTTAGGCCCCCCGTTACGTGGACCTGTAAAGGGCTGAAGCTTTAGTCTTTATCCTTAGGTGCCCTTACACAACAGTTCAGTGATTTGAATGACGTGGAATCACACTCCAAAAAAATATTGCAGACAGCAACTCGTCTATATGCCATCTAGAATGTTGTGTTTTCCTGTTATTATCAGATAGAGAATTTGGTGGTGGTTGTACTATTAAATTTATTTGGTGGCATATGACTAAATCTTGAAAGTGATTTAATTGGGAGAAAATATAGGTAGTGTGAGCAAAGATGTAGCAGTCAGCCATACCTCCTACAGGGTCTTAACCGGCAATAAAAGGGACAGCTACCATCACATTTACGGTGACGTTATGTCGGTGGGGCTGGACCAGGCTACATGAACACGGAGAGGGCATACATAAATACCAGGCGGAGCAGAGAGGCATAATGGGATGTAGAATACTTTATAAGGTGGTACTAAGACAAAGCGAGGGTCATCCCTGATAGACGTAACCAGAAGGTAAGTTTGGGCAATCTAGCCATCAGTAAACCGATGGTAAACGTCCTTTGAGTAGTCTGCTATCAGTTGCGTAACTAGAAGCTGATGGGCACCAGTGCAACGTCTGTGCCAGGGACAAACCGCAGAATGTATGGTTTATGAAATATTTTTCTCATATGGGAAGGGAAACCATAAGGGCCCCTTAAACCCTCTGGGCCCAGGTCGATCACAACCTCGCACCCCCAATTACGCCCCTGCTGCCTAAATAAAAATGTATGTATTATAAATGTAGCTTTTCATACAGATCTTGCATACGGTTTGGGAACTTTCAAGTTCTGGTACTGAGAAAGGGCTTTCCATGTGCTGTCACAGTAAAGTAAACCTTTAAGCTGATGTTATATTCTTTAACTGTTTCTAACCTTTTAAGAGAAACTAACCATTAATAGTAACCCTGTTCTTTCTTGAAAAGAGTTGATATGAGGCTTGTCTTCACCTATTTAAGGGTCGATTGCAATTCGTGGTAAACAGCATTACAGCAGAAATATTGGAATTACCGATTCAGACTTCTCAATATTGCCATACTAATATGTATTTATATAAATTATGTATATTGTATCCATGTGTTTTTTACATGATTATGAATAGTCATGGGCCTCCGCCTTTGCTGAACAAGCAGGGAAGATATTCATTTAAAGAGCACATGGACAATAGGGAAAATGTACTCTGGTAAATGCTGATGTTTTACACCTACGGTTCTTTGGGAAGGGTAGGGTCATATCAGGATAAGATGGTTTAAATTGTGAATATTGCACTTCTGAATGCGTGTTATCTAGTATTAAAGGGTAGTTCCTGTCATGGTAATCTGCCTGTGAAGATAATGAAATGGTATACTTGTATAGTGGGCTATACCAATATAATATCTGCCACAGAAATGCTGGTTCAGCTGCCAGATATTCCTTTCAATTTGCTACATAAATGACTCACAGCGTGGATAAGCATGCGAGTGTTGTCAATGGGAAGGTGGGAGTAAGCTTTCAGCAAGAGCTGAAGGGGTGGCGGCTCTATGAGGCCAACTCGCAGAGAATAAGCAATTGTCATTTCTACTGATATGTGATGTTCCCCTAAAAACAACAGATTTTTTTTAATTTTCTAATCTATGTATGGGTCTTAACAGGGGTTACCCCTTACAGCAAATAATCAATATTGTAATGAACAGTGCTAAATTTTCGTATGTACATTATGTGTCATGCAGTTTTTAGAGCTCTGCTTGCCATCCTTCAAGAAAGCTTACATAACTGGCTTCTGTAGATTACAAGGTAAAACGATAGAGGTGTGTGCCATTATAAGAGCCTTGCACAAAACTGAATGACATGCACATGACCAGTGATTTGATTTTCAGAGGAAGTATAAACAATGAAGCTTCCTGTTTGCAATGACAGCAAGCAGGAGATCTAGAAAACGGTTGAGAAATTGCTAATGTATATTGGAAATTTGTAATAATCGTAGTAGGGGAATAATACTCGGGCACCATCACACCTCAATGGGCACAATTAAACCAACAGAGGGGCGATGTTAGTCAACGTGACGACTCCGCACGCAATGCCTGTAGTATAACAACAGCTGGTGGTGCTCATGCTATGCAGCAAACAGGTCCATTCAATATCCAGATAGAAAGAAAAAAGATAAGGGGGCACTCACCATTAGCGTGAAGTATCTTTTATTTCGGGTGCATAGACAGGGCGGAGTTGTATAACTTTTATACACAACACCATATCAAATTATTTTCTTGAAATGGGGACAACCCTTAAGGCTTCATAGCCGGATGTTAGGTTTAACATAAGAACGTACGTAAGTATCTTGACAAGTGCTTGGGGAATTCATTATTTGAAATGTAAAACACCCCTTCAAAACCAGGCCATGTAAAAATTAACTAGACAAGGGGTATGGTTAAATAATGGACCATTGACTGAACCATTCCATACCGGATTGTTGTCACTTTATTGTACACATTGACACACTTACAGTGCAGCTTGTGCTTGCACCGATTGAAGCCTACTCAGCCAACAGGGCACTGATCAGTTGCCATGACAGCTGGAGGGTGTAAGTGCTCAATATAGGTACACTATAGTGACACAGACATTTTTAGACAAAAGTGAAGCTCTTTTAGTCAGTTTGTTTAAGGTTTGGGGCTGGCCTTTACAAGAGCCACTCCTTATTGGTTGAGGGGACCTGTGGTTGAAATTAATAAATCCTGCTGGCTGCACCACCAGCTGGTCCCTTTCACTCCGAAATGTGACTTGTGTACTCTCTGCCGTCGCTACGGGCAGGTACCAATTGATTCATGTGTGATTTTGCTCCATGCAAAGCTATAAGGTGGAAAAAGAGGCAAGGTATATCAAGTGGTGCCCCAAGGGGACCCCTTTTTTTTTTTTACCGACGTGGAACCAGTAGTATGTGTTCTAAGTTAAGAACACATTGAATAAAGGCTTAGGGGGGCTTTTTCTGGTACCAGAGCTACTCAATGCTTGGCTTCACAGTTGTCTCACCCTCCCCCCTGCACACAGTCACAGGGCCTGGCATCTATGAGTAAGCCCCTGGTTTATAATGCTTGGGATTTGATGGACGATTTCCTTAAGTGCTTTTCGTTGAAATAGACCCGACCAATGTAATGTTTTGTTCAAAAACAAACATGAAATTGCTATGTGACCATCATTACTTTCCTTCATAGATAAAGATCATGGCCCCCATAGACCACTACAAGGCCAATAGCTTAAGAATAACATGATCATAATCATTTCAAATTCAAAAACACGCTATCAAAATACTGTGCAGGTGAATATTCACGCTTCAAGTGTAATTACGGTAGTGAAGGACATGATAAATGCCAAGTAGATTCACGTGTTTGTGTTTATTTCCAGGTTTCTTGGAAATTTTTCTCCAGAACATAATATGAAATTATAAGTCAAGCATGAAGTTAGCTAAGGCACAAGAACCCATACCGTAGAGGTGAATGAAGGATCACCAAGCCTATAGGTGTTGTCATGAAGCTAATTAAGAGTTTCATAAAATGTGATATTTTTTGGAAAAGCTGCAACCTGCTTCTAAAATCTGGAACAATTATATTATTTATACTAGGTCTATGCTGGATAACTGAGTGTCACAAAAAATCAATCAGCTAAATTAAACTCAGTATATCAGTTAACATTAAATAGAAGACATAGAGAAAGAAAATAAAAAGGCAATGTTAATATATGCTTTTACAACCCACGTCTCGGGCATACCAAACTACAACTAAGGAATTAATTGGGGCAATTACCCTAACGGGGACCCAGGCAGCAAGACAAAGCCTAGCACATTGTCCTCCATGTACTGGCCTTGATCAATTTTCTTGCATGAGTGCTGTCCAAGTATATCCCAAGAGCGCCTCAGCAAAAACAAATATGTCTAAGGATGTCTATTATGCTATGCACGTTGTCCGAGTTTTTTCACACCGTCCTGATCTGCTCCACTCAGAGAAAAAAACCAGCATGTAATTTTCTGATTTGAGTCATGGGCAAAACCCACCCATTTTTATAAAAAGATCCTGTGTGTGAAAAAAAAAAGGGTTTTCCGACATAGTTTTCAAGGAAGTAGCGCAGAGCTGTGAAAATATGATTGGAAAATCTTGGACATCTATGAACGCATTTAGAACTACATAGACAATGGTTGCAGCAATCTCTGATCAAATCGTACGATTTGACACTGGATTGGCCATTAGATAAGGATATTCCCTCCAACCACTTCAAGATGAGAAAAGCAGTGATGACCTAGTACAGAAGACATCAAGTAGTTGGGTCTTTAGATGCGCACATTAAGTGTTTTAGTTTAGATTTTATCACAACAATAGTTAAGACAAGTATAAACAGGAGCTCGTTGTAAAGATTAAAACATAATTCTGTGCTTATTCGAGACTAATATGTGTGAGTGGTAGTTGTTTACTGCCATTTGATATTGATTAACAATCCTAATCTCCTGTAGGTGACCAATAAAAATCACAATAGTCCGTTATGGAAACCAACATTATGTAGTGTTGCAAAAGTTTCCCCTTGATCAACCTCAGTACATACCGGAGGTACAGCATAGCACCCACTATGAGGTCTACAGTGTCAGGGGGCCTGGGCCTGGGTGTATAGTGGGAGGCATATACTGTAGTATGTGTGTATTACTGTATGTAGTATATGTTAAAGTATCTATTTGTGGTATTACTAAGGAAACCTACCCCTTGCAATGGCACATAAGAAGAAAACCCCGAGCACCAGCTCCGGAGTGTGAGTGAGCTTGTGCCGGAGAGTATTTTGTTAGTGTTTTAAACGCTGTATGCGTTAAAACCATTTTTTAAAACTTTATAGCCGCGCAGGGAGGTACGCGCTCGGCACTTACCATGTGCGCGGCTCTCCTTCACTTCCTATGTAGATGCGCGCACGGTCGCGCGCCAATGGTAAGCGCTGAGCGCACTTACCTCCTGCGCCGGCTATAAAGTTCCAACGTGTTTAAACGCGATACAGCGGTTTAAAACATAACAAAAAATAAGCTGCCGGCTGCGTTGTTTTCCTTAAACCTGCCATTTCAATTGGTAGGTTTTTAATGGGTTTGAACTGCGTTGTATATCGTGATGATGTGTATTTGCCGCATGGTTCGTACTTGGGTTACATATGAATGTGTGTATATGGTATGTTCTATGTGGTGTGGCATATAACGTACAGGTAAATACAGGAGTGAATCTGTGTGCGGTACTAAATGTGTGAGCATACAAATATGTATATTTTAAGGGGAAGGAGGGCCCATTCAAACAAGTCTGCTATGGGCCCGACCTCTCCTAGGTACGCCCTGCATACAGTATAACACACAGGTAAAGTGAAAAATAATAGGCAATAAAGAGTATATCCATATTCTGTAATTATGTATTATATGTAACCCTGGAAAGCAAAAATGTTATTGTATAAGTAAATATGTACGAATATATACGGTCATATATGGACATGAAATAAATTTTAAAAAGAGTTAATTCCATAGCACTAGATCTATCTTAGTAGTTAACGTACATTCAGATTCACGAAATCTCAGGCCAACAGAGATTTCCTCAATAGACTCCTTCCTGAATTAAAGAGGTGTAGTGAACTCATCAAGTGGGTAGTAAACTTGGCTGTATTAGTACACTGTTTATTGGAAAAGACGAAGGAGATTTAGTGGTATTGTCCGTGCCAATTTTCATGGAGAAGAAAAAGAAAATGGGAGTTTGGTCATTGTGTACTTGGAAACCATCAGTTTTAAAACAGGACTGGATCTACGCCAATAGCTCGTGGGTATCTGGATTTATTGTCTTTTTAGAAGTATTCCCTAACAAAGCATAGGAGTCTCTGCAGGCCCAGACAAAGTCGTTGAGGATGGTAGGAAGCCGAAGAGGTTGGACAGGGGAGTAGAAGGTGGAGGACATCCTACTTGTACCATAAAAACCGCTCGAGATGTAGATGGCTGTGGTCTTTATTTTTGCCTTTTGATGTTGAACACTGGGGCGCTAGCGGAGTGGACATTCAGAATGTATAGATAGTTAATTATTTGTTTCAAGCAAGGTAGTTTTCTAACTCAAGACGGTGTCCAAAAAATGGTGATTAATCGAAGCCGGCGAGCAGTTACTGGGGCAGAGTTGGAAAAAATGGAAAAAACACAGAAGAGGGGGGGGTTCTAGGTGGAAGAAGGTTTGAGAAACGGAGTGGTATATCACTTGGTCCATTCGTCACATCTTTTGTTTACTGGGGGGGACTTATCAAGGGTGGATACGTTTATATCTGCCCCACAATAGTTGTGAACTACCCAACTGTCTTCTATTGCTATTGTTTGATCAGATGGAAAATATTTCATTCTTCATAGACTGCTTCACCCTGTTCCGGCATGTGCCTTCTATGAACAATCCCTTTGGCATTTCCAACCATTTCAATATATACGTCATTTTCATATTCTACCGTAGACAGATATAGAACAAGGATGATCCATGGTGAGTCCATCTGCCAGAAGCGCCCTTTGCATGGTCCCAAAGTCCGAAACTTTTTTGATAAACAGACTTAATGGTGTCCCTCTATCTGTGTTACACAATCTCTCATATGATCCACTAAGTTTGTATTGGGACTCCTGTTGGTTTGGTGGTGGACTTTTTTCATTGTGCTGTAATAGCACATGAGGTTCTTGGTCGAGACAAAGTAAAAAATAGTTATATACACATCATTATTTGTAATTTCAGGCAATATTTAAGGGTTTCGTCCCCCAGACCTTTGCTAATATGGACCATCTTTGGGTTAGGTCAGAATTATCCGATCAATTGGGGTCAGCGCCCCTTCATTCCATGTTCCCAACGCCTTCATCACTTAGGAGAATGGGCAGGTTCTGGCGCATTATCTCGGTCTCCATCAAAGTTGAAGTTATTGCACAGGGGCGATGAGAGTACAAACTAATCGGTGCTACCAATTGTTGGAAACCTACTGTCTGATATTAACATATCTTCAGAGTTCTGGCAACACCTTAAACTATTCATTAATTTAAAATTACTGTATTCTTCGATAGCTGACCTTAACAACAAATATAGGATTTGATAACTGTCAGACTTCCAAGTTTCTATTAAGTAGTAGGACACAGTAAATACCATTCATTATCAATTCCTTAGTAGTGCTATAAGAAGGCACAAAGCTTCATGAAGAACTTAATATTGTGGTTGGATTTCTCTTGGTTTTTGGAGCGGTGTTCCGTGGTGACTGAAGATTCCACCATCATTCAAGCTTAATACTGTGGTAAGGAAAGGGACCTTGCAGATGCTCCAGATGCTGATAGAGAACGAAAAGAAAAGGATTACAGTGTGAAGGAGTCCTCACAGCAGAGGATTGAAACAGATTAGGGGGGGATCGGGACCTACAAGTCGGTGTTCCAAAATATTACATTAATTCGTTCAGTTATAAAAAAAAATGTTTGATCAAAACTATGGATTACTGTATTATATAGTTATATTAGTAGAGTATAAAAATAAACTAAGATTTTATTATAAAATAGAAAATATATATAGAATATTTTATAGTTTTATTATTTATAGACTTTTATATGTTATTATAGTAATATCTAATTTAAAAAAATGATTCTCAATAAAGACTTTATATGGATTGAATAACTTTTAATATCCCTAATGCAAAAATGTTATCTGTATTGTTCAAAAACTATCCCCATTTTGGGGGTAAAATAAGGTCAGTAGTTAATTTGTGTTCCATTGTTTTGGGGGAGGAACAAACACCATTTTGATATTATTATGTAGTTCATTGGTGAAAAGAAAAACTTTATCACAAAAAATAATGCTAGTTTTTGTTTTTAATTTTTTAAAAAATGTATTACACCATCTTACTTTCATACTTTCATGTTATATTCTACTGTATTGTGCTTCGAAAATATTAAAGTACTGTTGAAATACCCTAAAAGGCTACAAAATTCCTGGTGACTCTTTATTGGTACGATGATTTGTCTCTAAACTACGTTCTGGTTGCTAATGTCGTACTGTTGGGGCTCCTTACTGTGCAGTGTGACAACTCTAAAAACATTATTACTCTTGAGAAATTACCTGGGCTATGTCATTCTTCTCACCGGTGATTCTGGGTTTGTCATTTTAACATCTCGGCTCATTGCGAGGTTGTCTGTTTACGGGCAATGGCAGATGAGTTTAGGAATAACTAGAGAGGGATACGCTTTTGTCCTAGGTTTCCACGCTTTGTATTAAAAATCTTCAATGCAAGGTCTTCTCACTTTGTGTAATGCTCATTTTGTGATGGACCTGTTGAGGGCTAAAAACCTCCTCACAAATAGTAAAGTACAAAAAAACAAATCTGTGCAAATAATAAAACTGCAATTTCAAAATAAATACTCAACCGTAACAAAGCAGAAGCATATTGTATAGAATATATTTAAAGGGGATTATATTAATTTGAAAGCAATCCTACTTTAGAGAGTAGGGGATAACAATCTGATTGGTTTATGGGTCCGACTTTGTGAGATCATGTTTTACAACAGTTGATGAAGAGCAGCAAGCATGTGTATTGCAGCTCCACTCATTACTATTAGAAATCTGAAATTTGTAAAGCAAGCAACTGTTCCAAACCCTTCTATCACTATTATGAGAGTAATGGAGACATATGGAAAAGTCAGAGCAGACAGCAGGATGTGTTGCCTAGCCGTATTGGCCTGGCTGGCTAATCATTATACATTTAAGGAAGAGGCAGACTCCAGAATCTAGTGAAGGGAAAAGGGTGATCTTTTATTCCATCCCAGCAATCACGGAAGGAAAAAGATCATCCTTTTATCATATATTGTGGAGTGCTCCCTCTTCCTAACTGTATAAAAGAAGAAGCGGAGATTAGCCAAGCTGTGGCCTCAGCCATTTCTTTTTTTAATTGCCACAGACAATTTTTCTAAAGTTAAAATGGTTATATACCACTTGAAGTAAACAATATTCTAAAATGGATTTTTAAAGGGGATTCTGTCACCAGATGTTACCCAAATAAACTGCTAGCACCATCAGGTAGGAGAGAATATGCCATTTCTTTCCCAGAATGCCATTTTTATGTAAACATTTGACATTTTCAAAACATACCAGAAAGTTTCCATAAAGTCAAGTCCAAGTGAAGCGAGATAGTCTTTTGGAGCAGAAACAGTACCTAGATTCATGCTTTTTTTGACAACTTTAAAGATAAGAATCTAATTTTCAAGATACATATTCAAGCTGCAGGAGATACAGATCCGCTATATACAAATCCGCCTTTTTACTATCTGTATCCTGATTTCTCGATTTCACAGAACCGACAAACCTGATGATCTATCTTTAATATGGACACCCTGCTTCTCAGTACATAAGGTAGCAAGATAGGGAATTTGAATTGACATTCCCCAATGAGCCCCTAACAGTGGGGGGGACTTCATCTAGTCAAAAGGACTCATATCTACTCATTTCTATTTTCATATCCTGTCAGTGTGTGAGTAGGTAAGGGTGTAATCTGTAAAAAGATTCCTTTAACCAACACAATGTTTCATAAAAATATTATTAACTGCTCTTGCCTAGCATAAAATTGTATTACACATCAGCAACAACAAGTTCAGTTTCTCATTTGTTAGTTGCAAAAGTGTTACACAGTTCTTTTAATCACACAGAAACTCACAAGATAAGAAGTGTGGGAATTTCATCTTGACGTTACTGTTATTTATCTATGTATTGTGACAGACCTTATTACTCAGGGAAAGGAAAAGCAGTTATTCCGTTGCCCCATTGGGTGAGAGAAAGCAAAAAGGTGTTGTAATGTTCTGTAAAACTTTACATAAGTGTATTCAATTACATCCCTAATCCTTTGTCCAGTAAGATTCATCATGCTAAAACACAATACTCTTTATTTTTGTAAAAACCTTCCTGTTTTTGATTCATCGGTAGAGGGCTTGTCCACTCATGAATACGGAAACGATCAAACGGTTCATCCCCCTCTGCTACAGACCCACCTGCCCAATTTTCTAGACAAATGTGCCCAAAAGCCGCCATGGACTTCATCGTATATATACATCATGCTAGAAGCAGAGGGCCAAGAGGTAATGTACTCCCAACATATGCTGCTACAGGTAATTGTATCAAACAGATGATTTGCATTCTTCCTATGCAGCCACACCACTGACATAGGCAGAGGTAGGGTTGAGCGCTGCGTACACCCTCTCACTAACACTTACCACCTGTAACCGCATACACTGATCCTAGTTGAGTCAGATTTTCTGAAACGCAAACAAACATCAGACAAAGAAGAAGAAACTAAAAGGAAAATATTAATAGGATCACCATCATTTAAGCAGACAATATGCTACATTACTTTTGGCAAAGTAAATTTTTTGGACTGAACCAACACATGTCATTAGTTGACGCTTGACAGTATTTCAGGAAAACTTTCGAGCTCCAATCTTTTTAAAATAAAAAAAAAAATTACATCAGAAAACATTGTGTACAATAACTGTTATAATCCTAAGAGTAGAAATCAACAGTTATATTTGCATTTCAAAATGCATGTTGTTTATCGCCACATGGGTCAGAAGGTTGGTTTTCTCCTTATGGAGCGGATTGCAATTAAGGCCGATAAAGGTTGTGTGGAGACGTAAGCCCTAGATCTCCACAAGCCGTTAAGGAAAAACCAACTTCTGACCCTAGTCAATCGCTCTCACACAGGCCAATGCACCGCCACTAAGCCATGCCGAGGAGACCCCAACCGATCGAAAACAGTTCGGTCCTATCATTGGGGAGTAGGTCATTCTGCAATCGATACAGGTTTGGCTTAATCCCAATCATGTTTTAGACTTCTGTCGGTAATAATGGGTGTTAAGGGGGATGTCTTTCAATGTAGAAAGGAGGGCATGTTCTCCATTAACATCTGAAAAAATGTCTTTGCCTACTCCATTAATGCCAAATGGGAAGCGCCCTAACCATGCCACAATATTTACAGGTCTTTCTATCACAGTCACATAACTGTTTATAACAGTTTTCGGCATCCGATATACTGCACTCCAGGATGGCTTGCCAAAACAATAAGCCACTAAGGCTTGTTGTTTTGAGGCAAATTAGAGGCACTGGATAACCAGAACCACTACTCATTATAAGATGTTTGGATATTACACTCACTGGACACTTATTAGGTGAAACCATGCTACCCGGGTTTGGGACCCCTTTTGCCTTCGGAATGCCCTCAATTCTTAACACGGTGCTGGAAGAATCTCATCAGAGGATTGTGTCCATATTGCCATGATGGATAAACAGTGCCGCAGATTGTCAAGCTGCACTCCAGATGGCAAATCTCCGTCCACCACATCCCAAAGATAATCTATTGGAGTGAGAGGATGTGGTGACTGTGGCGGCATTGACGTACCGGGAACTCATTGTCATGTTCAAGAAACCGTTGAGATGATTCAGCTTATGACATGGAGCATATCCTGCTGAAGTAGCCATCAGATCGTTTGTGTACAGTGTGGTCCTAAAGGGAGGGGACATGGTCAGAAAAACAATACTCAGGTGGCTGTGGCGTTGAAACGCTGCTCAATTGTACAAGGGGCCAAAGAGTGCCAAAGAAAATATTCCCACACATGACCCACCACACCAGCCTGAACAGTGGATCAAAGGCAGGATGGTCCAATTCATGGTCGTTGACGGTCCACATTTCTGACAACCTACAAATAACGAATGTCGCAGCAGCAGACGAGAAATCGAGACTCATCAGACAGGCAACGTGTTTTTTCAATTCTTTTACTGTCCAATTTCGATGAGATTGTGCACAATTGTAGCCCAGTTTCTTGTTCTTCGCTGAAAGGAGTGGCCACCCGGGGGTCTTCTCTTATGGTCATTTTTAATTGACATTTCTGTGACACAGCAACTGCTGGGGCCTGCCGGGTTCATCTCTGCCCCTTCTTTGTCTTCCCCCGGTGACACATCCCCGATCCCTGCTTCAAACAGAAACCTGCTCCTAGTAAGCATATTGGGACCCATCTTTCTCCCAAGCCTCCGCAGAGAAAGGAGGACACCTTTTGACTATATTTACAGCTGAGACAAAGTGCCACTGCTGTATTCGCTTAACCATGGTGACACAGATAAAGCAGCGCTTACAAATCATCATGGTTTATAGACTTGCTTGCGTCATCTTTAGGGGAAGTTCTATGGTTCACCAGTGGAACATAAAGCTGTTGCGTTCATGGATATGACCAAAGGTGAGGCTCGTTAGTTAAAAGAGAGTATCAGAGCTGGTGTGCTATAACGAGCTCGGCGGATTAATCCAGGAAGTATTTTGTAAAGAGTAATTATGAAAGGGGAAAAACCCTTGACTAAGTAAATGCGAGCCAACTCTCATATCTATGAGCTGTTAAACTTGGCTTTCTCTTAATATAACATAATAGGATCCGTCATTGGCTGATATGCACGTATGGCAAGTATGGCATATCCGATTATGCCCAAAGATAGGTTGATTTAAAAGCCAAAACAGTAGATGCTGGTCAGTGGAAAACTGGGGGGGGAGGTGTTCCCTACAGACTTTCATGAGTATTAAGGGCTCTATTAGAGGCACCCAACTAGTAGTACAGTAATAAGACTACCAAGCTCAGACCATCAATTTCAATACATTTGTGAGAAAATCAGAAACAAATCAGCAAACTGTGATAATAATTATAGGCTACCAAAACACGGCCGTAACACAAATATATATCATGGCTTTCATGCGGATATAGCTCAGGAATAGATTTACTTGAACAGTCCTATTATTCATAGATGCATATTTAACAAGTTACTACAATTAAAGGGACACTACACCACGAATCTACCTATAAAGGTAGATCGGGTGGGTGAGGTGGCGGTATGGGCGTGAGGAGAGCCTTGTTAGAGCTGACTCCTCACGTCCACCGTAGCGTAGCATAAACTTTATTGCCCTAATATGGAATTTTATTAAGGGGCTAGCGGTGTGGAGTAGCGGACCCGAGGCTACCGGCGCGGCTACTCCAAGCACAGTAGCCGCTTCCCCGCATACCTGTGATATTCGGCACGCAGCTCCTGGCAGCTGCCGCGCCCTCGTACGATGAAGCAGAGTTGCGCATGCGGCAGTAACTCCGGCCTCGTTCCGAGGATCGCGAATCCTCGGGCTCCGAGCGCATATAGGGCAATAAGTTTTGCCGCTAGCGGGGACGTGAGGATAGCTCTAAAAAGGGCTTACTACCGTCCCATACATCCACTAACCTCCCGATCTACCGTTATAGGTAGATTCTGGTGTTGGTCGGTTCCCTTTAAGGGCTCAGTTCATTCAGAGTGTGGGGGATGCATTAGCAGTTAACTACATTTACACTCCTTTACATTGTTACACCAATGAAACTCTCTTGATTTAACTTAAAAGGGAACCAAAAACTATCTTAGTTTCATAATTTAATAATGCTCTGTGCCATCTTCTAAGCTTCTTAAAGATGGGTAATCAAGGACAAAATTAGGATCCCTATATTAGGTCTATTTCATCTAGGAGGGGGGATCGAGGGAGGGAAATGCAGGTGGTCCTTACAGTTCTTGAACCTTACCTGCCCTCCTTTGCTGCTTGCATTGCTCTAGACATGCCGGCATTTCTCTTCGGTGAGGCCTGTTGATTTGTTTGTTAAGATTCCGAAAGTGTTTCTATCTGAAATTTAAGGGACGGGTGTAGCGTCAATACTGGAGTTTATGTAGGGAACTTAAGGAGCTACGCTATTGAACTGTAATGTGTCTACCTGCATCATTGTTGCCCCTGTTGTACTTACAGTAGTGTAACGTACACTTCTATTGCTTTAAACTTCAGCCTATTCATGGTAAGAGTATGGTTTATGATGACACGAGAGGCAGTAAACTTTTTCAATTGAATATAGGTTTCACCAACGTCTGAATGACAATTTCTGGTTTGCTCCCACTTTTAAACAAAATGCAAATTTATGAGTCTGACCTTAAGTATGCCTGAGGGAATTGGTGTGAGTGATTCCACAGTAAATTGAGTACTTGATTAAACAATGCTGGTGTTATTCTCCCTTCATAACAAGATGTAAAGTCACAAAGCCGATTGATGTGGCGGTGCTACTCTATTTATCATCTATGATCCTTCATCTTGTACTGTTAAAAGTAATAATGTTACTTCCAAAACCGTTTGTTATAAACCCATCTATGTTTGAAAAGCCGAATACACTCCCTAACGCATGAACCATCCACCAAAACTACATCCAGACAAGTCCCCCCAGACAAGGTAGGAGATGTTGATGTGCCCCCACATGGCTCAGCCTTGTGCTCTGAGCTGAACTTCCCCTCATGCGTAAAACTTATGTCGTATAAACAAGGTTCTAATTTTACACAAACAAAACCTGGGAAAAGGTTATACTTGAGTATAAGCCTTAGCGTAGGAATGCAGCTGTACTCTAATGCAAAATGTCCGCTTATTTATGACATGGTCCGCAGTAGAGCAACTTCTTGAAATGTGCTCCAGCAGACTGCCACTTTAATTAAATATAAACAGCAGAGCCCCACCATTTAATATCATGTCATAGCAGAGCTCCACATTACCGAAAGGTAAACAGAGATGTTCCCTTTACAGAACTGTCCACCACCGATGCCGCTCTGTAATGAATGGCCACGAGGATGCCTTCTTACATAAAAAAACCAAAGCAGAGCCACAACCCAATGTACATAAAATGACCACAGGCAGATACCCCATTTAATAAAGGCTCACAGTAGAGATGCCCAACACCGTAATAAAGTCCACAGCAGCTGCCCCTTTATAAATGTCCACAAGATGTCACCTTTATGAAAAGTCTATAATGCAGATGCCCCCCTTAATTAAAGTTCACAGCAGGACTTTCCCACCATTAATAAAATTGTTACACAGCAAAAAATATTGAAAAAAACCCTATTCCTTACATGCAGGTTGCTCCCTTGCTACGTGTTCTCCCCTGCTTGCCCAACAGTGCAACACTTGATGTCACGAGTGGCTTTTACCGATGCAGCATAGTGTATGCACCAGGCAGGAAGTGGGGCGCAGGCCAGGAGAAGAATTCCAGACGGAGAATATAGATTTTTTTTTAAGACTGATGTTGATCTTCATATAGGGCGGGGGTATTGGTGAGTGTGGACCCCTCAGCGCCAAAGAACAAGGGCACCTGTCTAGCGCCTCTATGACGATCTGCCATTGGTTGGCAGGAAATAAAACCTAAAAAGCCGCCCTACAAATAAATAAGGTATGCTTTTACGACAAGGCTAACAGGGAACCTTTACTAAGGCTACATACCCTACCGATGCTATCTTATTAACTCTGCATAGTTTTTGTCTAAGTTGCCAAGAAAAAACAAGTTGTCTCTTTGGAGATTGTAAAAGTATTACAAGTGGTTTGCACCAATATTGTGTCACAGTTTCATTTTGTATTACTCGAGGGTGTGTTAGGGTGGGTTCATAGTTGCTCCCATTTATAATGCATCCGCCACCAATTGTGTAGAACAGCATGAAGCAAAGTGCAACCAAGAAAAAAAGGTGCCCAACTGTTTTTGGACATCCAGAAAATCGACCAGATTAAACTAAGAGCGACATCTCTGTAGTAAATCATATGCCAAGAAGGCCACATGCGAGAAGCAAACTGCACTAGGCTGATTGCAACACGTTTCTAATCTGGTTAAGGGTTTTGGTTTGGATTATGTGCTAATTATTGATCAAAGGATATACACAAATCCCATGTCTTTCTATGGGCTCAAACAAATGATTCATGTTTTCTATGATCGCAGTATGGAGCTTACTGTCTGGACCATCAAGTTATAAAGAGGTCCTTTTATACCAGGGTCTGCCAGTTGAGGTATCCTATTCTATTTTCAATCACCACCAGCCATTGATTGTTGACCCTAAAAAGTGTTGTCATCCTTTGCAATTTAGTTTGTTACAAGTCCACTTTAAAGGGGACCTTTCTACCAACTCCACATATACTAACACCCGCAGTAATGCATCTAGGTGCATCCCATGCACCCATATTGGTAAAATTTAACTACATGGCCACAACCAAATGTGTCCTATTCTATGGTGTGAGAGATCCAGCAGATATGAAAACGCGTTGTGCCTTTTCAATTGGCCCAAGATAGCCATTGTAAAGGCCTTTAATCTACCACTTAGCTACTGTTTATGTGTGTGGGTAGTCAGTAGTATAAGTACTGGCACTCTTAAATTCTTATTTTTAGGCTGGGCGATCTTATGAATTAAATGATTGGCTTTGTAGAGTAGCTGACTTCTGTATAAAGCCAGTCTGATACTGAACAATGAAATTTTACAAATACATTCATTTTTAAACAATCATTGTAGTAAATTACATAGTGTCGAATTGTGCTGTACAGAACATTACCAGCTAAATGGGTTGGACTTTACATCTAATGTGGACGTTATTAAGGACTCTGTAATGAATTCAACTGCCAGTCCTTGTATTAATCAAGTTTATCAGACACTACAGGACATCCGTAATATAGAGGTGATGGAACATGACTGGGGGATTTTATTAATAGCTAGGGGCTTACTCATTGGTCATCAAAACTTCGTTGCTAGTGAATCGACTTGCTGACTCAAGCAAGATTGACAGTCATTAAGAATGGCCTGCCTGGTTTAAATCATTCTTGGTTTCCAGGATGCTGGCAACACAGCACATTGTGATAAAATTACAAATCCTCTAGTAACTAGGGCAGTGTTATGGACAGCAGCCTCTACGAGAATAGGGGTCATGTTTAGAGCTCATGCTGCCTATAAGTTTGGTATGAGGCACAACAACCGTGAGTTGTGACACGACAGCAGGTTTCGGCTTCTGTGGTCCGTTGTGGGGCTCCATGTGTCTTCTGCATGTGAAGGTCTGAGCACACAATGAGACAAGTTAGCACAGACTGCTTGAGGCCACAAAGACAGGCCTCGGAAGAACTTCTACTACTCAAGCAGTCGGCTTCACACATGGGATCTAGAGACCGAGACCATTTATTAGATTGATCCCATAGAAATTAATTTTCTGTGTGCTATCCATGAATCAATGAGAAAAATGGCCAAACAACGTGTTGCTGTTAAGTACATTATCCAGTTAAGCTAATGATATCCCGAGTTACTGTGACCCGGAAGCCAAGCCCTTTATAACAGAAACTTATCTTCCTATTTATTTCAAATAAATTCATTCAATTAGCATTATATAGTAGGGATGTATTGGACAACAACTTACATTTATTTCAGAATAGAGGTTTTTTTTAGGCCGTATGCAAAACTGAACTGGCGGTTGAAAGCAGTCAGAAGAAAACTATAGAGCAGGTCATTATTCTGCCCCCATGTTGCAGTGAAACCATTCAGCAATTGAAGTGCTTAGTCCCCATTACCAACATGGCCACCCAATAGGTGTGCATGTAAACTTTGGTTGAGTGATAATCACATATCTGACCTTCAAAACCAATCTATCCTGCAAAGACATGACTAGGACACTTAGTTACGACGATATTATGACAATCCATTATTGAAGACACATCTCCTATCTTTCTGTTTATATTAGATCCATTGTTACCTGGTATATAAATAAAGACATAACTAACCACGGGAACCTGTCACCAAATTTTCACGAAATGGCTACTACACGTTTTTTATAGCCCTATGCTAATATTGCCCACATGGTTTTTAAGCTAAAAAATACATCTCCTTACCCAAAGAAATTAATTTAAAGCCAACCTAGCCCCTAGCCAGACAGAGACAGTGTGTGACGTGTTGTGGACTCAGCCAATGTATCTAGATCTCTCGCACTCACATCACTTTGGCTTATGTTATCCTCTGCTTCTGTGCTCTGCCAAAAGAGGGAAAGATGCGGGAGATGGCGGCGAAATGGGAACAAACTATCTCGCATGAATAACAACCTGTCTCTTTTAAAAGCTTCTCTTCTGGAGTGTGCAAAAGTCTGGGTACAATACAAAGTTCATTTTTTGCTACAGTGGTGGGATGCCAGGCGGCTGAAGTCAAGCCAGAGCGGACGGAGGTGCGCGGAGAGTAGGTAGTGCTGTGCCTGTTAAACAAAAACGGGCACGGCTCATGGACCACTGTGCAGGACACAGGGAAGTTGCGTATGGGGCAAAATATAGTTTTATTTTTTAAAAGAATCCGCAGCCCCAACTGCTTTGTTTTCCATTAGTTGACACACCCCCTTTATAGAAATTTGAATGTGTGCCATTCAATAAATGCGTTGTAGGTATAAGTTGTAGGTGTCACACTTATTTTGTCATGAATATAACTTGAACATGCCATTCCAATAATCTATAGTTTGACCCTAAGATGGTGTGTTTGGTTTGCTTCTATTAGAAGAATTCATTTATAACATGCAGTGTTGTACAGACTCAAAGAAAGCTTAGCCTATGAGCCCTGAGAATAAATCAAAGGATTGATGTGACAGCTCCAGTCACGCTGTAATTATTTTATTGGATGCAAATGTTGCTACTTGTTACAGTGCAGTAATGCTTAGTATGAAATGAAAGCATAGTCAATTGCACCAGCCCACTCGTTGCCTTAGAAGTCTGGCACGACAAACATTTTGCATTCCTGCTGTAATTGTTCAAAAGGCCAGCAGGAACAAGTGCAGAAAACTTGGAAAATATGGAGTAAATACTAGCGCTGTGCCCGCGTCTGTGAAAAGGCGTTGGCTGGACTATCTTAGGGGAAATAATTCAAATCATGGTCTGGTTCATATGCTTATGGCATAATAAACTACTGTGATATGTGCGTTCCTACGTATTTTTCTAGTAAAACAACATACTATACAGTCTATCATATTTTCTGTTCTTCAGAATAGATGTCTGAGGCCCCACAGCACTGGAGCAGATGAAGGGCGTTCAACGCGGAATCACATCCAAGGACATGTTGTGGTCCAACTGTGGTTTATTTAAACGTACGCGTTCTGTTGGTACCGGACTTCGTCAGGCATTAAATTCATTACAAAGTTGTTTATATAGATACAAGTATAAAAAACGAGTCGCCGGGCAGTGATTAGAGCACTACACGCTAAATGCCTGCCATTTTTTTAACATTCTTTATTTAAAGTATCATCTGTCCAAACACAGTTTGAGCAAAAAGTACATAGTAACAAATATGGGATGGGGGGGAGCAATGCCTCGGGAGACGCTCTAGATAGAAGTCAGTAACATACAGTAATGCGGAACAGTTCAACCAGGCATTCATAGTCCAACAGAGCGAAGACACATAATGCCCATTTTTTAATAAAAAAATGTCAAACACGATAAATCACCTTTATTTCCCTGGGCATAAGCCGATCCAGAAGTGTGTCCAGGGAAGCATGTCATTATGGCCAAGTCCGTGTCAGTCCCTACCCACTCACTTCACATCCATGAAGGCTTGCGTTATTTCATGTGATTAGATCCATATCTGGGGTTATGATTTGTAAATGTTAGGGATAAAGGTCCTTGATTACCATTCCCCCTGGTCACATGGCAGGACTTACTGAATAGTGACAAGGATGCATAGGAGGAGGAATTGAGTGAGGATGGGGAGGGGGGGCTGCTGGACTCACAAAGCCGGTAACATGACCCTCTGATCACTGCTGGATCTATTTGTATGGCAGGGGTAACAGATTACGTTGGGTATTGAGGGAGGAACTAATTCGAGATAAAAAGAGGGGTGGAGTTAATAAATAGGGTTCTACCTGTCACTAGTTGTGCAAGATGTGGTTAACAGCTTTCCTCTAAACTTGTATTTTTCTTCAATTCCTCCAAAACGGGTAACAAAAAATATGGTTGGAAAAAAATTTAGAATAATATACACAACGCACAAGTACCGGAAGCAGAAGGAGTGTTGAGCCACCCTAATCACAGGTGGTGTAGGGTAGTCCCATCAGTCTATTTAGCTCATTAGAAAAATTGATTTAAAAGGAAAGGAGGCCATGGAAACAAAATATAGAAAAATTACCACAGTATAGTACCTGATCTATGAGTAAGTGTCCTGGGTATCATCTTTATTTTGATGTAAGATTCCTTAACCCCTTAACGTCTGCGCCTAGCCCGACGGCGCAAGAGGTGTAGTATAAGGAGTTATGGAAGAGGGCAAACGGCTGATTACTATTCATACAAAGGTGCGGGGCGTTTTTGCATTTTGCAGAAAACCCCAAGCTAATACCAACGCGGTCCGGTGTGCTCCTAAAAGTCACTGCAGCCGGGGCAAAAGTCGCCGGCGGCGTTTATTAAAGGACCGGCTGCGCGTGGGAGCCACTCTTTTTCCGATCGCCGCGGCACCCGAACGTATCGGGGGCGGCGATCGGTTGCCATGTAGCTTGGGTCTTCTTTGGACACGAGGTACATGGCTTTTCTTCTGCGGATGAGTTACAATGAGCAGTGGTCATTCGTAATGAATGCCTGCAAAATGCCATATATTCAATACAGAAAGTATTGCCGGTATAGGGTAGGAGCGATCTGACCACCTAGGGTTACTGTAACCTAGATCGTACTAAGAAATATTGGAAAAACAAGAAACAAAAGTTTAAAAAAATAAAAAAAATGTTATACAAAATATTTAAATTCACAGCACCCCCTTTCACTAGACTGATATACAACCTAATTAAACAGTATAAAAATCACAAACACTTAGGTATGCCGCGTCCAAAATGTCCGATCGTATCAAAATACTAAAACGTTACGATGGCAGGTGACCTCGAGGGGAATGGCGCCACCTGACTTTTACACGTTTTACATTACATAAAAAATGTGATGTTCACTTAATTTTTGAAAATGTATTAAAACACAATAAACCTAAATTAAAATTGGTATCACCGCGATCGCACTTAACCAACTCTCCAGTGAGGTGTATTGATTGCACAGTCAAAAGGAAAAAAACCTTAAGCCACAAGAACGTGACGCATGTGCGTTTTTTTCATTTTTCCACATTTGGAATTATTTTCAGCGTCGCAGTACACGGCATGTTAAAATAAATAACCTTACGGGCAGTAAAACTTGTTACGACAAAATAAGCACTCACACAGGTTCTGTACACGTAAAAATGACAAAGTTAGGACTTTTGATGAGTGGAGAGCGAGAAATGAGCGGAAAAAACCCTGGTCCTTAAGGGTAAAAGTTCCATGCATATATATTTGATATACATATATGATATTGCAAATTCTAATCTGAGTTATTCAACATTCCTTAATATGCTGGGGAATCCCGATAACTAAACAACTTTGAATTAGAACACACAATTTGCACAAAAGTTGGTCGTTTTAAAGGAGTGGTCTGCTCCTCGGGTTCCGTCTTCTATAACATTTTATGAAATTGAAATGCAGCACATGATAAAAAAAATTGGTTCTCTCGGAGTGGGGCTCGCAAAGATGTGCTTTTATGGATATTAAACAAAACATACCACAACTGTTAAAAGCTAATGTGTGAATGTTGTAACACATCACTGTGGTAAAATTATGTTCATCCAACTCCTTAAAATTAAACTGGCACTGAATATTAAATGGTTCCTTGACTTTTAGAGATATATGTATATCCATCTGCAGTGTGATTGATTGTATCTTGTGTAGGATTGTTGTTTTTGATTTTTCCAGAACCGGTTGTTAGTGAAGGAGGACAAGTATCATGCTTTTTCTACTATACATATAAAATAATCTATACACAGTTTTCTAAACGTTAAAATTACGCAATCACCCCTTTATTAGATAACTGATGTTCAACTACCTGACAAGAAGTCAGAAATGAGCGCCGTATTGGGTAGCCATGTCGTATTATTTTCACCATTTCAAGAACCCAATAATTGCAGTTGAGAAGACACTAAAAAGTATCAAATGGTTCAAGATAGCTGTGAGGTATTCGGCTTGATAAAGTACATTAGATGGGCGTGATGGCGGTATCTTTCCAACAGCTCTGTGAGTGTTTTCTGTGCGACAAAAGACAGAGAGGACTTGTTCACCACAGATCAGCTGTTCCTACAAAACCGTCAATGCACATGTTCTGGTCCCATCCCATCCCCTTCAATATAAAGATTCCCCTGACATGATGATAATTCTGAAGAATACCAACCTGAGTTGTATAGTGTCAAAGTGGTCGGCCCTCCTCTTTCCGTTTCTGAAGAAATGAAGACGACCTTTATTTTTAATCAAATGCAGAGTAAAAAAAGAGATGTGAAAAACTCTTAAACATTGAGGCAAAACAATAGTTCTTGATTAGAACATGTAGATAAAATTACAAAATTAAAATTCATTGTACTTTTCCTTAAAAAAATATGTTACTTTGAAATCCCTGGTAAAATGCTTTGCAGCAGTTATAACCTCGGAGAGGGGGTGGTAAGTTTATGGCAGCAACTCTATTACTAGGTTTACTGATTTGCAAGCATTTTCACCTGACTTTAGCGGCTTTGATCTACATTTACGGCCACTCATGATGCTAACCTGTCCAATGCTTAGGTTAACAATCTTATTGCTTAATCAGCCCGCCATAAACATGGCGGGACCTCAGTGCATTCGGCATGTAGACATGGTCCAGACAATCTCTGCAGTCAACGAAGCATCAGATGGGGAAGAAGGTGATTTGAGTGCCTTTGAAGGGAAATGATTTTGGTGCAAGCAGGGTGGTTGAGTACTGAAGTATTCAGAAATGCTGATCTATGGGATTTTCACGCACCAAAAAACCACCTAGGGTTTACAGAGAATGGTCGACAAACGAAAAAAAAAAAAATTCCAGTGAGCGGCAGTTCTGTGGGGGAAATGCCTGTGCTGCCAGAGAGAGGCAGAGGAGAAGCGGCAGACCTCAGATCGGTTCGAGATGATAGTAGAAGGAAACAGTTGACTCAAATCGCACATGTTACAACCAAGAGAGGAGAGAGAAGAGCATCTCTGACGCACAGTACGTCGAACTTGAGCAGATGGGCTACAGCAGAAGAAGAAGACACAACCGGAGTTTTTGGTGGGTGCCACATCCTTTCAGCTAACAAACAAGGAAAAACTGAGGCTACAATTTGCAAAAGCTCATCGAAATGGGACAGGTAGAAGATTGGAAAAATGTTGCCTGGTCTGATGCAGTCTCGTTTGCTGAGACATTCGGCTGGACAGGTCAGAATTTTCCATCAACAAAGAAAGCATGGATCCATCTGCCTTGTATCAACGGTTCAGGCTGTGGGTGGTGTGTTTTTGGTCATGGTGTGGGGATTATTCTATTGGCAACTTTTGGGCCCCTTGGTACCATTGGCACGTTTGTGCAACGCCACAGCCGACATGAGTATGGTTGCTGCCAGGTCATCCCCCACTTTATGACCACAAAGTTACCCACATTGCTGGCTACTTTAAGCAGGATTCATGCAGCCCATTGTCATAAAGCGAATCTTCTCAGGCTGGTTGTCTGAACCTGACAATGGAGTTCACTGTACTTAAATGGGCCTCCACAGTCACCAGATCTCAATCCAATTAGAGCATCTGTGGGATTGGTGGAAAGGGAGATTCGCATATGGATGTTGCAGCCGACAAAATCTGCGGCACTGTGTGATGCATCCTGCAATATGGACCAAAAACTCTGAGGACTGCTGCAGCAACCTGTTGATCCTATGCCAACGAAGAATTGAGGCAGCGTTCTGAGGCAAAAGGGGGTCCAACCCGTTACTAGCATGGTTGTACCTAATAAGTGGCCGTGAGTTATATGAGCAAATTGTTTAAACTCACAAATCCTGTTTTTTCACTTATAAAAATGGTACTGTGCACAAAGCTTTATCACTAACGCATTAAATTACCTAAAGTGGCATTATAATGACACATGAGACCCCCTCTTTATTCTATGAGGAATCAATCTCTGTATCCCCAAGGGTCATGATTACAGGGGATCCCATTTACCCCACATACATTGGACCAGATGTTCTCCCCTAAAACGATAGAATGCAGATACCACATGATAGGTTTTGCTGTATTACTGGCTTCTTATCCTCACCCTTAGAAGATATAAACATAATACAATGATAGTACAGTACACCTCAGTCGGTCTACCTATAGCTTACCCTTGTGGGAGTTCCCAGTCTTTTTGGCTCAACATTTTAAGGGGAGCTGTTTTTTCAAAGTAAGCTTGCTTTCGTCCTCGACGTTTAAGTGGCGGTATGGTGGTACAAGGGATCATGTTTGGGTCAGCTTTTCGACTGGAAATCTGGTTGATTACAATATGTTCACTGGCTTGTAATAAATTGTAGACAAGTATTATCATGGTTAATTGGTAGAGACTGGCTTGCGTCTGCACCTCTTGTATTTTCTATGATGCTATTAAAAACTAAAAGATCTGAAAATTAACTATAGCAGGGGTGCACACCCATGAGGCGACTTGAGAAGAAAATCTCCTCAGAGTAGGCAGCCTTGACAGCATAACCCCCATCCGTCCGTAAAATACTGTCTGCCGTGCCCCAGGAAACCCCAGTCCTGGCCGCTGGCACATTGAATTATAATACTACATATATATAAGGTTCCCTTTATGTAGCCCCTTCTTTAATAGACAGACACCAGAATAGAAACACAAAAAGGGGGTGGTACAGAGGGGGTCCGATGCAGGACATGGTGTTAGATGCGAGCGCTGCTGGAAAAAGGAAAATGGCAATAATATGGCAGGGAGCAGTTGTGTCTGGCTTTCTGCTACTTCTTTGGACTTGGGTTCCCCAATGATGATTACAACTCAGCCCAGTATATAAATCTATGACCGTTTGGCGGTGGGTGAGTGTGGGGGGGGGTTTATAATTGCCTCAGGCCGCAGAAGTTAGGTACACCTTGACTATAAGAATTTGCTTATTCGGTGCTTCTATAGCACACAACAATGGAACACCTTCCCCGAGTCTTTTTCTAGCAAGAACTATAAAAAGGATTGCCCACGTTCTGTCTAGGGTTAATTTTACACGAAAGGGGTTTTCCATGCTCTTGTGTACTATAGCTACTAAAATGCATTAATTGATTGGGGCCTGGATGCTTTATCAATGATTACTTATGGACAGGCGGGACATAGATTGTTACTGAAAGCACCTTTATCATTCAAGACATACCCCTTTATTTTGTAAAATAAAATAAAAAATTTAATCTACAAACAACGTTGATAGCTATGAAATAATAAGATATGCATTCCAACTAATACTGGGAATGATCTAGTGAACTGTTGTTAAGTTGTTGCCCATGCATGTTTTCTCCCATCTCCTGTAATGAAGGGGTGAATAAAAGTGCTTTTTAGATGAACGGTTTGTCAGCAATAAACTATTAAAGCCATCAATGAAATATTTTATAAAGGAACTATATGGTACTGTGCGAGTTGTTTAAGCAGAGTGTGGGGGCTGATAGTTTCTTTAATATTAAGAATAAAAAAAAACCTGTATTTTATCTCATTGCTATAATTTCTTAAGTGGCAGGTATTTCCTAAAATAAAAAAAGAAAACTTCCCTGTATGTTTAAGATATAATTGACAAGTACTGACCAGGGCCCCAATTACTGATGGCTAGAAGCATACCATTCTTCATTGTGTTTTTCAGTTATATGATGAATATATAATAACTAGTGTAAAATATGGCTCGTATTCATGACACTGGATTAGTATGATTCATCAATTCTCCCTATCCTTGGCCGACTAATCATTATCTCATCACTATCACTGCTTTGGAAGCAGAGTGCAGATCACAGAAAAGTAGCGACATAGAATACAGATAATACACATTATTACAGTACCTAACACTTACATTACTCTTACACTTAGAACAACACTCTATTGGCACCCCATATGCTATATAAAGCTTAAAAATCTATTTTGAGTAGTTTTCCATTTCCAATGCTGTCATCACTATGTGTAAAAAATAACAATTGGCCCTTATGTCTTTTAAGATACCATAGAATATGATGTGATAGCGCTCGCAGTGGGGATAACCCCTGTATGTGCCCTTTCTATAAATATGGTGGACATGACATAATGGCACCACCTTGATCCTCCTGCAAAGCCTAGAGGTAGAGCTGTGAGAAAGAATCCCTATCAGCAATACCCAGAGGGTAAGTCACTATGATTTATAATTTTCCTCACAGTCTTTGGGCTGTTTTAAATAAGAGCTAATAAAGTGTTGTGCTGGTGCTCCATAACACTGAATCAGATGGGCTGTTGCCTATTGAAATTAAACATGAAGGTTTTGGGTCCTCTATAGAAATTAATGGGAGGGGTGTTGCTTTATAGAAATTATCAGGGATGTTGATCCATAGAAATAGAAAGGGTGCTACATTACTAGGGGATACTGGGGTTTTGCATATAAATTAATTCAAGAGATCATAGATATTAAAAACTAACAGGAATTATATACAACTGAATAAAATGCGTGCTGTTATGATGAATTATTTAGGAGGGTGTGGTTGATAATTATTTGGGGGCTTTGTATATAATTAGTTGTGAGGCCACTGGATTAATTCTGGAGATGCCGACATTAAATTAATGGCTTTATCGTATAATATAATGTACTGTAGTAATGTGTTCATGTGGGAGAGCATACATATCCCTCAGGATACATGTTAAAAAATTTCGTGGGATGCACTGAGTAATTAATAAGTAACAGGAGTTTCAATATATTATTTAATAGTAGGCAGTCACCGAACTTAATTTGAAGGGGACTTTTCCTACTGAACAATTATAGAAACTATCTATATATTCAGGGTGTGCTATAATACTTTATTTAGATAAAATTAGTTGTATAGCATGAAAAAGTGGCGTGATGCCATGGACACTAAGTGAGTTAATTTGTGGGGAAATACGAAAAAGTCAAAGAAAATGGTGAGAAAAGCAAAATTGCGCAAAAATGTGAACTTTTGCACAAATAGAATAGAAGAAAATATGATTATTCTCCTGTTATAATGACTAATTCTTTGTCCAAACCTACAGCAAATGTTCGATTACATTCAAATGATTCTGTACAGTAAAATTGTTTAGAATTTTACTTCACAATAAGAAATTATTTACTTACTCTTCAAGGCAAAGAGAAGTTCTGAGTACAATACATCTTATTTTTTCACATTGCTCCAGAAATGTCCTAGTTACCTAAGGGGGGGAGGCAGTAATGACTAAATATAATATAACTTTTTGAATAATTAAAATATGTGAAAACATTGTATATATATATATATATATAGATATATAATATATATATATATACTACCAAATATCATCCAGATTTGTATATTCCATAAAATTATACATTGTATTGGATTGGGATTGGTCCTTTAGCAAATACATAATAAATACATAATTATAAGCTCTTGATTTATTGGAATACAATGATTTTTGGTTAAGTTACAATCCATTTACCTTTTAAATAAACGAAAATTTTTAATTGCATTTTCCGTGTTTCTATGTTAAAACCCAATCTGATCTGGGTAATTTATTTTTTTTTTGTGCGGGGGGGGGGGGGGGAGTTTTGCATGAGCACAAGGGTACCGAAGAAAATAAAGTAGTTGCTTTAACACAAATACGATTCTCTCATCAGCCATCTCGTCTGTGAAGAAAAGGAAGTCCCACCTCTTTAAAGGGTCTGTGGCTGCCCATGTGTATTCACAGACCAAAAATAGACGCTGTGGATTGATCATGTGAAAGTGCCTAAGGGATTGGAAGCGGACAACAATTTTTAAAGCTATTTTAGTTGGAATGTTTTATAAAACTGTTTCTGTCTCAAATGGCACAGGAAACTAAGCCTTTTTTGGCTCTTTACTTAACCATTTCCCGATAAAGAGGTTAGCAAAAAGACATTAGGGAGATGAGGGAGATTACACGCAGCTTCTAATCTATATTGCTTCAATGAGGTCAAGGTTTATAATTAACTTTTTTTGCAGTGTGATACTGCAAATATTTTCCATGAATACTAATACTGTACAGATTTAGGCAAATGTTCCACAAAATCTTTTCTGATTACATCTAAAAAAAGACAAGAAGACAACAGAAACTTAAGACATGCTTAAAGCCACTGAGGCAGTGTGGTCAATAGGATTTTTTTACAGCCGTGTTTTATCAAAAAGCAAAATGAAGAAATGGAACCAAAATGTGACTTTTAGTTCACCAGAGCCTGGTTTGTTAGAATTGAAGGAGATATTAACCACGATACACTAGAAGAAAAAGTGGTAGACCCACAATACTTCTAATTTCTTCCCTTAAAACACAGTATAGCAGTAATATATAATAAAGAGTGAAAAAGAAATGAAAATCTCTTCCTTATTCTACAAATTTTTACTAACGCAAGAAAAGATTGTTAACCATATTGCTTTGTAGGACAACTTTGTTATGGGAAAAAAAGTGGGGGTGACCTCTGCTCTACGTGTGTTTTTTTTTGCACATGCATCACAAAATACAGCTTTGAATAACCAATTACAAACAACATTTCAGAATGCTCCAGTTTATGTTGTTTTACTTTCAAGGCGTTGTTTAAGATTCAGGACCCTGAATGTTGTGGGGACCAAATTTGCACCGCACAATCAGTCACATAATATAACGCCTTTGGTGCCGTTGTGGTACAGTTGGCAAACTAATGTGTCTCCGTAACCGGCACGGTAAAAAGATTAAAGGCACTACCTTTGTTTTCTCCCATATGTATGGCCAAGCACCATATATTACTCTCACTTGGCCACTTATTCCTGGTACACCTGTCCAACTGCTCGTTAACACTAATTTCTACATCAAATCCAATCACATGGGCGGCACCGCAAGTGCATTAGGGCAGTGTAGACACGGTCAAACAATCTCACTGCAGTTCAACCGAGCATCAGTGGAGAGCAGGAAAAGAAAGGTGATTTGAGTTCCTTTGATAACGTTGCGTGGTTGTTAGTGCCAGAAGGCTGTGTCTGAGTATTCAGAACTGCTGTCTACGGGATTTTCCACACACACAACCATCTCTAGGGTTCAAGAATGGTCCGAAAAAAGAAACAAAACATCCAGTGAGCGGCAGGTTCTGTGGGCAGAATGCCTGTTGATTCCAGAGGTCGAGGAGGAGAATGGGCAGACTGGTTCGAAGCTGATAGAACCGGGGCAAGTGACTCAAAGGCCACCCCGATACAACCAAGGCAGGCAAAGAGCATTCTCTACCGCACGATAAATTTGTTCCTGAGAGAGAGGGGCACAGAAGCAGAAGACACACACGGGGGTGCACTCCTTTCAGCTAAGAACAGGAAACTGGAGGCACAATTTGCACAAGCTCATCGAAAATTGGACCGTAAGAGATTGGAAAAACGTTATGCTGGTCTGTGAGTCTCGATTTCTGCTTGCTACACTCTCGAATAGGGTCAGAATTTGGGCGTAACCCACATGAAAGCAGGACCCAAGTACCTCAGCGCGTGAACAAGGACTGGTTTAGGGTGGTTGGTATTTGTCATGGTGTGGGAACATTTTTCTTGGCAATCTTGGCCCTTAGTACCAATTTATGCATGTTGAAACGCACACAGCCTCCTGAGATGGTTGCTGACCATGCCCATCGTCCTTTATGACACAATTGTAACTCCCAACATCTGAGGCTACTTTCAGCAGGATAAAGCGCCATGTCATAAAGCTGGAATCATCTCAGACTGGTTTCTTGAACATGACAATGAGTTCACTGTCCCAAAATGGCCTCACAAGTCACCAGATCTCAATCCAATAGAGACTCTTTGGGATGTGGTGGAACGAGGAGATTACCGCATCATGGATGTGCAAGGGAGGTCCGCGACAATATGCGGACAACTGTGTGATGCAATCATGTCCAAATTGGAACAAAAATCTCTGAGGAATGATGCTTCAGCACCTTATTGCATTCTGAATATGCACGAAGAATTGAGGCAGTTCTGAAGGCAAAAGGGGGTCCAACCTTACCGTTCTAGCTGGTGGTACCTAAATAAAGTGGACCGGTAGTGTCTATATATGAGAGCCAAATCAGACCAGCGAACATTTATACTGCAACTCGACGACAGAATGGCGCATGCCCATAAACTGAATTCCACCACACAAAAAACTGGTGCACTCAGTTTTGCTTGCAAGGTGCGCCAGATTATTGAAGAAGCATGCCACCCAATATTTCCAATACTCCTGCAGTACTGGGTCCATGTGTTATTTTGTTAATGCAAGTCAAGTGTGGGTAATTTGTGATACATATATAAAGATATATCATCAAACTACAACCCCAGTATATTCGTTCATTTTTGCACACATGATGAAACTTATTAGTCTAAGACTCTAGGTACATTATGGGTAAACAAACTGTATATATGTAATATATATAATGTACATTCTTTCTGCCCTGGCGATCACAAAGATTTAGACTACAGCTATGCAGGAGCTAGAACCATTGAATGGACCCCCAAATGGTTAATTAAACATTCTTCCCCTAGCTATCAGAAAGAATCTTGTGAGAAATAATTACTTCAATTTACAATACATTATCTTAAGATAGGCATTAAAGGAAAGTGAAAATTAATAATTTAAAAAAAGTGACAGCTATTAATAAGGATGTAACATGGACTAAAAGATTTGAGCTACCCAAATAGGTTTGCATTGTCTTAGCAAAACCCCCTATTCTGCAGGAAGTAAAGAAAAAAGCATCATGCTTCATGCGAAATGTATCAGTCCCTGCAGAATTGTCTGCTTCACCCTTCCATCATAATGCAATAATTGTGAAGACGGACCTGTTTCCTCCTGGATGTTGACAATTGCCATTTCCTCTTGTGCTGATGTATACACCGTTTTGAATTTGATGTCATCCAGCAGTGACTGACGAACGTTTGAAAGGCGTTGGTTCCAATTGATGAATATGAGACTGACTTTCTTCATCTAGAACGTGACAGAAAACCCAATGGGTCTTCTAAAAACAAGAACATTTTTGGTTAGGTTTATTTACACGATGCAATATAAAATACAGATTTAAAAAAAATAATAATAAAAACAACATAATACGTGACATTTAACATCCATACATAACAGCTAAAGGTGCTCATATACAATACAGAGAACACAAAACAAACAGACTTTTAACCTAGAAGTTTGCAAATAGATATACAGTATGATTACACACTATAAAAAAGATTGGCGGATCACCTCACAAAAAAGACAGGAACAGCAAGTGAATGGTGTTTTTCACAAAAGGCCCGGATAGGATATGACACAATTGGGGGTCAGATTTACTTACCCGGCCATTCGCGATCCGCGGCGCCCCCCGTTACTCCTGTGCGGAAATTCGGTCCGGCCGGATTTAGTAAGGTAGTTCCTCCGCCGTCACCAGGTAGCGCGCTGCGCTGAAACGCATCGAACGCCTGGAGTCACCGAGCCGGATGTGAGGGAAGGTAAGTGCACAGCTACAGCCGCGACAGATTTTTATTTTTTGTTTTTAATGTGGCTGGGTTTTTCAAATATTCCGGCGTGTTTTCGTTACGGCCACGCCCCCCACCCCTCCCATGTAATTCGCGTCGGCATGGCCAGCGCCGATGCTCCACAATTACCGATCTCCTCGTGCGCCAAAACCCCGGCCACATTCAAGGGAAATCAGCGCAAATTCGGTAAATATTAGGGTAACACTTCAGGACAACCCAGAATCGGTGCCCTTACTAAATGGACCCCCAATAGATTTAAGGAGAAAAAAAACCTCTCTTGTAGTAAGAAGATTGGTCAGGTTTTTATTCAAGCACATAAGATTGAACAATATTTGTAAAAACAGGTATATAAATGCATTTCACGTTCGAGGGTGAACACTTGCATGAACTCATGAATGCAGGTTCAAGAATAGCTGAGAAACTTCACGTCATACCATAACTTCATCATTCGTTCCATATGCTTAATCTGAAGTAGACACCAGGTTGAAACAGTGCTATCTACAGCTGGGAATCCGTTCCTTATGGAATAGAGCTTTTAGGTGTCCAACCATATTTACTTTTCAACCTATTACTTCACTACCACAGAGGTGGGCACTATGATGTGCCCCACTATACAATTACGGTGCAAATTGGGGAAACCTCATCCAATGATTGCACGGTAGGCAATCCAGGGAAAAAGAAGAGGGAAGACAAAAGCGAAAGACTCACAGTTGATTTTTTCTATAAGTGGTGCTCAGTGTTGATGAGTAACAATTACAGTGGTATTCAAATTGCAGGCGTATCAGATATATAGGAGCCGTTTTAGCGGGGGTCCTCTGACCACGTTAAATAGCGCTGCTAACCACAAGTCGCAGGTCCATTCTCCCGAATGCGGACTTGCAAGAGTGAAGAGATCCAGAGGGGAAGGAGGTCGTGTATCTGTTGGCGTGCGTCTCACTTCATTCCATAGTGCTATTACATTGGCTCATTTTGGTTTGACAAGAATTTACTGGATTTAGCATCCCAAACCCAGACATTCAGCTGCACTGACTATACAGCCAATAAATTGGACTTATACACAGAAGGAGATTTGTGACCAAACTGGGCTAAAATTGAGTTTGATGAGAATGGGATTAGAATAATTAAGAAATAGGGGGGGGGGCATTCATTATTTTTGGTGCTAGTTGTTTTTTTGGCAGCCGATTAGCAGTGATTTGCCCCTGTTATAATGCTATACTTATTGGGGAACACAGGCCTTAACTTTTTTTTCGCACCAAAATACAAGAACAAATGAGTGTCAGAAATGGGAAACACAGTCATAAGGTGTTGGGAAACTAGATGTGCAGGAAAAAGTGCCGATTAATAGCTTGCCCCAAATTGAGCAAGAGAAAAATTATGTGTGTTGGAAGAAGTTAAAATTGTGGCAGCGACTTATAAATAAATATGGTGCAACAAGGCTTCCGCAACAAAATAAAACGTCCGACAAAAAAATGCCAAATGCCCAGTGTATGTATATCAGTCTTGCTTATGAGTATTGCGTAAACCCTTTAAAATGCCTAGCAATTGTGTGATTGGTTTCAGTGGTTCATTTCCTGTATGTGGGCAGAGCTCATGACGCAAAGACAGAAGCAATCCATAATTATTGTAGAAGTGGATAATGAACAAAGCGAGTATCAGGGTTTTTAATCTTTTTTATACTCTACAAACCTTATAAAAATATTTTAACAATTCAACAACTCCTCAAAAGCAAGTGTATTTTGTGATACATTACTTTCTACTATAGTGAGAATACAGTAATGATGTTGTTGTGTCTGTTCAAGTGTGAAATGCTTTCATAGCGAGTAGAAATGAAGAGACTTTACAGTTTAAAAGTGTTGTTGAACCAACAATGATATCAATGGTTTATGCTATTCTTACCCCTCGTCAGTAGCAATAACCCTGCTCAATTTTATTGTATTCTATCATAAGTACATTTCGCAGAATCCTTTCAGTTCATCTAAAACCCATGAGACTTTTCATCTATCATTTGCTTCGTATGGTCAGGTTACATTGGAGGTATAGCAGGAAGCATTCGTAGGGCTGGTAATGTGGCTATAACATATATATAGTGGATGGATGGTCACTGAAAACTATTTTGTGTGTATATATATCTATATTCTATATCATTATATATATTATATATAATCAATAGATATAGATATATATATACACATATAAAAGAACTGCAATGCTAAAAAAACTAACAAATTGATGACTTTGCAATGAAACTGACTTGCATTCTTGCAAAAACTGGTGTAGAGTATAGGTGTAACTGTAAACACCAGAATGACCCAGATATATGATTGTATGTCTGTGGATTGATAAAAGAAAAGGGCATGTATAGCAGCAAGGCCAGCATTATATCTGAGGGCTCAATGGTGTCTAGCAATAGTAAGATGTGTATCATTGTACAGTTTTTTTGACCCCGAGTTACATATGTTTTCTTACTTGGAGGTGGGCATTTATGGGTTGTTCATTGTTGTACATACAATACTTTTAATTGAACTGCCTGTTCATAATAGTTCTAACGAATGTATCTCGCGTATTGCGAACTTAAGAATAACGAGAGTGGTTCTAGCTTTCCCATTGCCAAACACATCTAGCAGTTAGCAGGTGGTCACACGGCTGCGGACTTGAATCTACTAGAATAGAATGGCATATCCTAAAACTTGCTGTCAATGTTTGCACTTCACAAACTCCTATACAATGGGGCTCAGTAACAAGGGTGAACGCCGCATTTTAACGGGTTTCCAGAATATTTCGCAAAATTTAAAAAAAGGAAATGGTTCGCAAATCAAGAACTCACATGCACCAGGAGAAGAAAGCAGATGAACTACCACAGACCTCAGCGCAAAAGCGACACATGCAGGAACTCGGACGCACGATCTATGTGAATCGCGCCGACCCGAATCCTTGTCAGACAAAGCACTGCGGGATCGCGAAAGGACTGGATAAGTAATCTGCCCATCGTTTTTATCATCCAATAGCAGTTGGGCGTTGCTTGCTATTTTGTCTATAAAAGGAAAGCTAATTTTTAGTAAACGCTCAGTGATTCTCAAGCAATGGGGGGTTTTATGAAGAGGCCCCCAAAGCACAACAACACATCACTTTTCTGATCTTCAGCTTGCTCAAATTCTTTAAATGTATCTAAACCATTATAAAGCAACAGAAAAGATACAACCATCATAACACTTTCTCCTTGAGGCAGGAAAAAAATCTCCAGAAAGTGGCGATTATATACCAACATTCTGTGAAAATCTTCTCTTTTTTCATATAGAAGGTATTTCATTTTACAGTCGTTGGAAAAGAATAAATCTGTACGAGTGCAAGTATATAACATTGGGTTCAGAATTTTACAAAACTGTGCAATACTGAAAAAAAACAACAACTGTTGTATGGTTCCAGGACAATCATGGTTTCCATGGAAACTCCCTCTTGTCACATTCAGTTTGGTTCTTGTAGAAATAGACTTCATGATATACTGGTGGATTTTCTGTTGGTCAGTTAATGCATAGATATATGCAAGTAAAATTTCAGTAATATCAAAAGCAAAAAATAATGAAATGCATCATTGTTATGTGTCCACAATAATTATCTTACAATTGTGAAGGAGACTGGAAATAAAATCCTTGTATTTTACTGAGCTTAAACATTTCCCGCCTTCCCCTATTATACTGGATTGTTTAAATGAGGATTAAAAGCCATCATAATACAAAAGGCTCAAAAAGCAGACTGAAAAAAACTAAAGTGAAAAATAATGGCCTACAATAATAAGAAATGTTTTACTATGAACTTTCATAAACATTAAACCTTATCAAACAAAACAGCATCCATGTATATTCTCTGAAGGGCTCTGCCCTTTCTGACTGAAGAAATGGAGCTTCATCTGTCCTCAGGTGAGCATGTCACTTCTGCATGGAATTAATGAAATCACTGAGTCGGACTGAACTTCAAAGAGATTGGACATAAAATATTCTGGGTAAAATAATAAAAGCGGTCATTAAACTCGCAGAAATATTACTTATAGTGGCAAAAGAAATCAAAGGTTCTTCATGTGACTTTATGATAGTGCAAACATATATTCTTTGGAATTGTGACAATTTAGATCTTTAAATTTGTTGTGTATTCCACACTACAAACTGTCATTTATAGATATAGAATATTTGCTCGTTGTAACCACAGCCCATTAGCACCTTGTGCTGTGGAATATACTGAAGCATATAAAGAAATCTTATTTTTTTATGTGGATATGTAACACATGTACAGAATCCTTGAGGACGGTCAAATCCACTTTTTACCAAAGATTTCACCCTATTGCTATATCTTTATATATTATATTATCTATCATTTAGCTGGGAGATACATTAAATGGGGGTTCCAAAATTAACAATAAATTGATTAACACATCCCCACTGCGTCTTTTTTTTCTTAAAAGACGGCAGCAATGTTGGGTGTCCCAGTGTGGCCATGGTACCGTCAAGACGAGATGTCAATGCTGGAATGTTGAGCGGGCCACGATAAGCTGGCTGACAGGGATTTGGAAGGTGAGTAAATCATGGTGACTTGGACGTTGGTAAAGCATGGAAAACACCCTTTTGAATATGGATGACTTTTTAATGCATCCTGGGTGACAATGATATGACTTCACTGATGACACATAATTGTAGGCAATTCCCTTTGTGACAATAAAACTAAAAGCTTAAACTTCGTCCTGAAATAGATCACATTGACAATTTATTAAGACACTTACAAAAATTCAACCATGTTACCACATCAACCTATAAAATTTATGTGAAAGGATAACAGGCCTTTAAAACCAGAAAAAAGGGTTTCATTATTTACTAAAACACTACTCCCCATGCAAGAACATCAAAGCAAGCCCTACTGTCATATGAATTTCTGAAAATCCTCAAGCCAAACATATCCAAACATTCCAATTGTGAGGTGGAGGATCGTAAAATAAAAAAGAAAATCACAATACTGAGCTGATGATGTGATGTCAAAAAGGATATGATGAAAACAGTAAAGGAAGATGAGTATCATTTTATCAACTATATTTAAAAAAATAGAATCTGGAGAAGAATAAGTAGTTATGTCGTCAGTTTTTGGAAGAGAAGGCAGGGAAATCTCATATATACTGCCCGTCGACGGAGGGTTACGCTGCATTAGGCATGTTTTGGGCAAGACAGTGGGCAGTGAACAAAAAAACCCCACCGGAGACCATAGCTGAAATTCCACAAGGTCGATTGCACCCAGAACTATGAACAAGCCAGTGCCTCTTAGGAGATAGGGGCGCCAGACCACCCAGCGTAGACCAGCTTTAACCATTAAGACAAAACCTTTTTATGTTTTTGCGTTTTAATTTTTCCCTCCCCACGTTCAAAAACTTAATTTTTTTCCATCTAGAGAGCTCTGTAGGGCTTGTTTTTCGTGTAAAAAAATTTCACTTCTTGTGACTGCATTAATGTTCCATGCCATGTTCTGGGAAGTGGGAAAAATTTCAAAATGCAGTGAATTGGTAAAAAAAAAGCATTTGCAATGTTTTCTGTTGGGCTGTTGTTTTATGCTTACCCTATGCACCACAAATGACATGTCTTACTTTATTATACTTTTTCCCACGCCCATGGGGATACCAATTTATATAGGTTTATAATGTTTTTATACAAAATTAAAAAAATAAAAAATTAAAAACCTCCTGTAGCACAAAAAAATCTTCATTTTGCCCCTTTTGGCACCAACAACTATTTCATATTTCAAAATGGCAAAAAAGTGTCATTTTTTACATTGGGCGCTATTATCCGTTACTTGGTTAAACCCCGGGGGAAAAAAATCAATATTATATTTTGATAAATCTGGACATTTTGGGACATGTTGATAATTTTTGCTATTTATTTATAATTATATCAGTTCTAGAGAAAGGGGGGGTGGTGATTTTAATTTTAATTTTCTTTTTTCCTTTTTTTTTTTTTTTTTTACTATTTTTCAAACCCTCTAGGGTACTTTAACCCTAGATTATGTCATTGCTCCTACCATATACTGCCATACTACAGTGTGGTTGTATATGGGGATTTACACATCATCTATTACAATGTGCAAATCAAACATTGTAATGGACGAGTTAAAATCAGACAGCCTCGAGTGTTTGTATGACCCGAGGCTGCCATGGTAACCGAATGCCACCCCCAATGACTTCACAGGGGACTGTGATTAAATCCAAGATGGCAGCGCCTATGCACCAGCAAGAGTTAAATGTCTCGGCAGCTTTGCCAATACTGACCATGGCTGTTACTGGTGGGTATTTGCTGCAATATGAAGCAAACACCCACCTTGTATGGCGAGGGCTCAGCTCATGAGTCCTCTTTATACACCCTCAGCCATATGTCACACGTCCATAAGGTTTAAAACACCAGTCTTAATAAATTGTGTTATTCAAGAACATTTGAGAGGAAGCCGAACCAGAAACTTACAGACCAAAGAAAGGACCAGGAAGTAACTGACCTATTAATTATTTCACTCATGAGGAAAGGGATAACAATGTTTTAGATGTTTGAATTTCACATCCATGTCTCACCCACCACCATATCTTTGAACATAAGACTACCATCATTTTATAGGAAAACATCTTGGCTATTTTATGTATAGATTTAACTACTTCTGCAGATTCTTGGAATGTAACTGAATTGTTTTGTTCCTGCTAGTGGAACAATGTTGCTTTTCTGGTATATTAAAAATTGCAACCTGTTATCACATTGTATACTACAAATTACAACTTGCTCTCATTGTATTATTAGTCTGATTTCCAAATGAAAGGTCAGCCATGAAAAAGCAATGCAGTTTCACTTTACAAGAAAAGTAAAACTGCATCATCCTTCTCATCGATAATGGTCTCTTGGCCCAGAAAGTTAACAAACTGCATCATGTGAGTGCCATTAGCTAGATAATATGAAATGAAGATTGTCCTTCCAATTCAAAGCTCCGAGGTGGACTTCCAAGTCAACGATTCAGCTCCTCAGAAGGTCTAACACAAGGCAGAGATTCATGCAAGCACTGTGCAAAATGCATTACACAAGTCTGGAATGGTGACCCAAAAAATATGTAGAAGTATCGGCTCTAAATGGGGCTGACAGAATCAAGGGAGCTTTCAGATCAAGAAATTGAAGGAACTGTCAATTTAGGTGAAGGAAAACTGATGGTGTGTGGTTGTTTTACAGCAAAAGGTGTTGGATATTTGACCAGGATCAATTGATTTGTAAAACAATATCAGAATATGATGGCACTTCATAAATAAAGATTATAATTATTATTAATGAAGGTCTCAGTGCTGAGATGTATATGTGAGTATACTACCAGATGAGCTACTCCGTACATTCAAGTGATATGGGTATGAAGAGTATAACACAGTTTTCAAGCAAGTTGCTAATTGCTTCCCCCCAGTCTGCAGGTCTCAACTCAAAACTCTCATTTATGTACAGAGACATGCTGGATTCTGTTTAAGAGCACATATGGATTCTGAAAATTTGGATTTAACAAATACTACCAAAATAATTAAAGTTAAAATTGACATTTTTATGAGCAAAACAGTAATAATGAAGACACATGTCAAGAATCTGCATTACTAATCATATGTTAAGTAGCTGTAAGTCAGATATTATAAATACTAATAATAATACACTTATTAGATAGACGTTTGTCTATAAAATGATGGTAGTCTCACATTCTAAGCTGTAGTAGATGGTAATATGTGGAGTTTGAAAGTAAAAAGTTCAAAACATTGTTACATTTTTGCTTTTCAATGTTTCCATGTAATTTTTTTAATACCAGGATTCCATCGTAAGGATGTTCAAATAATGAACAATTGTGTATCCTAATGGAGTCTCCAGCAAATATATCTGCAACTAATTTTAGAAACTTTAAGCTACCCATGAACTGGACAGAGTAGCCTATTTCTTAACAATCATTTTATCTATTCATAACCATAAGAACTATATCAAGTTTGATTCTTTATTATTCAATGAGAAATGAAATAGTTGTAGTTTTTTTCAACAACAACAATATGGAAACATTGATGTCTCAAGCTGATCTGACCCCATCAAATATCATTTGACAGTTATTTGCAATACCTGTCACACATGAAAATTTAATGCCCTGTTCTGATCTATTTCTATGATTTATGCTATATATAACGATGTATAAATGACAGGGTAGAATTATGGCTTTCTGTTTCATGTCTAAAGCTAAATGTCAAGTGAATAACAATAGAATTGCAATACAAGGTATTCCAAGGTATTTATGAACATGTTTTTGATAATCATAAGAAGATAGGATTCAAAATATTACATTTCAACAAATTATGTACAGAAATATGACACTAGTAACACATCCCACATAATCTTGAGGTGGGCACTAGTGACAAGTGGACAGGTCAGAATTCTGGTTCGGTTAAACCCAAATTTAAAAATCCTGTTCGGGTCTGGGTTTCATACCCAGACCAGGATCCCAACCAGAAGCACCCGTTAGGGGTGCCCGCAGCAGCCACTTAAATGCCACCGACATCAATTTATTTGGTGCAATTTCCAACTTTGCAGTTAAGGTCCACTCAACATTAGTGGTCACAGATATAAAATATGATATCAAATATTAACAATGTGACTGTACACGATAGATGTTAACAATAGTTTTTATGTCCACAAAATCAATGGATTTGGAACAACGGAAGTCCATTAGTTAATAGGAATAACTGATTATTCAAATATTTTATTAACCCAATTATTCAGCAAATTGAAGAGAAATGAGTATGCATATATTCATTGGGGTAATTGGAGTAGTTATATTTTAATGTATAACACTATATAGCAAGAACAGTGTTTGAGTTAAATAACTACAGTTCTTTAACCACCTTATAAATTTAGAGTGTCCCGGAGAACAGAATGATAAGGTTTACTTAAGTATGTGGGCTATGATATCTGTAAATTAGAGAACACTAGATTTGGTCTAAAGCACAGAATAAAAATGTAAATTATATAATCGAAAAAGAACACTGATCAAAATTAGAGAGCACTTTCAGATACCTGCAAGATGTTTTTGGTGCTGCATGTTGTTGTTGGTGCTTTTTTTCCTTAATTATCGGACAAACCCTATTTAACTGGCAGACTAACTTTCTACTTTGCACTGAATTTGCAAAAATGGTAAACTGTCCAAAGTGACTGAAACCATCTGGCAGTAGGTTGTCCAGATAAAGGGCAATGTGGTGACACTATTTGCCAAGAGCAAGATAAGTTGGTTGTTCCAAGTCTGTGATTTCTAGAATATTGCATCTTTACAACTTCACAAACTTATTCAAGTCCCCATAGAAGGCTGGTAACCTTCGAAAATCAAATCCAAGAGAGGACAGAATAATGTGGAGATTCTCCATGAAAAATTGTTTCAACACTGCAGCTGAAATTGCTCGCTAATTCAGCACTGAAAACGGTAAGGAACTGTTTTATCATAGATTGTTTCAAAGTCTAAAAGCATTTGGAGTGAAATCCCACTCACTTTTCATTGACCAAACCTCTCATTAGCAGGAAGAATCAAAATTCTAGGCTCACCTTTGCTGAGGAGCATGTGGTATGGACAGATAAGAGGTGGTCCACAGTTAATTTTAGTCATGAAAGCAAGTTTAATATGTTTGGATCTTTTGTGAAACATTGAAGGGGAAAGACTGAACCCAAAGTGTGTAAATAAGTCAGGGAAATGTGGTAGAGGTAGTGTCATGGTTTGGGGAATGTATTTTGCAGCAGGAGTTGGACCTCCTATACAACTACATGGCAGATAAATGCAAGTATATATCAGAACCTTGTATATCAACGACAAGTGGTTCCTTCCTCATGCTCATCACTCAATCAGCCAGCAAATAATACCCACTGTTACACAGCAAAATGGGTAATTCAGCTCCTTGAATCAGAAAATTAAACAAGTAAATATTCAAGTATAAGCCGAGTTTTGCAGTACAAAAAATGTGCTGACAAACTCAATCTCGGCTTATACTCGTGTAAAAAAAGTCAATACTCACCTTTCTGACGCCTCCTGCAGGTCCTCTTGTTACGCCCGGCTGCTGACACAAACATTATGATTGCAGCAGCTGACGTCAGAACCTGTGCGACATTGCTGGACGAAAGAAGAGAAGACCTGCAGTGGGCTTTGGAAATATGAGCATTAGCCTAGGTGAAGGCTGGCTATATACTGGGGTACAAGGCTGGCTATATACTGAGGGAAGGCAGGCTATATATTGGAGCAGAGGGCTGGCTATATACTGGGGCAGGGGGCTGGCTATATACTGGGGAAGTCTGGCTATATACTGGGGCAGGGGACTGGGTATATACTGGGGGAGGGCTAGCTGGCTATATACTGGAGCAAGGCTTCTGGGCTATATACTGGAGCAGGGGGCTGGCAGGTTATATACAAGGGTCTGGAAGGCTATTTACTGGAGACAGGCTGGCAGGCTATATACTGGGGAAAGACTGGCAAGCTACATACTGGGGTCAGGCTGGCAGGCTATATACTGGGGCAGGGGGCTGTTGGCTATATACAGTGGACTGGCTGGCTATATACTGTGGTTGGCTGGCTATATACTGGGGCTGGCTGACTACATAATGTGGTTGGCTGGCAATATATTGGGGCTGGGTGCAGAGGGGAAGGGGCTTGCTGGCTATAAACTGGGGCAGGGGCTTGCTGGATATATACTGGGGACAGGCTGGCTGGCTATATACAGGGGGCTGAATAGCTACATACTGGGGGAGGCTGTGACCCATGCATTTCCCACCCTAGCCCTATACTCGTGTCAATAGGTCTTCCCAGTTTTTTGTGGTAAAATTAGGAGCCTCAACTTATACTCGGCTATATACGGTATATATTATACTGTTTGCTTATCAATTTACAGCTGCAAAGGTAGAAAAACAACAATTCTAAGGGGATTCAACTTAATCCTAGCTCCATATCAATAATACAGGAATATATCAATTGCTACAGTTTGATATTTTCCTTATAAGAATTCAGAATACATAAAGCATTAGCTATGAAAGATAAAAGATCTATAGATATGTGGTAGTGGTCTTTCCTTTAATATACTAAAGATTTCTGAGCCTGTGGTCCAATTTAATAAACAGTGTTCATTGAGCTCATACATTACACCTTGGAGACAAGAAATAATAGGATCAGTAGCAGGAATTTACGTAGATAAGGCCCAGGCAAGAAAATATGACCTTGATGAAGTCATTAATGCCTTCCAGTGACTCACTTTCTTCGAAATAATACAATGTTGCCCATGCTATTGTGATTGGAAGGAATTTGTCTTGCTCAAGTCATACATTTTCTATATTCCCTTTCTATTACTTCTTAGATATATTGAGCCTGAACTGTCGCTCAGAATGAGACACCAGAGAAATGAAACAACAATTGTATAAAATTTATTTTACCTTCATATAATTACTTGTATCCCATTGTCTTTTTGATTATATGCTCTGTGCAAAGCATACAAACAAAAAATAGCGTAAATAGCACAAAATGTGCTAGCCAAGCGCCAGGAATCGTAGTCTTTAATGGCTTGTAGGCCAGAAGTATCATAGTATCATAGTATATAAGGCTGGAAAAAGACGCAAGTCCATCAAGTCCAACCTTTAAGAATTAAATAAATGTTTTATCCCCATAACCCGTGATATTTTTTCTCTCCAGAAAGGTATCCAGGCCTCTCTTGAACATGTACATAGAGTCCGCCATAACAACCTCCTGCGGCAGAGAGTTCCATAGTCTCACTGCTCTTACAGTAAAGAACCTTTGTCTATGTTGATGGTAAAATCGTGAAGGCTGGCTATATACTGGGGTACAAGGCTGGCTATATACTGAGGGAAGGCAGGCTATATATTGGAGCAGAGGGCTGGCTATATACTGGGGCAGGGGGCTGGCTATATACTGGGGAAGTCTGGCTATATACTGGGGCAGGGGACTGGGTATATACCGGGGGAGGGCTAGCTGGCTATATACTGGAGCAAGGCTTGTGGGCTATATACTGGAGCAGGGGGCTGGCAGGTTATATACAAGGGTCTGGAAGGCTATTTACTGAAGACAGGCTGGCAGGCTATATACTGGGGAAAGACTGGCAAGCTACATACTGGGGTCAGGCTGGCAGGCTATATACTGGGGCAGGGGGCTGTTGGCTATATACAGTGGACTGGATGGCTATATACTGTGGTTGGCTGGCTATATACTGGGGCTGGCTGACTACATAATGTGGTTGGCTGGCAATATATTGGTGCTGGGTGCAGAGGGGAAGGGGCTTGCTGGCTATAAACTGGGGCAGGGGCTTGCTGGATATATACTGGGGACAGGCTGGCTGGCTATATACAGGGGGCTGAATAGCTACATACTGGGGGAGGCTGTGACCCATGCATTTCCCACCCTAGCCCTATACTCGTGTCAATAGGTCTTCCCAGTTTTTTGTGGTAAAATTAGGAGCCTCAACTTATACTTGGCTATATACGGTATATATTATACTGTTTGCTTATAAATTTACAGCTGCAAAGGTAGAAAAACAACAATTCTAAGGGGATTCAACTTAATCCTAGCTCCATATCAATAATACAGGAATATATCAATTGCTACAGTTTGATATTTTCCTTATAAGAATTCAGAATACATAAAGCATTAGCTCTGAAAGATAAAAGATCTATAGATATGTGGTAGTGGTCTTTCCTTTAATATACTAAAGATTTCTGAGCCTGTGGTCCAATTTAATAAACAGTGTTCATTGAGCTCATACATTACACCTTGGAGACAAGAAATAATAGGATCAGTAGCAGGAATTTACGTAGATAAGGCCCAGGCAAGAAAATATGACCTTGATGAAGTCATTAATGCCTTCCAGTGACTCACTTTCTTCGAAATAATACAATGTTGCCCATGCTATTGTGATTGGAAGGAATTTGTCTTGCTCAAGTCATACATTTTCTATATTCCCTTTCTATTACTTCTTAGATATATTGAGCCTGAACTGTCGCTCAGAATGAGACACCAGAGAAATGAAACAACAATTGTATAAAATTTATTTTACCTTCATATAATTACTTGTATCCCATTGTCTTTTTGATTATATGCTCTGTGCAAAGCATACAAACAAAAAATAGCGTAAATAGCACAAAATGTGCTAGCCAAGCGCCAGGAATCGTAGTCTTTAATGGCTTGTAGGCCAGAAGTATCATAGTATCATAGTATATAAGGCTGGAAAAAGACGCAAGTCCATCAAGTCCAACCTTTAAGAATTAAATAAATGTTTTATCCCCATAACCCGTGATATTTTTTCTCTCCAGAAAGGTATCCAGGCCTCTCTTGAACATGTACATAGAGTCCGCCATAACAACCTCCTGCGGCAGAGAGTTCCACAGTCTCACTGCTCGTACAGTAAAGAACCTTTGTCTATGGTGATGGTAAAACCGCCTCTCCTCTAAGCGTAGAGGATGCCCCCTTGTCCTGGTCACAGGCCTAGGCATAAAAAGATACACTGGTGCCCAAAACTGTACACAATATTCCATGTGTGGTCTGACCAGGGACTCACTTTCTATGAAATAATACAATGTTGCCCATGCTATTGTGATTGGAAGGAATTTGTCTTGCTCAAGTCATACATTTTCTATATTCCCTTTCTATTACTTCTTAGATATATTGAGCCTGAATTGTCGCTCAGAATGAGACACCAGAGAAATGAAACAACAATTGTATAAAATTTATTTTACCTTCATATAATTACTTGTATCCCATTGTCTTTTTGATTATATGCTCTCTGCAAAGCATACAAACAAAAAATAGCGTAAATAGCACAAAATGTGCTAGCCCAGCGCCATGAATCGTAGTCTTTAATGGCTTGTAGGCCAGAAGTATCATAGTATCATAGTATATAAGGCTGGAAAAAGACGCAAGTCCATCAAGTCCAACCTTTAAGAATTAAATAAATGTTTTATCCCCATAACCCGTGATATTTTTTCTCTCCAGAAAGGTATCCAGGCCTCTCTTGAACATGTACATAGAGTCCGCCATAACAACCTCCTGCGGCAGAGAGTTCCATAGTCTCACTGCTCTTACAGTAAAGAACCTTTGTCTATGGTGATGGTAGAATCGCCTCTCCTCTAGGCGTAGAGGATGCCCCCTTGTCCTGGTCACAGGCCGAGGTATAAAAAGATACACTGGTGCCCAAAACTGTACACAATATTCCATGTGTGGTCTGACCAGGGAAAGAAGACAATTTCCCCACAATCTTTCAAGTATTAAGAAAATTATACTTGCTTTTGCTAATTTTTGCAAGTTAAAAAAACTAAAAGTGTAGTGTGTATATGCTTGGAGAATGTTTTGGAATAACAATTTTAAAACCACAGATTCCCGATTGGATTTATGCCTGAATTATCACTGGGCCACTTTAATACATGAATATGCTTTTAATTAAACCATTCCTTGTAGCTTTAGCTATATGTTTAGGGTTGTTGTATTCTTAGACCCCAGCGCCTGAAAGATTTTTCACCAGGATTAGCCAGAATACCACACTCCATCTTTCATTAACTCTGACCAACTTCCCGGTCCCTGCTGAAATAAAACATACCCATAGCATGATGCTGCCACCACCGTGCTTTACTCATTGTATGTGTACAGGGCTAAAAGGTTTTATTTTTATTTCGTGTAAACGTATTTAAAATAAGAATATAAGCTCTTATATTCTTATTTTAAATATAAAGTATAAAGGACGCCAAGCTTTGTGTATGTACAAATACATTCAAGCTGTTTCTGGAGTTGTGCCCACCCGCACAACCCCATAAGTTTATTGACTATTATACCAACTCTATCATACAAAAAATAATACACTGTAGGATCGCCCCTTTCTCTCCATTATACACTCACCGGCCACTTTATTAGGTACACCATGCTAGTAACGGGCTGGACCCCCTTTTGCCTTCAGAACTGCCTCAATTCTTCGTGACATAGATTCAACAAGGTGCTGGAAGCATTCCTCATCTTTCAAGTATTAAGAAAATTATACTTGCTTTTGCTAATTTTTGCACGTTAAAAAAACTAAAAGTGTAGTGTGTATATGGTTGGAGAATGTTTTGGAATAACAATTTTAAAACCACAGATTCCCGATGGGATTGATGCCTGAATTATCACTGGGCCACTTTGATACATGAATATGCTTTTAATTAAACCATTCCATTGTAGCTTTAGCTATATGTTTAGGGTTGTTGTATTCTTAGATCCCAGCGCCTGAAAGATTTTTCACCAGGATTAGCCAGAATAGCACACTCCATCTTTCATTAACTCTGACCAACTTCCCAGTCCCTGCTGAAATAAAACATACCCATAGAATGATGCTGCCACCACCGTGCTTTACTCATTGTATGTGTACAGGGCTATGTGCAGTGTGTTGGCTTTACTCAAAACAGGGATCTATGTACCTTCTCCAGTGATATTGGTCCTAGTTATTGATTCTATACTTACTGCTTTCTTGTCTAAGCTACTTTAGGTAGTTTAGGTTCATATGCCTTCCATTTATGGATGATGGATTAAACAGTGCTTCATAACATGTTCCACAATATAGATAAGGGATCCCCCTGGGGCACTCCCGATGTGTGTTGTAGCAGGGTCAGCTCTTAACATAGAATAGTCCACAGACACAGGCTTGACAATGGAAATGCAGCTTCCTGCTGACTATTTATTGGCAACCAAAATAATGCAATAAAGCTAAACAGAAAACAAATTGTGGCTCTTCTGAGCACTACCTGTACAACATCAATTCCCTCTCTAGAGAAGCGTTGTATTCACAATGGCTAGTGACACATGGCTGGCTAGCCTTCCAGAGCAATGTCTCTCACACAGTGCTCCAGCCTACAATGCAGCTCTGGGTTAAAAACCCTCCTCTCAGCTGCACTTGATAATTATGGCTGTGCAGTCTCTGGTCAGTGCAATAACCCTTTACCACAGGTAAGAAAGTAACCTGAAACGAACATAAACCCCATCTATTTACTTCCCAGCTGTCCTACATAACCTTCCCCTCTGTTCAGACCTGTAGGGAGGAGCACTTTGTTCCCTTAGAGAATGGACATGTGACAATGCTTCGAAATTGCCTTGCTTAGACCCTGGGCGTTGTTCCACATAAAACTTGTTACCCTGGCATTCTTTTCTTTATTCTGGGCCATTCATTTTAATGGAGAATGATCAGTCACCAGCCTGAACTGTCTCCCTAGTAAATAAGATCTTAGGGACTCAATGGCCCACTTAAGAACATCCTTCTCAATGATGGCATAATTCTTTTCTGCAGAGGACAGTTTCCTACTCAGATAAACAACAGAATGTTCTTCTCCATTATATCTGATAAAGGACAGCTCCTAAACTTACTTTTGAAGAGGTGTTTCTGAGATACTGGAGCAGATTTATCAATCAGTCTGAAAGTCAGAATATTTCCAGTTGCCCATGGCAACCAATCACAGCTCAGCTTTCATTTTACCAGTGCTCATGAATATTTTAAAGGGGAGCTGTGATTGGTTTCCATGGGCAACTAGAAATATTCTGACTTTCAGACTGCTTGATAAATCTGCCCCAATGTGTGGCATAGTCTAGACCAAAATATGCTGGTGAACCCTAGAAGATTTGGTCTAGCCAAATCCATAGCTATGCGCTCGAAGGGTACTTTGATTATGGGTAACAGGATTAGCGGATTAGGTCTAGGGGTGTTTATTTGACATTCCAGGCAAGACTGGCAGAAGTCGTCTATGACTTTATAAATATTGGGCCAAAAGAATCTCCACTCTATATGTTCCCAGGTCTTATCTGCCCCTAATGTGAATGGCCCAGATCCAACACCAAGCGTACATGGGATTGTGGTACCACAAGTTGCTCAATGAACTGAGTCAGATTTCTTTACTCTATACAGCAAGGCATCATTTACCATAAAATGTGAATACACCAACTTTCTACCTGGTTCTTGGGGAACACCATTTATCAACTTAACATTCTTCCAGGCATGTGCTAGGTTGGGATCCCTTAACTGTTTTGTACCAGGGAAGAGAATTCTATCTCAGGCAAAGTTTCCTCTGAGTCTCCAGCCAGGACCTATAAAGGAAAGTTCTCCATTTTCCTTGGTGCTTCGGTCACTGTTTGCAAGCTTGCACAGATTTTTTTGACATTTTGATTTGACTTACACACTACAGCTTGCTTATTTTCCTACAGATTTGAAAACAGAGGAAAATCATACCCCAGTATGACTTGGTGCATCAAGTCTTTCACCACATCCACATCGTGCCTTACTGATCCACATGGAATCTCCAGTTTGACCAAGGCTGTGGGATAGTCTTTTGTATCACCATGTATAACCACCACCCCATCCAGCGGGTCTGAACTTGGTCGGGTTCGACCTGGCAGGCATGCACCAAAGTCACTAGGGCCATTACAGGTCAGCCTCTTATCTTGACTGGGCACATTTGAAGATCACTCACAACATCTCATTGGGCAGCATATAAAGTCCTTTCAATATAAGACCTATGCCTACCCGAATCACAGTCCATGGGTTCGGTTATATCTGGACAATTTGCAGCAACATGTCCCAGACCATGGTAACGCACACTGGTCCTGGGAAGACTCCCTCTCTCAGCAATCCTTTCAAAGGTACCCAGATAAACCTCAATGTCTTCTTCCGGAGTCAACTTTCGCAGGGTCTTCTGTACAAATGGAGTGGTGTAGACTGCAGCACTGGAGATGTCACTTGTCTCTCAGTCAAGACTTGTACTTCTGCTGGAGGGACTAGTTCAGCTTCTTTTGTTCTTTCACTGACGTTTGGTGAATATTTACCACTTCCTTGTGGACTTGACGCATGCCCTGACAGTTGCAAAATTGTTGGCCTTTGATTAAGCTACCATTTTGGACAGTTTTAAAAATGTCATAATGGTGGTTCTTCCACAATACCTCATTCCCAGACACCATCCATACCTTTGTGCATTGTGCAATGCCATTAGTTGCACATCAATGATATGTGGACAAGAAAGTATGGGCAGGGACAATGCATCTTGTTAACTGCCCACTGGGTTTATATGGTGGCAGCTGGGCCTGAGGCAGGATTGTTGTGGTGTATATCCTTCCAATACAGAGAATTGCAGGTCTTCACTACTTGACTCTGTTTGTCTCCTCCTACTCCGCTTCCTCTCCTCCTGACTCTTTATCCAATGAGCATCAACTGGCACCACCAGTTTCAACAAAATCATGGGGAACCGCAGCAGGCTCTGCTGAAACTCATCTGTTTGGGCAAAAGACCACACACCAACCAAAGTAGGGAAAAATTCACTTCCAACCCCTTCAATAATTTCCTGAATAAACTAACTTTTTGAAAAAATAAAAAAGAAAACATTTTTGGAAAAACTTAAACTTCTTTTTAGAAAAATCAAAACGGTTTACAAAAACATAAACTAATTCAAAAAAGCCTTATCCCATACCACTGGCTTCGGAACATCCCAAGTCACGATGATGCACATCCCATGCCTTGCACATGTGTTTAACTTCATAAAGTATGCTACTTGCCTATCTGCAATGAAGAGGAACTTTGGCCTTTCTACCGCCTAATATGTGATGTGCCAGCCAGGGGGAATCCCACTATATATCTGATGGAAATGGTGTGTGAGAAGCAGCAGGCAATTGTTGAGTTCCAGCTGCAGAATGCCTGGGTGAGTCAAAGTGCTGACCAACAGCACTTCACCACCGATGAGTGGACCTCAATAAAGGACATATGGCTTCTGCTGCAGTGCTTCCAATACACTACCAATATGATCAGTGCCGATGATGGCATCCGCAGTGCTACCATCCCCATCCTTTGCCTGCTAGAAAAAACACTTCAGGCCATGACCAGAGGATGTAATGGTCACATAGAAGGAAGCAGAGGAGCAAGAGGTATTAGGCAAATCCATACATGACTTGCTGTCACGGGTGCTCCCGCGATCCCTGTCTCAGATTGTAGGCACACACGTGTCCCTCCGTGTGCCCCCAAGGCGGCAACAGCTTTGGGCTGTCCCGACTCCTGCTCCCCAGTGGACTGCCATGCGCATGCCACCATTGGATAGGACCTGTACTACCAGGAGGTAGACGATAAGTTACCTCTGACTCACATGGTGGATGACTATATCATGATAGGTGATTCCCTTTTGATTTCTGGGTTGGTAAACTGAACACACGGTCAGAGCTTGCCCTCTATTCCTAAAATTTGCTGGCCTGCCTTGAGGCAATTGTTCTATTGAAATGTGTGTTTATAACTACCAGGGGTTTATTCACTAACACGAGGATCCGATACACTGCCAATGAAGACATTCTTAAATTTGTTAAGATGAACCATGCATGGACTTCACAAAACTTGGTTGTGCAAGTGCCTGAGTGAGTGGTTAAAGTGTTGGCGACCTCCAACTACACCTCTTCCACTTACACTGCCATATCTACCTCCAAAACACATACAATAATAATTTCATACATTTTTTAATTTTATACATTATTATTTTAAGTACTTTACCCAACCCATTTTTTTGCAGGGCAATTGCCCTGTTTAGTAACAAATGGGCCAAAATTGCATTTGGATACCCATTCCATCTTTTATGGCAGTGAGAGGAAGAGGCAGTTTTTTCCCATTGCGTTTTTAATGGCAGGCAGAGGAAGGGCCAGGTATTTCAAAGTGGAAAAAAGTGCCATTTTCAACTTTGGGCGCTATTTTCCGTTTCGGGGTTAAACACAGTGAAAAACTGTTATTATATTTTGATAGATCGGGCATTTTCGGATACGATGATATCTAATGTGTTTATGATTTTTACTGTTTATTTATATTTATATGACTTCTAGGCAAAGGGGGTGATTTGAATTATTATTATAATTTTTTTTATTTTACTATTTTTCAGACCCCCAGGGTACTTTAACCCTAGGTTTTCTGATCGATCCTACCACATACTGCCATACCACAGTATGGTCGTATATGGGGAATTTCCTCCTCATCCATTACAATGTGCAAATCACAAATTGTAATGAGTGGCTTAAAACGAGACAGCCGTAGGTCTTCGGAAGACCGGAAGCCTCAGGTCTTCGGAAGACCGGATGCTGTAATGGCAACCGATCGCCGCTCCCTGATGACGTCATGGAGAAACGACCTTCACCTAGATGGTGGCGTCTGTGTTACAGGTAAATGCTTGCAGCAAAGACTTACCGGCTATGGAGAGGGCTCAGCCCATGAGCATGTTTGTAATATACACTTATGCAGAAAACTGACAAGGCTGCTTTTCAAAACAATATGCTTGAAGTGAGCATGTATGTGCAAGTTTGTGATGTATACTTATTACTATTAGGGCAAGTTATAAGGGAAATTTGCAGGGGTCTCATAAGTACAAAACCTTTAAAAAAATTTATTTATATACCAATTCCTATGCATTATGATGTTCTAAGTTATTTAAAAAAGTATTAAAAAATCAAAATGTACCAGATGTACCTATGAGAGGTAGAAGGATAGAGGAACATTCAATCCCATATGAGATCAATAATGATGTATGAATGTGAGCACTGTACATTCTGCCCCCATTTTACAACTGTATAGTTTTATTATTACTTGTATTTATTATTACATGGGATAGTGACTTTATAGTTTATGCTCTGTTTTACCCATGTGAGTGATTTTACATTAGGTCTTAAGAACATTGTTATTCTATCTGGTTAAAGTGCAACCAGATAAAAAAAATATAAAAGATTTATCCCTGGATATTGAGTTTTTATATTTCTGATTTTTCTTGCTAATAGCAATAGGATTAATACCATCCATAATGGGAATTCGAAAAGCAAATTAACTATGTTATCTTTTCTTTGGTTCAGTATTAGTGTGCCGTCTTAGAACAGCATAATAATGTATAGAAATCATGAGAAGCCTTGAGAAGAATGTAGCTATGAAACAGTTTTAAAAGGGTTGCACCAAAATTGCCAATTATTCCGATCACAGTATAACGGAAAGTAGCATGTAGGGGCGTTTGACAGCTGGGACCCCATTGATAAGGAAAAAAGGAACACCAGCAATCCAGAGAACAGGGGTCCAAGTCTTGGTTCAATTAAACAATATTTTTGGCTAGAACTCTTTAGGTACCACCGCTATTATTTTATTTGTGCTATAACACAAGATTTGCGCAATAATGACAGCTACAAGAACCGTTACAGGTAAACAGGGTATTACAGATGTACAGGTATGGAGGAATAGCCATTAGAAGTACAAAAAAAAAATTGGTTTTCCAAACATCGATACAAAAAAACTATTACATTATCAGTTTGCTGGTTTTGGAGCAAATATAGCTCTTTCATGTATTACAGTGAAAACTATGCAGTGTTTGTGTGTCAATTTCCTCAACAGTTTTAATTGACATTGAATGGGAACTTTCATTGTTTTCTCCCAGTGTATTAAAATCAATGTGTGATGCACTCAGTTAGACCTGTGGATATAAGGTTCTAATTCTCTACATTACGCATTGATCCTTAGAATTACATATAACTGTATAGTGCAAGCTAATCAGATTATAGGGCCAAGGATAGGGACATAGGGCAAATTTATCAGGAAAACCTCGCGTCAATTCAGAGGCCCGGAAATAACGCAAATCTAGCCTATTGCTAAGCCCTTCTCCACCACTTGCACGCCAGTGGGAGAGTGAATTGGATAGCGGGACGTGATTGGGGATACGGGCCCGGCCAAGAGGTCGGGGGACGATGGGTTATAACGGCCAAGCGGAGGGTTGCGGCCTGCCATGCGGGGACGGGGCGAGGCCAGCAAGCGTTGAAGAGGTGTGGGGCCAGCCGGTGAGATCGCCGGCGTGGGGCTTTGACCCTGCTAGCGCTGCAGCTATTTAGTCTCTCTGCCACCTTCACGCCAGTGGAGCGAGAAGGGGTGTGGGGGGGTGCGGCTTGGCAAAGCAAAAGGGCCACAAGCAGGCAGAGTTGACAAGGCGGTCGGTGCAGCGCGCCAATGGCGACTTTTAAGTGCTGGCTGCGCTTTATTTTCTACGCCAGGTAGGGCCCTGTCTCTTGATGATCCCGCTGCACTATGCAGCCAGCAGGGCAATCTACGCACAAGCGCCCAGCGCAGTGACAAATGTCCTCATCATGTTAGATTGCATAGAAAGAAACAAAAAAAAAAACAGACGGGCGGTTCCTGTGTACTAAACTGCCAAAAGGAAATAAAAATGTAAAGAACAGCCCAAGGGGAGGAAACATTGTGGAAGTTTCGGGGTAGATCCAAAATCCGTGCACAGTACGCAGCTCCTTTAGCCGGAAATAGTATCACAGACAGAAAAAAACAGGCAGGCTAAACCTATGGCGCTGTCCACCCGGGTTTAGGAGGATCAAAGACAGTATACACTGGCTCCACTCCATAAAATTACTGACACCAAACAGATAAAAAAGTTTAAAAAAACATTAGACAGCAAACTGATGACAATATTTATTACAATCCTCTAACGAGTTTCAGGAGGAAGACCCTTTCTCAAAGTAGGACTAACAGGGTGATTGCTAACAGGATCTTTAAGATACTGGTCGCATGACCTACACCGCGGCATAGTTGGCCTAATGCATCCTAAGTACAAATGCATTTGCCTAATTGATCCTCATTAGTAGAACCAATCAGCACTAAAAATAATTAATATTAACATATTTTACATTAGTATAACTCACATATCATGGGATGGACGTTGTCCGGGATAGGGGTTGGGATGTTGCGCGGTGTGCCGCGGATATGTGCTCGCCGCCGTGCATGCGGCAAAAGATTCATTTTATCGCACGTTGAGTAGAGGTCGGGAGGCGAATGATTGCCCCGTGTGTGTGCGCAGACTCGGTCCACAGGGCCAATGCGAGTTGCGCTTGCGCCACCAAGCTATATAAATGATGATTGATGATTGGATGAGGCCGGTTGTAGGGTTGTAGCCAATTGGAATAAGAGTCTGTAGTTTAAAAAATCTAGAACAGTTTTTTTTGTTGTAATGTTTTGAATATGTGGGTGTGCGGGCTTTAATATGCATCTATAGGAGTAGTTAACAAAATTCATTGTATCTTTATTTTGGATAAAAAAAAAAAAAATAGCTGCATATATAAAGACGTGATTGGCGTACAAAAACACATGGTCTCAAGGTTTCCGATGTTTATTAACCCCTAGCGCTCTGCGACCGTAGCTGTACTGCGCTGAGTTCCCGCAAATAGCCGATCATCCACCGTAAGCATCAGCAGAGGTGAGATGCTGCTTCAGCTCTGACACAGGAGCCGAACCGGCATTCGGAGGTCCTGGGCTGTCAGTGGTAACTACCGCTGCATGCCCCGGCTAACACCGCGGTCGGAGGGGCTCCAATCGCGGGTTGTTTAACCCATTAATGCGGAAACCGCGGCATAAAAAACATGCCTTCCGAGGGTCTTACCCCCACGATCGCCCCCCCCAGCCGCCGTTTTCAGGGGACACCGATCGCTGCTTTGGCATTCTATGGGACGTCGGGACCCAGAGAAGCCTGAAGGCAGAGTGCCTTAGATGGCATCTGGGAAATCATCTTAAGGGAAGTGTCAGCCTAGCCATCGCTGCTAAGGCCCCTGCTCTCTGACAGGTGCAGAGACCAGAGTTTAGGGGTAACCCTTGGTATTTAACCTTTTAAGCGCTAGGTATTTTTGTGCTTTGCTTGAGTCAATTGTCTAATGTGCAGTTTTGCCTGATGCGCTATATTAGAAGAACGGTATAGTCATCAGCTATTTCGAGAATAGTTTTTAAAGTCTACTTTTTTCCTATTCTCTGCGGTGTGAAGATTGGTGAGTGTAAAGGAACTTTGCATTGTATGCAATATTATTGATAAGTGCAAGCCCCTTGTGTTGTCATTGATAACTTTAGTAAAAAGATTTGGCACTACAATGCACCCTTGCCAAATCATAAAAATTGCTGTCGATGACTATGTTTGTACACTACACAATTGGAAAATAATGGATGATGTTAGATGATCATCTTTCGAAAGAACAACCAACAGGTTAGCAAAACTCGGGGTCGAATTTGCCCACCATAGTGGGGCTTGTACTGTAAGTATAGATGGTCCCAGAATGAAAAAATAATGTGTTGTAGGAAAACATGTGATGGATTTAAAACAAATCCTGTTGAACGGGTGACACACGGACTTCTCTCGAGATACTTGTAAAACGGTTCAGCGCCGTATGTGCATGTTTGTATATAAGACGATATTCACAGTGGTGAAGAGATAGTCTGCTGATCAGGTGATTGGAAGTATTTCCTACTTAGGTATGAGGTGTCTAAGGATAAGGACTCAAGCTCGTACATATTTCGCAGGAAAATTCAACGTAATGTGATAGATTGAAAAGTAAGGAATTGATGCGGAGATGACGGACGTCATGGGGATAGTACAGGGATTTTGTAGACATAGGGAGATCATAAACAGGCGGGGCTGCTATTCTATTTTAGGGTAGTGCATTCTTTTTTATCTAAAATAACATTTCATGTTCCTTTTTCTAGATGTTTGTATAAGGCAGTTTTAAATTCTGTGGTAGATTGGTATCAAGTTTAACAAAGAATTCAGTGGCCGAGAGGATACTCATCGCCCTCTGGCATTGTGTTCCTCCCATTCAAGAGTACTATACCTCCCCCATATATCCGATGTTAGTGACAATCTCTTCACAGTAGATGTAAGGGGTTTTAGGGCTAGTTTCTTTTGTAATTAAGGTAATTTTATTGGACCAGAGGTATTTTGGTGTAGTGTGTATCGGAGTCATGGACACTAGAGTATAGAATGTTCGATGAAATAACCTTATGATGAGATGGATAAAAAAAATGTAGATTAGGTTTAGACCTGTAGTGTAGGACCAGGGTAGATGTTCCACTGTGGGCTCATCAACAGCCCATGCATTTGATGGACGTGAGGTTGAAGTGATCTTTAGATTAATTTTCTAATTAACTGGTTATTTTTAAGTCTCCACGAAGAGCTCTGAAATCATTTGAGGAGGAGCGTGGACAGACAGATAGACCCTTTCTTAAAACATCAGATTCAGATGTGATAGGATAGGTTTGGCAAGATAAATATCTTGACCAAATTGTAGTTATGGTTGCTGGTTTGGGTATGGTGTATTAGGTGATCGTTAGCGAGTTTTTGTTTCTTTGGTGGGTGACTAGTAGTGAATAATTCTGAAGGACTCTGCCGTTTCTGTGACTTCCTCCTCTGTATTGTACTTGTATGGTGTGAAGCGATACATTGGGGTTACAGGTCACTGTCTTGGGAACCTAAAAAAGACACTGAATTGATCATTTGGGGACAGTGGTTGTTTACATATTTAGCGGGTCCTTGGTATGGTTGGGAAGGGGTAAAGAAAGAACATGCAGAAAGCTTCATCACGTGAGCTATTCGAGGATTCGTTACTGCTATGTTCGTGAGGATGGAGGTGTTCAAACATGAAATCTCCCTGAGGGAGCTCGATATTTTAGATATAGAGGTGGCATAAATTAGAACAACTGATGAAGGGATTGTATTGGGTACTGGGTAATACATGTGCTACAAATATATGGTAATAGTATTGTTTTTAATTTTGCCTTTTGTAGTGGGCTAGAGTCAAGGAAAGGTCAACATTGATGGAAGGGGATTGTCCGTGGTCTTGTCCCAGCTTTGTCTTTGTGCGTACCAGGGTCACTAGTAACTTGGTTTGATTGATGTGAAAAAGGCGGGTAGAAGTAGATAGAAAAGGTTTGGGTGGTTTGTTGGTGGGGGGTCTAAGTGAATGTTAGCAGGGTCTAGTTTGAGAGGAATTCCACACACTTTTCTCTTTATGTTTTAGTGGAATTGAGGCAGTTCTAGTAGTCTCGAATTGGTTTGCCTATCCAAGGAACCCTTTTTTTCCGTATATTTGTGGGATTTTCAATAGAGTTTTTCATGAATTAGTGTGTTCTTTTGCCAGTCTTGATGGTACTCATTTTAATTAAGTCTCTATCTTTTTAGTTTGCTGAACTTTTTGAGAGTAGCTCTTTTTTGTAGCCGATGTGGCTCAAAAAATGTTATGTAAACTTGTTGCCATTAGTTATGTATTTAGTTATTTATTCATACTGCCGTGGCTTATTTATTATAAAAACTTATTTATCATCTATGATCTATGATTTATTGATTGATGGTACATTTTTTGCAGAATACGGCACTTATGTGTTGTAGAGCATCAGTTCTGCCTAGATATATATATATATATATATATGATCTATATAATAAATATATATATATATAATATATATGTATGTTTTTTATATTTGTGTTGTGTGTAGAGGGACAGTTGAATCATGGTTTTATGCATTTCTGATTATGATAATAATGGCCATTCTAGAAAGTTTGAACATTCATTCACCACTATACTAACATAGGTAGATATTATTTATTTATGTATCAACACCATTCACTGATTCTTTTCGCATCTCCATATAACCGAACATGTAGGTGTTGTTATTAATACTGGACTTGCCTTACAACCTGCCCATCGCCTCTCATTAATAAGCTGTTGGTGCAGACGCATGGGCACATGGGACAGAGTATGCACGCGCACATGTGCATCAGGCCGCTCGAACCATACAAGCCGCGCCAAAAACTATTTTAGGGCACATGCATGGCGTGCGAGCGTACACAGGCGGCACTCATGCAACATCAACCTATCCTGGACGCATACATCTCAGGATATGTGAGTTCTATACTATGTAAATTACTATATGAATTCTTTTACTGCTGATTGATTGTCTATGAAGGATGCATTAGGCAAATGCGTTTGTAATGAGGCTGCAATAGGCCAATGATTGCAGTGTGTATGTAGGTGACCAGTTACTTAAAATGGTCTGTGTAGCAACTCACCCTGTTAGACTACTTTGAGAAAGGGTCGTCCGACCCCAAACACATTTAGGAAGGATTGTAAACTAAACATGTCTATCAGCTTGCTATGCTTTTAAACTTTTTGTATACGTGTTTGTGCATAAATTTTATTGGAGTGGAGCCATTGTATACTGTGTGATACTCCTAACGGTGGTCAGCACCATAAGGGTTTAGCCGGCTGCTTTCTGTAATATAAAGTATATTGAAAGCAGAATTCAAATATCTCTGCCATCATTGAATATTGAAGTACACCACAAAAAACTATGTCTGTACGATATGTGCATGACAAATAAATAGTATGATGGATATGTTTATTTAAAAAATAATTCAAACAAAATAATGCCATGGGAAAAAATTTACAGTCAATAATGCAGTGCAGACATGCCACCTTGTTAAAGGAAGTAAAGTGAATTCTGTTTAGCTGTGACTAGTAAGATGCTGTATCCACTACATTATGGTAACAGACAACCAAACAATATGCATTTTTAAAGCTCTTTGTTATGCGTAACTGGAGTCACAAAAAAACAAACTGCATTCACTTTTAGTTATAGAGATGAAGGTAAACTCACACTGCTTACTTGGCCATGCAATGGGCGTTGCATCAAAGTTATATGTGCGGTACCCCTGGCATTCCTTAAGAGGAGCTTTATGTTATAACTCTATGTAAAGCAAGAGGTGTTTTCCTGCCAACATACTTTCCCACTTGGGACTGTCTAGAGCAGTGATGGCGAACCTATGGCCTGGGGCCAGAGGTGGCATCTTTGAGCCCGTTCGTTGGCACCAGGATGCCTTCCCCGATACAGAGTTTACGAGATAGAACTCAGATGTTTCTGCAGTCCCAGAGGAACTTGAGATTCTGCTCCCAAAGCTCTTTTAAGATCTCCACATCTTTGACAGAGAGAAACTACAGGGAAGAGTGAGAAGGTATGAGAAGGCTGTGTTTGGATGGAATATCTTTAGAGGTCCCTGCCTCTGCTTCAAACTGTATCGGTGGTCCATCTGGGGGGCCAATCCAATAAAAGGTGTGAAGAAAAGGGAGCAAATGTACGGTTGTCAGGATGGAAACTGCATGGAAAATAAGGTGGGTTTTGGCTTGTAGTTTGGCCCTAGTCTATAAAAGTTTGCTATTACTGGTCTAGAGTCAGTTCTGACTATTCATTGGACTGGGCAACAACAGCTGTTTTTACTGGGTTGGGTCAGAGGTAAATTATAAAAAACATCACAAAAAAACTTTAGGAGTAGACTAAACCGGAAATTAGTCAGGGTGACACAGTCAACCACCAACTGCTCCTCAGTACATCTGCACCTCATATTTTATTAGAAATGTATAGTATGTATTCATAGCAGGATGTGTTACTAGTCCGTAAAACGTATGTCCCTTCACACTACCTCACTAGGCAGACAAGGGAGATCGTACACCTCAATTGTTATAATTATCATAAATGCACAGAGTAATTGTGAGGCTCACAATTTTGTTCAAAAAGCCAAACAGTCCAAAAGATGTCAGGTTAGAAACGTTTTCTTAGTTGCATATTGCTCACATAGTAGATATGTATTTGGTTTGATATGAAGAGTTTTAGGACTGCATTATAAAAAAAAAACTGGGGATTTTAGACATTAATTCATCGTACGGCTAATGTATAATCCATATAGTTTAGCTACAGCTACAACAATTAGATCACTTGGGTTTCTTTCTTTGACTTTGTATCAAGTCTGTGACTATTCTGTACAGAATGTCAGAATGTGCTATTTGGCACAATAAGAAAAGTCTTACCATGAAGTTTTGATTTGAACTTTGTAGCATTATTTGAAGGAAAATCTACAATAAGTGTAAAAAAAAACAAGTACACATACTCACCTGTGCTCTTTTCATCCTGAAACACGGCAGTATTCTTCGTCATCTTTACACGCGGGTATTGCCTAAAAAAGAACTCTAATAGTGGCCAGCGCGTTCCTGGATGCTTAAGTATTCACGCTCTTGAACACTCCCTCCTCCCATGATGGATATCTGTCCCCAAGCTCCGGCCTGCTAATTATACGTCTTTTTCCAGGGGGGGTCTAGGCCTTATCGTCAGGATTAAAGAGAACACTACTGGGATGAAGATGAAGAGGAGCGAAGGGGTAGTTTTTTGGGGTAATTCGTTTTTTTGTTAAACCTACTGTGGGACATTTTCCTTTAATGGGTCATTTGGAAATCGCAAGTAAAGCACTGTGATTATAACAGTCAGGACACAAGTCCGCTTTCAAGTTCCAAAGGATTTTTTTACTGGTTATAGCTTGAGCTCTGTGGATGTCCCATGGCTATGTTCCCTGCTGCAAGGTTCACTTCAGGATAAATACTGTTATGCATGTTACTGTAGCTGATGCATACGGTTGTTAAAATAACATGATTAGTGATGATTTCATTGATTGTAAACCCACAATGTTTTAAACAAGATCGTCATCAAAATCACAGTGAATGGTGTCTATAGAGTATGAGCGATATAATCGTCCGAGCGTGAGCTCGTTCGAGTATAAGGTACTCGAAAGGCTCGTTGCTCGGGTAAGAGATTTCAAATGCTCGAGGATCGAGCATTTAATAAAAAAAAAAAACAAAAGTGAAGAACAGTAAGAATAGAATAAAAAAAGTGAACACAGTGACCACAGGATCATTTAAGTGAAAAAACAACAGCGAAAAAAAAGTGAAGAAGAGTTACAGAGGTGCTGGAATTGTTACTTGTCGGGGAGATACGCGCAGAACGGTTGAGAACAAAATAGTAGTGAAGCACACATGAAGAACACGGGGGGGAGGGGAACAGGAGCTAGAGACATACATCGGGGAATTTTTTCAGGGACAGTAGACATCGGGGGGAGCCGGGACAGAGAAACGGGGAGCAGGACCAGAGACCCGGGGGGGGCAGCACAGAGATGTCGGGGAGCAGCACCAAATAGACACGGGGAAGCACACATACAATGAATCCCACCTGAACCGTGGCGGGAGAGGCCTATCAAAGATGGTAGAGGAATAAGGTAGTTAGATAAAAGATAAGCCGAAGTAGTATAGGATAGAAGAGGTCACAATTGTGCTAGATATATAGCGCACGCGTCCTTGGACACCTGGGATCGACCAAGCGCGGCTCAGGAGCAATGAAGAGCTGCATAATTAACAGATTGGCAGGGCTGCAGAGGAATACTGTAGTGTACAGTAACAAAGAAGTGACAGTACTGAGGGGCCAACCTTACCGCTTTCTTCTTAGCACAGACAGTGGCTAGCGGATACCCCTGCAAGTGACGCGGTATCAGGACGCTTGCGCTGGAAACTATTAGTTCCCGCGAGCGATCGCATATGGGCAGCAGCTCGCAGGAAGGGGATACCAGTGGCTGAAGCCGATTGCCTGGCTGAAGAAAGAACGCTATGATAAAAGATTGGTGGGGGTAACCAAGCGCACAAGCGTCTGGTACTAGTGGGCAGCGCTTGATGAGTGGATACCGGGACGTGTTGTGCTGAGAGAAGAAACAACTTAAAGATGCGGAGTCCCTCACATGAGTCCGGGTACAGACGCTTATGGCGCAGCTCAAAGGGCGACGCCATGACGCGTGCGCGATACAAGAAACAATAATGAAGCTGGGGGAACATGGAAATATCGATACTGCCCCCGGAAGAACGTGATGTTGGAGCCTATCTGGAGAAGTAAGTGCCTTCATTAAGTAGAACCAATCAGCACTAAAATAATTCATATATTAACATATTTACATAGTATAAACTCACATATCCTGGGATGGACGTGTCCGGGATAGTGGTGATGTATGCGCGGTGTGCCGCGATATGTTGCTCAGCACGCCGCGCATGCGGCATAAAGATCATTTTAGCGCACGTGAGTAGAGGTTCAGGAGCGAACTGATGCCCGTGTGTGTGTGTGCGCAGACTCGGCCCAAAGGGCCAATGCGAGTGCGCTTGCACCACCAAGCTATATTAATGATGATGATGATGGAGAGGCCGGTTGTAGGGTTGTTAGGCCAGTTGGAATCAGAGTCTGTAGTTTAAAAATCCAGAACATTTTTTTTTGTTTTAATGTTTTGAATCTATGTGGTGTGCTGGCTTTAATATGATCTATAGGAGTTAACGTAAATTCTTTGTATTCTTTATTTTGGAACATAGCTGCATATCTAAAGACAGTATGGAGTAAAAAAACATGGTCAATGTTATTCCGATGTTTATTAACCCCTTAGCGCTCTGCGCCGTAGCTGTACTGCGCTGAGTCCTGCGAATAGCGCTCAGCTTGCGCCACCAAGCTATATTAATGATGATGATGATGGAGAGGCCGGTTGTAGGGTTGTTAGGCCAGTTGGAATAAGAGTCTGTAGTTTAAAAATCCAGAACTTTTTTTGTTTTAATGTTTTGAATCTATGTGGTGTGCTGGCTTTAATATGCTCTATAGGAGTTAACATAAATTCTTTGTATTCTTTATTTTGGAACATAGCTGCATATCTAAAGACAGTATGGAGTAAAAAAAACATGGTCAATGTTATTCCGATGTTTATTAACCCCTTAGCGCTCTGCGCCGTAGCTGTACTGCGCTGAGTCCCGCAAATAGCGCTCAGCACAGTACAGCTACTGCGCAGAGACGATGCTGCTTCAGCTCTGCACAGGAGCTGAACCGGCATCGGGGGTCCCGGGATGTCAGCGGTAATCTACCGCTGACATCCCCGGCTAACACCCGCGGTCGGAGTGGGCTCCCGGTGTTTAACCCGTTAAATGCCGCAACCGATCGGGACCCCAGAGAAGCCTGAAGGCAGTGCCTTTAAGATGGCATCTGTGACGTCATCTTAAAGGCAAAGTGTCAGCCTATGCATCTTGCTGGCTTAAGGCCCCTGCTCTCTGACAGGTGGCAGAGACCAGAGTTTATGGGTAACCCTTGGATTTTAACCTTTAAGCTAGGATGGTGCTTTGTTCTTTGTAGTCATTATCTAATGTGCAGTTTTGCCTGATGCGCTTATATTGGAAGAACGGTATATTCATCAGCTATTTCTTAGAATAACTACTTTTAAAGTCTACTTTTTCCCTATTCTCTGCGGTGTTAAAGATGGGGATGTAAAGGAACTCTGCTTTATTGTATGTAATATTATTGATAAAGTGCAAGCCCCTTGTGCTGTCATTGATAACTTTAGTAAAAGATTTAGCACTATCAATGCCCCCTTTCCAAATCATAAAAATGTTGTCGATGATATGTTTGTACACTACACAATTGGAAAATAATGGATGATGTTAGATGATCATCTCTTCGAAAGAACCAACAAACAGGTTAGTAAAACTCGGGGCGAATTTGCTCCCCATAGTGGGGCTTTGCACTGTAAGTATAGATGGTCCAAGAATGAAAAATAATTGTGTTGTAGGATAAACATGATGGATTCAATAATAAATCCCTGTTGAACGAGTGAAACACTGGGATCTCTCTCTCTCGAGATACTTGTAAACGGCTTCAGCACCGTTATGTGCAATGTTTGTATATAAGGACGATATATTCACAGTGGTGAAGAGATATTCTGCTGATCAGGTGATTGGAAGTATTTTACTAATTAGGTATGCGGTGTCTAGGATAAAGGACTCAAGCTTACGTACATATTTCTGCAGGAAAATATCAACATAATGTGATAGATTGAAAGTAAGGGAATTGATGCCGGATATGATCGGACGTCACGGGGGAATTACTAGGATTTTTGTAGACCTTAGGGAGATCATAAAACAGGCGGGTGGCTGGCTCTTCTATTTTTAGGTAGTTGCATTCTTTTTTATCTAAAATACCCATTTCATGTCCTTTTTCTAGATGTTTGTATAAGGCAGTTTTAAATTCGGTGGTAGGATTGGTATCAAGTTTAACAAAGAATTCAGTGGCCGAGAGTAGCCTCATCGCCTCGGCAATGTAGTCCTCCCTATTCAAGAGTACTATACCTCCCCCCATATCTGCTGATTTTATGACAATCTCTTCATTAGATGTAAGGGGTTTAGGGCCAGTTTCTCTTTGTAATTCAGGTAATTTTTCTTGTGACCAGAGTTATTTTGGTGTAGTGTATTGAAGTCCATGGACACTAGAGTATAGAAGGTTTCGATGAAATTACCTTTATGATGAGATGGAAAAAATGTAGATTTAGGTTTTAGGCCTGTATGTATGTAGGCATCGGGGTATATGTTCACTGTGGGCTCATCAACAGTCCCAGTGGCATTTTTGATGGACGTGAGGTTGAAGTGTCTCTTTATGGTTAATTTTCTAATGAACTGGTTTAAGTCCACGAAGAGCTTGAAATCATTTGAGGAGGAGCTTGGGCAGACAGATAGACCCTTTCTTAAAACATCAGATTCAGATGGAGATAGGATATGTTTGGAAAGATTAAATATCTTGACCAAATTGTAGTTATTGTTGCTGGTCTGGGTATTGGTGTTATTAGGTGGATCGTTTAGCAGAGTATTTTGTTCTTTGGGGTGACTAGTAGTGAATCTTTCTGCAAGGACTCTGCCGTTTCTGTGACTTCCTCCTCTGTATTTGTACTTGTATGGGTGTGAAGCGATACATTGGGGTACAGGTCACTGTCTTGGGAAACCCTAAAAAAGACACTGAATCTGAATCATTTGGGGACAGTGGTTTAGATATTTTAGCGGGTTCCTTAGTATGGTTGGTTGAAGGGGTAAAGAAAGAACATGCAGAAGCTTCATCACGTGAGCTATTCGAGGATTCGTTACTGCTATGTACAGTGAGGATGGAGGTGTTCAAACCATGAAATCTACCTGAAGGGAGATCAATTTTAGATATAGATGTGGCATTAAGAACAACTGATGAAGTGATTGTATTGGGTACTGGGTAATATATGTGCTAAAAATATATGGTAATAGTATTGTTTTTAATTTTGCCTTTTGTAGTGGCTAGATTCAAGGGAAGGTCAGACATTGATGGAAGGGGATTGTCCGTTGGTCTTTGTCCCATCTTTGTCTTTGTGCTACCAGGGTCACCAGTACTCTGGTTTGAATGTGAAAAAGTGCAGGTAGAAAAGGTTTTGGGTTTTGTTGGGTTGGGTCTAAGTGAATGTTTAGCATGTGTAGTTTGAGAGGAATTCACCACAGCTTTTCTCTTTACTGTTTCTAGTGGAATTGAGGCAGTTACTAGTAGCCTCAGAATTGGTGCCTCTCAAGTGAACCCTTTTTTCAGTATATTTGTTGGTATTTTCAATAGAGTTTTTCTGATTAGTGTTGTTCTTTTGCCAGTTCTTGATGTTACCTCATTCTTAATTAAGTCTCTCTCTTTTTAGTTTGCTGAACTTTTTTGAGAGTAGATCTATTTCTGCTAGCTCGATGTTGGCTCGAAAAATGTTGTGTAAACTTGTTGCAATTATTTATGTATTTATTTATTTATTCATACTGCCGTGGCTCTATTTATTTATAAACTTATTTATTCATCTATGTATTTATTGATTGATGGTACATTTTTGCAGAATATCGGCACTTATGTGTTGTAGATCATCAGCTCTGCTATATATATATATATATATATATACACACACAGTATATATATATATATATATATATATATATATATATATATATATATATGTATAGTTTTATATTTGTGTTGTGTGTAGAGACAGTTGACATCATTGTTATGCATTTCTTATTATGATTAATAATGGCCACTTCTAAAAAGTTGAACATTCATTCACCATATTATACTAACATAGTTAAGGTATTATTTATTTATGTATCAACACCATTCACTGATTGCGCATCTCCATATAACCTAACTATGTAGGTGTTATTAATACTGGACTGCCTTACAACCTGCCCCTCTGTACTCATCATTAATATAGCCTGTTGGTGCAGACGCATTGGCCCATGGGACAGAGTCTGCACCTGCGCACACATGCATCAGGCCGCTCTCGAACCTCTACAAGCGCGCCAAAACTATCTTTATGGCACATGCATGGCGTGCCGAGCGACACATCGTGGCACTCCATGCAACATCACCCCTATCCTGGACGCATCCATCTCAGGATATGTGAGTTTATACTATGTAAATACTATATGAATTCTTTTACTGCTGATTGATTCTACTGAAGGATGCAATTAGACAAATGCGTTTGTAATGAGGATGCAATTAGGCCAATTCTGCAGCTGTGTATGTCATGTGACCAGTATCTTAAATGTCTGTGTAGCACTCACCCTGTTAGACCTACCTTTGAGAAAGGGTCGTCCGACCCCAAACACATTAGAAGGACTGTAAACTAAATATGTCTATCAGCTTGCCCTATGCTTTTTAAACTTTTTTATACTTGTTTGTGTCAATAAATTTTATTGGAGTGGAGCCAGTGTATACTGTTGCTGATACTCCTAACCGGTGGTCAGCACCCATAAGGTTTAGCCTGCCTGTCTTTCTGTAATATAACGTTATATTGAAAGCAGAATTCCAATATCTCTGCCATCATGTGGAATATCTGAAATACACACAAAGCTATGTCTTACAGATATTTTGCATGACAAAATAAATGTATGATGGAAGCTTATTTTAAAAATAATTCAACAAATAATGCCATGGAGAAAATTTACAGTCAATAATTGCAGTGCAGACATGCCACTCTGTTAAGCAAGTAAAGTGAATTCTGTTTAGCTTTGACTAGTAAGATGCTGTATCCACTACATTATGGTAACAAGACAACCAAACCATATGCATTTTTTAAAGCACTGTGTTATGGTAACTTGGAGTCACAAAACAACTGAATTCACTTTTAGTACTAGAGATGAAGGTAACTCAACACTGCTAACTTTGGCCATGCAATGTGCGTTGCATTCAAAGTTATCATGTGCGGTACCCCTGGCCTTAAGAGGAGCTTTCATGTTATAACTCTATGTAAACAACTTTGGCGTCACATGGGGCGTCACAGAACCCGCACTTCTCAATTAGCACAGTAGGCTGACGTCCGATCGTGTAAGCTCCACGAGGTGCTGGAAGCATTCCTCAAGTGTTGGGGTCCATATTGACATGATGGCATCACACAGTTGCCACAGATTTGTCGCTGCACATCCATGATGCGCAATTATCTCCATTCCACCAATCCCAAGATGCTCTATTGGATTGAGATCTGGGATGTGGAGGCCATTTAGTACAGTGAAGCTCATTGTCATGTTCAAGAACAGTCTGAGGAGGATTCCAGTCGTTATGACATGGCGCATTATCCTGCTGAAAGTGGCCATCAGATGTTGGGTACATTGTGGTCATAAAGGAATGGACATGGTCAGCAACAATACTCAGGTAGGCTGTGGCGTTTTGCCCAACGATGCTCAATTTGGACCAAGGGGCCCAAAGAGTGCCAAAACAAAATATCCCCACACCATGACACACCAACCCACCAGCCGAACCATTTATACAAGGCATGATACAAGGATCCATGCTTTCATGTTGTTGACGCCAATTCTGACCCTACCATTCGAATGTCGCAGCAGAAATCGAGACTCATCAAACCAGGCAACGTTTTTCCAATCTACTACTGTCCAATGAGCTTGTGCAAATTGTCGCCTCAGTTCCTTTCTTAGCTGAAAGGAGTGGCACCCAGTGTGGTTCTTCTGTGTCTGTAGCCCATTGCCTCAACGTTCGACGTACTGTGCATTCAGAGATGCTCTTTGCCTAACTTCTTGTAAACTGGTGCGTGATTTGAGTCCTGTGTTGCCTTTCTATCAGCTCGAACCAGTCTGCCCATCATTCTCCTCTGACCTTGCTATTCAGCAAGCATTTCCGCCACAGAACTGCCGGCTCACATGGATGTTTTTTCTTTTCGGTACCATTCTCTGTAATACCTACATACTTATGTTGTATAGTTTTATATTTGTGTTGTGTGTACAGACAGTGACATCATTTGTTATGCATTTCTTATTATGATTAATATGGCCACTTTCTAAAAAGTTGAACATTCATTCACCATATTATACTAACATAGTAAGGTATTATTTATTTATGTATCAACACCATTCACTGATTGCGCATCTCCATATAACCTAACTATGTATTAATACTGGACTGCCTTACAACCTGCCCCTCTGTCCTCATCATTAATATAGCCTGTTGGTGCAGACGCATTGGCCCATGGGACAGAGTCTGCGCACGCGCACAACGTGGCCAGGCTGCTCTCGAACCTCTACAAGCGCGCCACAACTATCTTTATGGCACATGCATGGCGTGCCGAGTGACACATCGCGGCACTCCATGCAACACCCACCCCTATCCTGGACGATCCATCTCAGGATATGTGAGTTTATACTATGTAAATACTATATGAATCTTTTACGTGATGTGATTCTACTGAAGGATGCAATTAGGCAAAGCGCATTTGTAATGAGGATGCAATTAGGCCAATTCTGCAGCTGTGTATGTCATGTGACCAGTATCTTAAATGTCTGTGTAGCACTCACCCTGTTAGACCTACCTTTGAGAAAGGGTCGTCCGACCCCAAACACATTAGAAGGATTGTAAACTAAATATGTCTATCAGCTTTCCCTATGCTTTTTAAACTTTTTTATACTTGTTTGTGTCAATAAGTTTTATTGGAGTGGAGCCAGTGTATACTGTTGCTGATACTCCTAACCGGTGGTCAGCACCCATAAGGTTTAGCCTGCCTGTCTTTCTGCAATATAACGTTATATTGAAAGAAGAATTCCAATATCTCTGCCATCATGTGGAATATCTGAAGTACACACAAAACTATGTCTTACAGATATTTGGCATGACAAAATAAATAAGTATGATGGAAGTTTATTTTAAAAAGAATTCAACAAATAATGCCATGGAGAAAATTTACAGTCAATAATTGCAGGGCAGACATGCCACTCTGATAAGCAAGTAAAGTGAATTCTGTTTAGCTGTGACTAGTAAGATGCTGTATCCACTACATTATGGAAACAAGACAACCAAACCATATGCATTTTTTAAAGCACTGTGTTATGGTAACTTGGAGTCACAAAACAACTGCATTCACTTTTAGTACTAGAGATGAAGGTAACTCAACACTGCTAACTTTGGCCATGCAATGTGCGTTGCATTCAAAGTTATCATGTGTGGTACCCCTGGCCTTAAGAGGAGCTTTCATGTTATAACTCTATGTAAAGCCAGCAGTGTTTTCCTGCCAACATACTTTCCACTGGGACTGTCTAGAGCAGTGATGGCGAACCTTTGGCATGGGTGCCAGAGGTGGCACTCTGAGCCCTTTCTGTTGGCACCCAGGCTGCCTCCCCAGAACAGAGGAACTCAGATGTTTCTGCAGTCCCAGAGAACTTGAGATTCTGCTCCCAAAGCTCTTTTAAGATCTCACATCTTTGACAGATGAGAACTGCAGGAAGAGTGAGAAGGTGTGAACAAGGCTGGAATATCTTTAGAGGTCCCCTTGCCCTCCTGCTTTCAACTGTATTGGTGTCCTATGGGGGCCAATTCAATTAAATGTTGTGGAAGAACAGGGAGCAAAATGTTACTGTTTAAATTGTCATGATGGCACTTGATGGAAAATAAGTGGGTTTTGGTTGTAGTTTGAGCACCTAGTCTCTAAAAGGTTTGCTATTACTGGTCTAGAGTTCAGTTCTGACTATTCATTGACTGGTCAACAACATCTGTTTTACTGGGTCTGGGTCAGAGGTAAAATTATTAAAACCATCACAAAAAAACTTTTAGGAGTAGACTAAACCGAAATTAGTCAGGTGACACAACCACAACCTGCTCCTCATTACACTCTGCACTCTAATTTTATTAGAAATGTATAAGTATGTATTCATAGCAGGATGTTACTAGTCCGTAAAACAGTATGTCCCTTCACACTTACTCACTAGGTAGACAAGGGAGATCGTACCACTAAATTGTTAATTTATTCATAAACATGCACAGAGTAATTGGGAGCTCACAATTTTTTTTCAAAAATGTCCCAAAATGTCCAAAAGATTGTCAGGTTTAGAAACAGTTTCTCTTTAAGTTGCATATTTGCTCACATAGTAGAATGTATTTTGGTTTAATATGAAGATTAGACTGCATTATAAACTGATTTATACATTATAATTCATCTTTACCGGCTAATTTATAATACCATATAGTTTAGCTACAGTACTACAATAGATCACTGTGGTTTCTTTCTTTGACGTTGTATCAAGTCTGTGACTCTTCTGTACAGAATGTGCTATTTGTGCACACATAATAAAAGTCTTACCATGAAGTTTTGATGTAACTTTATATACATTATTTTAAAGGAAATCTACCAATAAGTTTAACAAAAAACAAAGTACACATACTCACCTGTGCTCCTTTTCATCCTGGTCACGGCAGTATTCTTCTTTCATCTGTTAGGATTGGGTAACACAAAAGACAGGGAAAAGTGTGCCCTGAGCTTGCCCCAACCCCTGTCCCTTCCTATAGCCCCCCCACGCTAAACCGTGGGGCGACTACAGCGCGCGACTTATGAAGACTCGAATACACTGTACGTGTGGGAAGGGAAACACACACAGACTGACAAAATAAAAACACAAAAGAATGGTTAACTAGCCGGAGTCACAACGAGAGGGGACGTCAAAGCAAAATCAGTAGGCAAGAGTGATGTGTCAAAAACGAGACGAGGTCAACACGAACAATACAGATACAGAGCAAGTCAAACCTAATGCTGAGCGAGTGGAGAAGGGATTTCAACACTGGTACAGCGTGACTAGTGAAGTGCAATTTATGCAGCCAGAACTCCACCTCCAGAACCTGATAGGAGCTGGACAGCTTGGGATTAACCCCTCATGGTGCAGAACCAACCAGCACCATGCAGAGGTACACCAAGTCCAGCACGTTCCGAACAAATCCTAGACACGCGAGGGATCTTAGCAGACGCTGCCGGGAGAGAGGTGGAGTTTGCGCGGGATACGGGCGGGTTGGAGAACGATGACTGGCACCACCAGAAGTCCCCATTCTCCTAGCGAACTGAATCATCTTTGCACGCGGATTGCCTAAAAAAAAGACTTCTAATTAGCAGGCCAGCGCGAGTCCGGCTGCTAATTATTCACGCCTCTGCACCTCCCTCTCCCATGCTGGATATCTTGTCCCAAGCTCCAGCCTGCTAATATACGTCGTCTTTTCCAGGGGGATCTAGGCATGTCAGGCTTAAGAAGAACACTACTGGGATGAGATGAAGAGGAGCGAAGGAGGTGGTAGGTTTAATTCGTTTTTTTTGTTAACTACTTTGAGATTTTCCGTTAATGGTTCATGTTGGAAATCACAAGTAAAGGACCTGTGGATTTAACAGTCAGGACACAAGTCCGCTTTCCAGCTTCCAAAGGATTTTGTTACTGGTATATCAGTGGCTGTGTGTTTCCCATGGCTATGTTCCCGCTGCAAGGTCACTTCAGGATAATATTACTGTTTATGCAGGAGGTAAATGAGCTGATGCATACGGTTGTAAAAATAACACTATTAGTGCTGATTTTATGATGTAAACCCACAATGTTTTAAAACAAGGATTCGTCATCAAATCCTCCAGTGAATGGTATTCTAGCATCAAGAGAATAAAAACACGTCAATTTTCCAATCAAAGCCAGTTTGAATCTAAATGATAAATCAGACACGTTTTCCCTGCTTGGGTGCAAAGAACAGAGCAGCACATTAAGAACATGCAGCCAATATAAATAACATCATATATAACACGCTGGGGAATTTAACTTGCCTTTCTAGAGGAAAAGGCATTTAAAAAAGGCCCCATTAGCATCATTTTTGACGTGTTCTGTCCCACACACCACTTGGGGGGGACGGCAGGGACAGAAGAGAGTCATATTTACTAGAGTCTCCGTCAGAAAACCTACAGCGATTACATTTGAAATCTCAGCCGGGTTAGATTAACATTCTTATGGCGCACAACACAGCAGGCTTCTTAGTATATCATTCATATGCCAGCCTTAATAAATTCCCCACCCGTGCCTCTACAATATTCAATACTGGGTGTTATATGCTACAGTGTTATCTTATACAAATATACATTTATTTTGAATTTATTGGGCTAGTTAACCGCGAGTGGCTCTGGGTATAGCACCTGATAGATTCTGTTAAATTTTATGGGATACAGACTATTAACTGTATTCAGTTTGCACAATTGTGCTAGACTATGACTGAGAGTGTGAAATTAGTAGCTGTACAATTGTTTCTCGTGATGGATATTATGAATTCTCAATAAGACTAAAGATTATATTTTATACTTATTTTTGCATATCTTTGTAATATGTACTTTTGCTAAACAGGATCTCCCATCTATACCTTCTTATTTATATTTTCATAAATAAATTGACCCACTACTGCCAGCAAGGCACAGGTACTATCTGCAATGAACATCTTTTGTGGATAGCAACCTCCTGCACCAAAACCCAAGTCTTAAAAGGCATCTACACCAGGATAAAGTACTGTAGCAAATGAGCCTCAGGGGTTGCGAAAGTCACGAGTGAGCTCTCTCATACACAGCGGGTGTCGGCTGTAAAATACAGCTGACGCCTGCTGTTACTGCGCGATCGACCGCGGCCACCTAACTTACCTTTACATGGGCGCCGCCATCTTGAATGGCCGATACTTACTTTTTGCCCCCTGTGACGTCATCAGAGGGAAGTTGGTTGTTGTAAGGCAGCCTACGTGTCATTGAGTACTGTAATTGCTAAATACACACAATGTAGTAGAATTGCACTATATAGTATTAGCAATCGGACCTGCAGGTAAATACCCGGGGATCTGAAATAATAATGTAAAAGAAATTTAAAAAAAAAAATAAGAAAAATTGGAAAAAAGTAAAGTTTTTAGTGACCCCCTTTCCCTAGATCACATGTTAAAAGCAAATTAACAGTAAGATCATAAACATGTTTGGTATTATCGCGTCCCAAATGACTTATCTATCAAAATATATAACAATTTGCGGCGTTTAACCCCATAACAGAAAATAGCGCCCAAAGTTCCATTTTTTTGCCATTTTGAAAAAAAATATAAAAAATTCTATAAAAGTGATCAAAAGACCATACAGTCCTCAAAATGCTAGCATTAAAAATGTCATTAAAAGCCCACAGCTTGTGCACTGAAATAGAAAAAGTTATTAGTGCCAGAACATGCAAATGAAGAATTTTTTTTTGTTACAGAAGGTTTTAATTTTTTTATATGTATGAAACATTATAAAACCTAACAAAATTGGTATCCTTGTGATCATACTGAACCAAAGAATGAAGTAGACTTGTCATTTGGGGTGTTCAGTGAAAGCTGTAAATCCAAGACCACAAGAATGTGGCACAAATACATTTTTTCATCATTTCACTGCATTAAGATTTTTTCGCTTCCCAGTACACGCCATGGAATAATAAATACCATCATATGAATAGTGCAATTGTTAAGCAGAAAAACAAGATCAAACACATCTCTTACATGGGAATTAAAAAGTTACAGATTTTTGAAGTGTGGGATTAACAAATGAGAACCAAAAACGAAAAAGGGGCCACATGGTCCTAGGGGTTTAAAGATGGGGTGTATAAACGGGTAGCGAAATGTGGGTCATCACAGGCTAGGAGTTGACTCCTGCCTCCAAAAGGTATGTAAATATTAAGTTCTTTTATGACCTCATGGTTGACACACGAGTATATAGATAACGTTTAAATCTAAGCTATGATTTTAAGCTAACATGTAATAAGTGAATTTCGTCTTTCAGTATCAAATCAGTCTCAGTAATGTTTACCTGGAGATGATTTGATACTGAAATAAATCATATAACAAAGTGATACATTCGGTAGTCCTTTAAAATAGTCCTATTACAAGGAAATATGAATAGAACATCTTGCAGGCATTCAGAGCTACCTGTTTTGATCACTTTGATTTTGGAGGTAGAAATTGGCATTGTTTACTAAAAAACTAAACAGACGACAATACAGGGATTTTGAGAGATCCCGATAAAATTCAGCTCTCCATAGAATGTCTACGAGTTACAATCTCCTGAGTGAGCAAGTGAAACAAATATTTATTAGTTGTTTTTAGGTTATTTACTTTAACAAGACACTAATACACTAATCACTGTTGCCTCTCAGACAGATTGATCGGACATCATAGAACTACTAAGGATCTTCTACAAAATCTTGGTCAGAAATGTCAGGAGAGCTCCAATGAAGTCCATGCCATAACCACAAAAGCATAAGGAGTAGAGATGAGTGATATACTAATCCGGGACTTGATGGTGAGTATTAGGCATACTCAGACCGGCTCGTTGCTCGGACGAGAGTATTTCCTGCTCGATAACGAGCATTAGTAACGAAAGAACAGTGAAGAACACCAAATTAAGCATGTTTCAGATGTTTTCCGTTGTAAGAAAACATTGAAAGAACACTTTTTCACATTGAAGGTGTTTGCGCGTGTCTTTCGATAAGTTAGGAGATGTTGCGGAACATCGGAATGTATAAGATTGTGTTCTTTCAATGTGTTCTGCAATTAAATGGCCCTGTGTTCACTGTTTTTTATTCATTCTTCACACTGCAAGATGTCGGCACATCTCCCTAACTTATCGAAAGAACACGCGGAACACGCCAAGTGAAAAAAAGTTGTTTTTCAAGTGTTCTTACAAGGAAAACATCGTAATTTGTTGTCTCACTGTTCTTTTAATGTGTTCTTCAGTGAAAAAAATGCTCGGGCTTCAATTGATTTAATGGGTTTTTTTTTAATTCGATAGAAGAATTCGAGAGCATTGGGAAAAGGTCGTCTCGAAAACGAGCACCCGAGCAATTGTGCTCACTCATCTCTAATAAGGATGCCTACAACATTATTGTAGGGCAGATTTAATGTCATTGTGGAATCTATGCATGGTGCATTTTTTACACTTGTACATTTTTAGTCACTATGTAAAGCAATTACAATTGTAAGCAAGAACAAAAAAATATCTATCACACTAAACCTTTATAATTGTACATAAAGGGTTCTTCTCAAATAAGAGAATTATATAAAATAGGACCCACCAATCCCTAATTTCTTTATAGTGGTGGGATTTCTCAGATGACATATCATTAAGCAGCATTAGAAAAAAAAATCCACTTTTAAATTTGACTTCATACTTTGAATACTGAACATCTGTGGGTAGGCAGTAGAGAGTATCTGGTAATATTTGTAGCATTCCAGCCACTAGAATGAAATGAAGAAATGACAATAATCCTTACTTAGCATACTGAAGAGTCCAAACAGAGCCAAAATCTTCATCACACTCAGTTCAGTTACTCTTTCATCCTACTTCTTTATATGGCTATAAACACACATATAAGGGTATATACATAGAGTGACATTAACATGTAACGAGTCAATCATTTTAATAGAATTATATGTGTTAAGGGTCACATAATGTTTGCTACATCTCTTATGTACACTGTACATATTGCATGCCAATACATGTACTGGGGGAGATTTATCTGGACTTGGTGAACCTGTAATTGTGTTATTTTCCCTTCACACCACTCCAGCCAAGGGGCATGGAAGGGCGATTAAGGGGGAGTGAATGGCAGAGAAAGTTTGTAGCTCAGCGGTGGATAGAAAAGAGGGCCAGAGCCTTGTTGTATTTGGCGGCACATGGAGGTGTATGGGATAGAGCTTAAATCTTGGCCCAGTTTTTAATTAATTCTCTTTTATTCTTTTATCATGCGTATGAATGCAGCGTCGTGAATGAACTGCATAATATTCACAAAGAAATAAGGGTTTTTCTCCTTATAATGTAACTTTCCAGGGAAGGGTCTTGTTTAGGAGTAAGAAAAGAGGTGCTGGGAACTTTTTAAGATAACATCTAAGGCAGCAGACACTACAGAAGATAAAATATGATGATGACCTTAATTATCAGGACTAAGCTCTCTTGCCCTGAGGCCAACAACTCAACTTGCCTCATGGTGAGCAGCACTGAATTCAGTAAGACAAAATAAAATTATAATAGCTGTAGTCTCCCTTTTAAAAAGATGTTTGTGTTAACAATGTTACATTGATCACACAAAATTAGTGAGCTATTTGCTTAAGTTTGATCAGGTGGTAATTGGATGTGGCTGTCTTTATTTACATAATATTGCCATAGAGAATGATTTTAATACAGCAGAAAACCTGAACATGTTAAGAGAAATGTTCACCTCTTTGACCTGGCTGCTTCATAAATATTCATTAATAAATATCTTGAACATTTTCTGATGACCTTAATTTCGATTTCTCCTACAGGGGTATTTAAAGTAATAATTGGACAACGGGTGTTTCATAAAGGGGTGTGTCTTTACACAAATCAGTAAAGGGTATTAAAACCTTTAAGAGGTACAATAAAGAGATGGCATTCTGCAGCGTATAAAAATAAGTGAGTATATGGGCATGAATGGATATATTAAAAGAGGCCTATCATGGGAGTGAGTAACAGTTCTCTTTCAATTCTAAATGCAAAAACCAAACTGTTGTCACGGGTGTGGCGCCCACAGTCTTAACTCTCCCATACTGAACAGTCCGCTGGCTGACAGCGTGTGTCCCCTGTCTCCAAATGCCAGACACATATTAATTGACGCTCCATGCACACCTGATGGATCTTTGTGCCTAGTTGCCTCTGAGAAAGCTATTTCATGTGATTTGCTGTGTTTCTGAATTCTGTTGTGGCCAGGTTACGTTCTTGACTCATGATACCGTGCAGCCGTCCTGACCCACCACCACGTCCGTCGACTTTGTCTGTGCTGCCTGTATCGACCTCCTGACTGTCCGACACGAGTTTGCTGTACAATCTGTTCCGCACTGGCATGCAGACAAAGTCGTGCGGTGGAATAACCTGGTGGTATCCCACTGCCAAAGTCCAACCTGCTTTACGGCGGGGCTGGTGAAAACCAGGGTACCAGTTATACCCGGTCCCAGGTGTGGCTTACATGACGTCCGTGGTGTGTACAGAGGATCCACTACCACTGATCCTGACACTGTTGAAGCATAAATTCTAAATGCACAAAAACCTAGGTTCAGAGTCATCCCAGTGAAAAAAACATATTGCATGAGGTTGCACATACTGACAGTAAATGATTTACATTACTACCTGTTCCACCAGCTTGCAGGTCAGACCAAATGCCGTTTCAGCATCAGTCAGAGCTGTAAACCGAATATCCCCAATGTGCAGAATGGCTGAGAGGATCATGAAAATATTCTCAATTCCTAATTGTGATAATAACAAATGAATTAGTAACATCCTCAACATCATGATTCATTGCTATTACTATCTTCAGCTGACTGCAGCATCCCCCAGATCATTAGCAATTTCTAAATGAAATGACTACTTAACGAGATTTTTCAGGTGGATGTTCCATGAAGCAACCAGGATTTAGGTCTCACTGTATTTCTATAAACTGTCCTCAGCTGGCTAGTAGTATGCCCACTACAGTATTCTAGAGTTGTCTGCTTCCATCCTTCCCTGCAGATTTCTTTCCTTTAATATTGACAAAAACATTCTTAATTAACAAAAGCATTCTCGACTGGTATGTTCTTATTCCGCAGCTTCAAAGAGAGCTGGGCATTCACTCAGGTTAGAAAATAAATATACACACATTCTTATAGTAAATATTTAACGATGTGTTGGCTTGTGTCAATTATTTGTCAGATAAGTCAGTATGTCTTTCACAACATGCTAACATTAATATTCTATTTCAAGTGTCTATAGTCATATATGTATGCATTATAAAATCAATATAAAAGATAAAGAGCAAACATTTTGTGGAATTTATTACAGGGGATGTGACTGATATTTTTTTATTATGCCTATTCGTACATTATAATAAGGGGGGGGTTTCAGTTTTAATGCAAGCCTCCATCACACCAGCATCCACAACTGAACACTGCTGGTTCATATCACTGCTTAGTTCTTACAGTTCATGCTTTCTTTCCACACTTACATACTATGGGCAGTACAGATTTTGCACAAAATAAAACTTTAATCTAGGCTGGCTTTAGGATCATGCCTTTACCAAATATCTTTTGCTGGCCCACTGTCATAAGGTTTACTTCTCTTTCCTTTGAAATACTTATTTCCGATATTTTTGTTTCCACAAAATTTTTATTTGAACATTTGCAAAAAAAATAAACATACAAATAAAACATCAATGTTCAGCATTAGTTTACAGCATGTATGACATATAGGATGTAAAATCTTTAGGTTTATATATGTAAACCTTTACGTTATTGACCATATCAATTTTGAAAATATTAAGACACTACACGTTTTCATGAGGGTATATCATTATTATACACACTTCTGTGACCCCCTGGAGGGTTATGACATCCAAATAAAAAATTATTAGATTGAGATCCTCAAACCTCAATACACGCATTTTTATTCTATATTTAAGTGGTTTTATCTGTTTAAGTTTTTGCATAAATGTTTGCTTTGCAGACAATTTCTATTTTACGGGCAATTTTAGGTTATGTACTTAAACTGTAGATTAGCTTTTCTTATTTTCCTGGAGGAAGGGTGTTTGCAATAATATGTCTACCCTATGGCCTTTATATACAACTATTCTACTGAATAAATGTAGTCTAACAACATGCCTCATAATAAAAAAAGTTACAAATTTTAAAAAAAGTTATAGTAAAAGTGCTGTTACATCTCGCTGAGAAATTCACTTCCTGTGTAATCCAGCTAGTGTTGCAGACTCTGACGAAAATGATGGATAGTGAAGTAAGCTTATCACTCGACTGAGACTGACACAGTTGCACACAGGATACATTTGGTCATGCATAGATTTATGTGTTACCTCATGACGCTCCTGCTTTTTTCTACATGTATCACTTAACAAAAATTTTAATCAAGTTGATAGAACCTAACACATTTTTTTACATGACTACTCTTATTGGAGGGTGTCATCAGACCTGACACCTTTTCAGTGAACCCTGTATTTTGGCACAGTTTCATGCCTAAACAGGAGAGAATAGTTTACACTCACTCCAGCAAACAGAGATGCTGATTGGCAGGATACGTAACTTAATTGAAAGCCAGAATTATAAAGTTGAGCACTGATACACTGTGTGCTCTGGGCAGAGTTGGACCATAGTGTAGTAGTGTCCAGAAAACCATTGGATCTATTAGCGGGATCTCCTTATTGGCAGATAAATAGGGGAATATATCATACACTGAAGGTGTTAATGACATCAGTAGTAGAAATAAAAACTAGAATACTAGTGCTTATAGGGAGGCTTCCAAAGGAAAATTCATAGAGAAAGTTATGTTCTATGGTAATCCTTCAAAAGGCAAAATATAGGGCCAGTTCTACTCAGTTTTACATCAGCTTTTTGCATCGGTTATTGTGAGACAATCCAGCTGCATAGGTGCTATTTTCTTTTACAACATCTTAGAGTCGCCCACAACTGTTTTCAGCACACAATAACTGATGAAAAAGTTATGAAATACAGTCAGAACAGATATTCACTGGCTTTACAAAAAAAAACAAAAGAAACAAAATTTTCTTTGTATAATCCTGTAGAAAACCTTCAGTAGCATAAATGCTGTGTTATGGTGTTTTATAGGATATGATACAGTATCCAGTATATAGTAATATAGCTGGTTGCCTTTAAATGACAGATTAAAGATCTTGGAGTGCAATGCAAAGGTTTAAATCTAAGGCTAGTAGCAGCCAAATCTGGGTAAAAGGCGGGCAGGAAACATGGTTTGTTATGGGTGTTAGCCATTGCTAGATGGTTGCAATGTCAATCCTCGGCCTCCTCTAGAATAAAATAAATAGAATTAAGCAGCAGCGGCTTTTCACAAATGTACAACTGGTATTATTAGTGAAATGCGTATTCAATGTCGCCTGGAGCTGAACAGGAACCTGGAACACTTAGTGTAATCTATGGGTTTTCATCTGTGCCATCTCCTAGTGATACATAATGCCACATCACTTTGCTTTTATCAGCGAAGTCTTCTAATTAGCTGTGAAATATAAATTATTTAAGCCAGTTCATGCAAATCCCAGTTCAGAACAACTTACAAGGCTGTTAAATCCCAGAGCATTCAGTGCTGTTTTGAGGTTAGCTAATCTCTCTGTTTGTGTGTTAATAACTCTGTTGATGTTGTACTGTTGAGATACCTGCGGGGGGGAAACAGATAAATAAAACATTGAGTGGCAAATATGAAGATATTGCGATTATTAATAAAACTAACAAAAACAAATGGAGACAAAATCATGTGTCATGATACACACTACATAAAAGCTTATATCTACATGTCTCGACCTGTCAATCAAAGGGTTTGTTTAGGAATTTATTTATATTTGGACTCTCAATAGAGAACAGTCTTTTAGATATAGTATTAAAATATCTTAAATACATGGATAGTATTTAGAGTATAGCTATTAATATAGGCTAAATAAGCTTGCATTAATAGCTATTCAAGCTATTATATACAGGCGGATGATGGGGGTGGTACAGGACAGGCTGGCACCGGAAAATGAACCATTAAGACCTGTGTGATGCAGTACATTTTAGTTTAGCCCTCCCCATGACCTCCTATTTGGAGCTGTAGAAAGCTGAGATCTGGCAGCTCAGAAATACTGGGACAAAGAGGTGGAGGAGAGCAGTGAAGACGGCTCTGTATGATACCAGGGTTTAAAGCTGAAGACACCACAGGGTGGTCTGTCTAGTGGATCCATATAATGAGAGGAATTGTAGTGTGAAGATGTGTTATGCCTACCTGGATGTGTGTCTGCATGCATCTGTGTTGCCTGAAGCATGTCTGCTTGTATCTTCCTGCAATGTGTGTTTGCTGTTATGCATGTGTGTCTGTCTGCATGTATCTGTACCTGCCTGCATGTGTGTCTGCCTGTACATATGACTTTCTGCTGGTGTGGTTTAGACTAAAAATATTAATCAGCAAAAATGTACATATAGTACCTGTGTAGGAACAGAAAGGGTCACATTCAATGACATCTGTCCTGATGTATCATAGTATCACTATGTATATAAGGCTTGGAAAAAGAACACAAGTCCATCAAGTCCAACCTTTAAGAATTAATAAATGTTTTATCCCCATAACCTGTGATATTTTTGCTTCCAGAAAGGTATCCAGGCCTCTCTGAACAAGTACATAGAATCCGCCCATAACAACCTCCTGCGCAGAGAGTTCCATAGTCTCACTGTCGTACAGTAAAGAACCTCTGTCTTGATGGTAAAATCGCTCTCTCCAGGCGCAGAGGATGCCCCCTTGTTCTGGTCACAGGCCTAGGTATAAAAAGATCTTTGGAGAGACTTGTACTGTCGCGTTCAGGTATTTGTACATGTAATTAGGGTCTCCCTCAGTCGTCTTTTTCTAAACTGAATAATCCCAAATTTTGTAATCTGTCGGTGTGTATTCTAATCCCCCCACCTTCCCCTAATATCTGTTGCTCTCCTTGCACCCGTTCCAAGCCTCTACTACATCTCTTTTTACACTGGTGCCCAAAACTGTACACAATATTCCATGTGTGGTCTGTCCAGCGATTGATAAGGGGAAAACTATGTCTTTATCATGAGAATCTATTCTCTCTTGATAAATCCATAATTATTGCTTTGCAGCAGACGCCTGGCTCTGGTCACTAAATAAGTTACAGCCACTCAATACCCCCAAGTACTTTTCAGCTCCAGTTTTACCAAGTAATGACCGTTTTAGGAACTAATTATACTTGTTTCCATGGCCAAGTGCATAACCTTACATTTATCTACATTAAACCTCATCAACCATTTCTCTGCCCAATCCCTCAAGCTTCAAAAAATCCCTGTAATCGCTAAACTATCAACCTACGTATTTATTACTTTACACAGCTTATCATCTGCAAATATTGAAACTTGAATGTGTAACCACACTACCAGGTCATTAATAAAAATATTAATGTATGTTTCGCACATGTGATATCATAGTTGTTTATATAAATAGTGTTGTTTTGTATCTTTTGTCCCTGTTGATCCTTTATGTTATTGATTAGGTGATTTATTAGATAAATTATTTTAGGAACATTATTCATTAGAGAAGGCTAGGTTGTTCCTAGGTTTAATGTCCTATGCCCTAGGTGTTTAAAGGAACATGTCACTTTGTTCTTCCCCACAAACTCCACGTAGTTTTTTATTCTTCTCTTTAAACCAATGTTCCCCAACCACTGGTCGTCACGAAGATTGGGCCGGAGCACCTGGTTCATACTCTGTAAAAACCCAAAACAAACAAAAATACTCAACTCTTCCTGTTTCCGTTCAGCATTCGTCTCTTACTTTACTTAATTTCCAAGCTAATGCACTGCTCTATTGACGGCAAAGGTCGTGATTTCATCACATAGTGTCTACCGACAATAGGAACTATTAATGCTGAAGAGAAGTGAAGGAAGAGAACTGCTGCAGAGTTTGGCTCGTAAAGGGGACATTGGAAGCGCGGTGGGGGGCAGAGAAAGGACAAGGGAACTGGGAGGAAGGCATGATGCAGGAAAGGAGAAGGGAGTTATGGTGGAAATGCACATACATTTGTGGCTGTAGAAATATAACAACCAGACTGCATCCCCCCACCAACCAGTCTCCGGAGAAAATACTATGTTTACAGCTGGTCTCTGGGCAAAAAAAAAGGTTGGGGACCACTGCTTAAAGGACATCTACCATAAGATTAGATGATGGTTAATGCTTATACTCACCCCCCATCCCATCGAGATCGCCAATAACCTTCTTTTATCCTTAGAACAGCCTTGATTTCAAAGAAAATAAGCTTTATAACCTATGTAAAGAGCCTGAGGTGGTCTACTGAGAGCCCCAGATCCACCAATGAGTAATTCGACACGCCTACACTATTGCAACAGCTGTGAATTCCTCGGTCTCCCGCCTGTACTATCATGATCATACATTATCTCACTATATTGCTTGGATGTACTTACATTCAGTCCCGGGACTCTTTCTCCTGCTATGCGCTAATTCCGCACAATGTGGGTGCATGCTTCTGCTACCCAACAATGCTCAATGGTCATGACACTCGTACAGGAAGCAGAAGTTAACATCCGGTCAATGCAACTGCAGGACATCAATTATATGGGTGGATCTGTACAACTGAAATTCAAAATATTAACTTTTAATTCCATTGCAATATTATGAGTTCTGCAGCAGCTAGATGTGTATATGAGGTTCCGCAGCAGATGATTTGTGTATTAAAAGTTCTGCGCAGCAAATTTGGGTATTATGATGTTCTGCAGGAGCTGAGGGTGTATTTTGATGTTCTGCAGCAGCTGGTGTGTATGTTGATGTTAAGCAGAACGCTTGATGATTTTTAGGTTCTGCAGTAGAAACAGTTGTGTTTTACTAAGTTCGCCAGCGGCTGATATAGTTTCCAGCAGATGTTTCGTTGCTTCAACTTTATTATTCCGGCGGTCGCAGTAAGGAGCACAATTTGTCGATTTGCCCGTGTGGTAGAATTTGACTCAAAAAGGACCAGGACAGGGCTGTTGAGATGCACTAAAACTATGGAATATTTTAGGGAAAAAGGATTGTTTCGGCCATTCTAACCCAATTGCTTTAGGCTGCACGTTGAGTCCTGCAAAGAGGTCTACTGACTGGCTGTCCACCCGCGTGGCCTTCAATGAAACCTGGACTGACCCCGGGCCAATGTGCCATCTTTCAATTTCCCAGTGCTGAAACAGAAGCCAAGGGCTACATTCACACTTGCTGAGACCGCCGCACCATAGACACCCGGCGGGCTCATCGGCAGCACGGCCGTTGAGAGGAGGACTGGAGGTCTGACCAGCACCACCCACGTTCCACTCATCCATAGCGATATATCGGCAGCCGGCAACTACGTGTATTTATAAATAGAACGTGCTGGAAATAAAGAGCTTCACTTTCAAAATCATACCTCAAACCACACTAGGGTGCTAAAAAAAGTCAAAAAATACACAAGACATTTAAAAAATATAAAATTCTTTAAAAAGAATAAAACTCATCAAAATTCAACCAGGCATATACAAATAACAACTCCCACTACTATAAACTATGTTTTGGTATTCCTCGTGTATCCGAAATGGCCTGATCTATTTAAAATCAGTAAAATTAATCACCCCCTGCAGTAAGCCTGCACGAAAAAAAAATTTCGTGAAATGTCCCAACCTCTGCTTTTCGAGATTATTTTAACCTGCGCAATGTAATGCAAATAAGAAAGTAGGAAGGTTCATAATGGTTATCTAAGTTCTCAAGGTTCTCCAAAATGGTTATTAAATGAAAAAGACATCTTAAACAGTTAAATGGACTGGAGATATATACCACATATGCTTTGAGTAGAAAAGGCAGCTATCTTTACCACAAAATTGGGAAACACTCATTCTGATAAGTATAAGCCCTCAGGGTTGGATTGCCAGCTCCTCAGCTGCTACCTTTTTAATAAAATGTCACAATAGTCTTCCCCACCACTAAATAAATGGACAGTGGCTCCTCAACCTATGTCTCAATTTCCTCATTGATTTTTGAAATGTCACGCAGCAACTCCCTCCCTCCAAATATAAAAATGTCCTCTAGCCGCCAAAAATCACAACGGCGGGAGATGCCATTTTCTCGAGCGGGCGAAGTATTCGTCCGAGCAACGAGCAGTTTCGAGTACGCTAATGCTCGAACGAGCATCAAGCTCGGATGAGTATGTTCGCTCATCTCTAATTATAATTCATCTTTACCGGCTAATTTATAATACCATATAGTTTAGCTACAGTACTACAATAGATCACTGTGGTTTCTTTCTTTGACGTTGTATCAAGTCTGTGACTCTTCTGTTTAGAATTTGCTATTTGTGCACACATAATAAAAGTCTTACCATGAAGTTTTGATGTAACTTTGTATACATTATTTTAAAGGAAATCTACCAATAAGTTTAACAAAAAACAAAGTACACATACTCACCTGTGCTCCTTTTCATCCTGATCACGGCAGTATTCTTCTTTCATCTTTACACGCTAGGATTGCCTAAAAAAAGACTTCTATTTAGCTGGACAGCGCGTTCCCGGCTGCTAATTATTCACGCCTCTTGCACCTCCCTCTCCCATGCTGGATATCTTGTCCCCAAGCTCCGGCCTGCTAATTATACGTCTTTTTCCAGGGGGGTCTAGGCATGTCAGGATTAAAGAAGAACACTACTGGGATGAAGATGAAGAGGAGCGAAGGTGAGTAGGTGTAATTCGTTTTTTTGTTAAACCTACTTTGAGATTTTCCTTTAATGGTTCATTTGGAAATCGCAAGTAAAGAACCTGTGATTATAACAGTCAGGACACAAGTCCGCTTTCCAGCTTCCAAAGGATTTCTTGTTACTGGTATAGCTTGAGCTCTGTGTGTGTTTCCCATGGCTATGTTCCCTGCTGCTAGGTTCACTTCAGGATAATATACTGTTTATGCAGGTAACATGTAGCTGATGCATACGGTGTAAAATAACACTATTAGTGCTGTGGGAGAACTGTCTGAGGTAACCGCTGGCGTCTTGTCTTCTCCTCGCTCCTTTCATTTGTGTTGAGTGATGATTGTGACCTGTAGGTCTGTGCACTGACCGTATTCCCAGCGACTTTGACATGAGCCGACTCCAAGTCGCTTGATGGCGCTTCTCCTCTATGGAGGGATTGCCAGTGCTCTATGTTCTTGGGTTATCACAACAACGTGTAATAGTCCCTTCCATTATTTTCCGGTTGGTGACTCCATTTCCCCTATAGAGATGAGCGAGTATACTCGTCCGAGCTTGATGCTCGTTCGAGTATTAAGGTACTCGAAAGGGCTCGTTACTCGGACGAGTATTTCCCCTGCTCGAGATCGAGCATTCAATTAAAAAAACACAGTGAAGAACAATGAATAGAATAAAAACAGTGAACACAGTGAACACAGGATCATTTAAGTGAAAAACACAGTGAAAAACACAGTGTTTATTATTATTTATGTATCAACACCATTCACTGATTGCGATCTCCATATAACCTAACTATGTATTAATACTGGACTGCCTTACAACCTGCACCCTCTGTCCTCATCATTAATATAGCTGTTGGTGCAGACGACTTGGCCCATGGGACCGAGTCTGCGCACGCGCACACGTGCATCAGGCTGCTCTCGAACCTCTACAAGCGCGCACAAACTATCTTTATGGCACATGCATGGCGTGCCGAGTGAGGACACTCGCGGCACTCATGCAACACCACCCCTATCCTGGACATCATCTCAGGATAGGTGAGTTATTACTATGTAAATACTATATGAAGCTTTTACTGTGAGTGATTCTACTGAAGATGCAATTAGGCAAAACGCATTTGTAATGAGGATGCAATTAGGCAATTCTGCAGCTGTGTATGTCATGTGACCAGTATCGTAAATGTGTGTAGCAATCACCCGTTAGACCTACTTTGAAGAAAAGGGTGTCCGACCCCAACAACATTAAGAAGGACTGTAAACTAAATATGTCTATCGCTTGCCCTATGTCTTTTAAACTTTTTATACTTGTTTGTGTCAATAAATTTTATTGGAGTGGAGCCGTTGTTACTGTTGCTGATACTCAACGGTGGTCAGCACCCATAAGGTTAGCCTGCCTGTCTTTCTGTAATATAAAGTATATTGAAAGCAGAATTCCAATATCTCTGCCATCAGTGGAATATCTGAAATAACACACAAAGCTATGTCTTACAGATATTTGCAGACAAATAAATGTATGATGGAAGCTTATTTTAAAAATAATTCAACAAATATGCCATGAGAAAATTTACAGTCAATAATTGCAGTGCAGACAATGCCATCTGTTAAGCAAGTAAAGTGAATCTGTTAGCTTTGACTAGTAAGATGCTGTATCCACTACATTATGGTAACAAGACAACCCAAACCATATGCATTTTTAAAGCACTGTGGTTATGGGGTAATTGGAGTCACAAAACAACTGAATTCACTTTTAGTACTAGAGATGAAGGTAAACTCAACATTGCCTAACTTTGGCCATGCAATGTGCGTTGCATTCAAAGTTATCATGTGCGGTACCCCTGGCCTTAAAGGGAGCTTCATGTTATAACTCTATGTAAAGCCAGCAGTGTTTTCCTGCCAACATACTTTCCATTGGGCTGTCTAGAGCGTGATGGCAAAACTATGGCATGGGTGCCAGATGGTGGCACTCTGAGCTTTCTGTTGGCGCCCACGTGCCTCCCAGAACAGAGTTACGAGGATAGGACTCAAAGTTTCTGCCAGTCCAGAGAACTTGAGATTCTGTCCCAAAGCTCTTTAAGATCTCACATCTTTGACAGATGAGAACTGCAGGAAGAGTGAGAAGGTGTGAACAAGGGCTGGAATATCTTAGAGGTCCCTTGCCCTCATGCTTTCAACTGTATTGGTGTCCTCTGGGGCCAATTCATTTAAATGTTGTGGAAGAACGGGAGCAAAATGTTACTGTTTAAATAGTCATGATGGCACTGATGGAAAATAAGTGGTTTTGGTGTGAGTTTAGCACCTAGTCTCTAAAAGGTGCTATTACTGGTCTAGAGTTCGTACGGACTATTCATTGATGGTCAACAACATCTGTTTAATGGTCTGGGTCATAGTTAAAATTATTAAAACATCAAAAAAAAAATTTAGGAGTAGACTAAACCTAAATTAGTCAGGTGACAAAGTTCAACCACAACCTGCTCCTCATTACACTCTGCACTCTAATTTTATTAGAAATGTATAAGTATGTTCATAGCAGGATGTTACTAGTCTGTAAAACAGTATGTCCCTTCACACTACTACTATGTAGAGAAGGGAGATCGTAACTACTCAATTGTAATTTATTCATAAACCATGCACAGTGTAGATTGGGAGCTCACAATTTTTTTCAAAATGTCCCAAAAATGTACAAAAGATGGCAGGTTTAGAAAACAGTTTCTCTTTAGTTGCATATTTGCTCACCTAGTAGAATGTATTTTGGTTTGATATGAAGATTAGACTGCATATTATAAATGATTTATCATTATAATTCATCTTACGGCTAATTTATAATACCATATAGTTAGTACAGTACTACAATAGATCACTGTGGTTTCTTTCTTTGACGTTATCAAGTCTGTGACTTTCTGTACAGAATGTGCTATTTGTGACACAAATAATAAAAAGTCGTACCATGAAGTTTGATGTGTAACTTTATATACATTATTTAAGGAAAATCTACCAATAAGTTTAACAAAAACAAAGTACAATACTCACCTGTGCTCCTTTCATCCTGGTCAGCATGGAGCGAAGTCATTCTTTCTTCATCTGTTAGGATTGGGTAACACAAAACGACAGGGAAAGTGTGCCCTGAGCTTGCCCAAACCCTGTCCCTTCCTATAGCCCCCCACGATAAACCGTGGGGCGACTTATGAAGACATCGAAATACACTGCTACGTGTGGGAAGGGAAACACACACAGACTGACAAAAATAAAACACAAAAGAATGGTTAACTAGCCGGGAGTCACAACGAGAGGGGACGTCAATAAGCAAAATCAGTAGGCAAGAGTGATGTGTCAAAAACGAGACGAGGTCAACACGATACAGATACAGATACAGAGCAAGTCAAACCTAATGCTGAGCGAGTGGAGAAGGGATTTCAACACTGGTACAGGTGACTAGTGAAGTGCAATTTATGCAGCCAGAACTCCACCTCCAGAACCTGATAGGAGCTGGACAGCTTGGGAATTAACCCCTCATGGTGCAGAACCAACCAGCACCATGCAGAGGTACCCAAGTCCAGCAGTTCCGAACAAACTCCAGACACGCGAGATCTTAGCAGCGCTGCCGGGACGAGAGGTGGAGTTTGCGCGGATACGGGCGGGGTTGGAGAACGATGCTGGCACCACCAGAAGTCCCCATTCTCCTAGCGAACTGAATCATCTTTGCACGCTGGATTGCCTAAAAAAAAGACTTCTAATTAGCAGGCCAGCGCGAGTCCGGCTGCTAATTATTCACGCCTCTGCACCTCCCTCTCCCATGCTGGATATCTTGTCCCCAAGCTCCAGCCTGCTAATATACTCGTCTTTTCCAGGGGGACTAGGCATGTCAGGTTAAGAAGAACACTACTGGGATGAGATGAAGAGGAGCGAAGAGTGAGTAGGTTTAATTCGTTTTTTTTGTTAACCTACTTTGAGATTTTCCTTTAATGGTTCATTTGGAAATCACAAGTAAAGGACCTGTGATTTAACAGTCAGGACACAAGTCCGCTTTCCAGCTTCCAAAGGATTTTGTTACTGGTATATGTGGCTGTGTGTTTCCCATGGCTATGTTCCCGCTGCAAGGTCACTTCAGGATAATATTACTGTTTATGAGGGCAGGTAATGGAGCTGATGATACGGTTTTTGTATAACATGTAGCTGATGCATACGGTGTAAAATAACACTATTAGTGCTGCTTTTCATGATGTAAACCCCCAATGTTTTAAACAAGATTTCATCATCAAATCCCCCAGTGAATGGTGTTCTAGCATCAAGAGAATAAAAACACGTCTATTTTCCATCAAAGCCAGTTGATATCTTAAATGATAAATCAGACACGTTTCCCTGCTTGGGTGCAAAGAACAGAGCAGCGCATTAAGAACATGCAGCCAATATAAATCACATCATATATAACACGCTGGGGAATTTAACTTGCCTTTTCTAGAGGAAAAGGCATTTAAAAAGGCCCATTAGCATCATTTTTGACCGTTTTCTGTCCCACACACCACTTTGGGGGGGACGGGCAGGGACAGAAAGCGAGTCATATTTACTATAGTCTCCGTCAGAAAACCTACAGCGATTACATTTGAAATCTCAGCCGAGTTAGATTACATTCTTATGGCGCACAACAACCGCAGCTTCTTAGTATATACATTCAATATGCCAGCCTTAATAAATTCCACCCTGTGCCTCTACAATATTCAATACTGGGTGTTATATGCATACAGTGTTATCTTATACAAATATACATTTTATTTTGAATTTATTGGGCTAGTTAACCTGCGAGTGGCTCTGGGTATAGCACCTGATAGATTCTGTTAAATTTTATGGGATACAGACTATTAACTGTATTTAGTTTGCACAATTGTGCTACGACTATTGACTGAGAGTGTGAAATTAGTAGCTGTACAATTGTTTCTCGTGATGGATATTATTGAATTCTTCAATTAAGACTAAAGATTATATTTTATACTTATTTTTGCATATCTTTGTAATATGTACTTTTGTAAACAGGATCTCCCAATCTATACCTTCTTATTTATTATTTTTCATAAATAAATCTGACCCACTACTGCCAGCAAGGCACAGGTACTATTCTGCATGAACATCTTTTGTTGTTGCAACCTCCTGCAACCAGAAACCCAAGTCTTAAAAGGCATCTACCACCAGGATAAAGTACTGTATGCAAATGAGCCTCAGGGGTTGCGAAAAGTCACGAGCTGAGCTCTCTCCATACACAGCGGGTGTCGGCTGTATAATACAGCTGACGCCCGCCTGTTACTGCCGAGATCGACCGCGGCACCTAACTTACCTTTACATGGGTGCCGCCATCTTGATTGGCCGATCACTGCCCCCTGTGACGTCATCAGAGGGAAGTTGGTTGGTACGGCAGCCTACGGTGTCATTGAGTCACTGTAATATTGCTAAATACCACAATGTAGTAGTATTGCACTATATAGTATTAGCAATCGGACCCTGCAGGGTTAAATTACCCTGGGGATCTGAAATAATGGTAAAAAGAATTTAAAAAAAAATAAGAAAAAATTGTAAAAAAGTAAAAGTTTAAGTGACCCCCCTTTCCCTAGATCACATGTAAAAGCAAATTAACAGTAAGAATCATAAACATGTTTGGTATTATCGCGTCCCAAAATGACTTATCTATCAAAATATAATAACAATTTTGCCCGGCGTTTAACCCCATAACAGAAAATAGCGCCCAAAGTTCCACTTTTTTGCCATTTTGAAAAATATAAAAAATTCTATAAAAAGTGATCAAAAGACCATACAGTCCTCAAAATGCTAGCATTAAAAATGTCATTAAAAGCCCACCGCTTTGTGCACTGAAATATGAAAAAGTTATTAGTGCCAGAACATGGCAAATGAAGAATTTTTTTTTTTGTACAGAAGGTTTTAATTTTTTTTATATGTATGAAAACATTATAAAACCTAACAAATTTGGTATCCTTGTGATCATACTGAACCAAAGAATGAAGTAGACTTGTCATTTGGGGTGTTCAGTGAAAGCTGTAAAATCCAAGACCACAAGAATGTGGCACAAATACATTTTTTCATCATTTTCACTGCATTAAGATTTTCTTTCTGCTTCCCAGTACACGACTTGGAATAATAAATACCATCACTATGAAGGGCAATTTGTTAAGCAGAAAACAAGATCAAACACAGCTCTTTACATGGGAAAATTAAAAAGTTACAGATTTTTGAAGGTGGGGAGTAAAAAATGAGAACGCAAAAACGAAAAAGGGCCACATGGTCCTAAGGGGTTAAACGCTGGGTGTATCAACGGGTAGCAGAACTGTGGGTCATCACAGGCCTAGGAGTTGACTCGTGTCTCCAAAAGGTATGTAAATATAAGGTCTTTTATGACCTCATGGTTGACACAGTATATAGATAACTTTTAAATCTAAGCTTTGATTTAAAGCTAACATGTAATAAGATGAATTTCGTTTCAGTATCAAATCAGTCTCCAGGTAAATGTTTACCTGGAGACTGATTTGATACTGAAACGAAATTCATATAACAAAAGTGACTACATTCGGTAGTCCTTTAAAATAGTCCTATTACAAAGGAACTATGAATAGAACATTCTGCAGGCATTCAGAAGTCTTACCTGTTTTGATCACTTTGATTTTGGAGGTAGAAATTGGCATTGTTTACTAAATAACTAAACAGACGACAATACAGGGATTTTGCAAGGAGATCCCGATAAAATTCAGCTGTCTCCATAGAATGTCTACGAGTTATCATATCTCCTGAGTGAGCAAGTGAAACAATATTTTATTAGTTGTTTTTAGGTATTATTTACTTATAACAAGACACTAATACACTAATCACTGTTGCCTCCTCAGACAGATTGATCGGACATCATAGAACTACTTAAAGGATCTTCTACAAAAATCTTGGTCAGAAATGTCAGGAGAGCTCCAATGAAGTCCATGCCATAACCCATCAAAAGCATAAGGATTAGAGATGAGTGAATATACTCATCCGGGCTTGATGCTCGGTTGAGTATTAGCATACTCAGACCGGCTCGTTGCTCGGACGAGTATTTCCCCTGCTCGATAACGAGCATTTAGTTAACGAAAGAACAGTGAAGAACAACAAATTACAGATGTTTACAGATGTTTTCCTTGTAAGAACACATTGAAAGAACACTTTTCTTCACATTGAAGGTGTTTGCGCGTGTCTTTCGATAAGTTAGGAGATGTGCGCGAACATCTGGAATGTAAAGAATTGTGTTCTTTCAATGTGTTCTGCACTTAAATGGCCCTGTGTTCACTGTTTTTATTCTATTCTTCACACTGCAGATGTTCGCGCACATCTCCTAACTTATCGAAAGACACGCGCGAACACCTGCAATGTGAAAAAAAGTGTTCTTTCAATGTGTTCTTACAAGGAAAACATCTGTAATTTGTTGTTCTTCACTGTTCTTTTAATGTGTTCTTTCAGTGAAAAAATGCTCGGGTCTTCCATTGACTTTAATGGGTTTTTTTTTTAATTCGATACGAGAATTCGAGCATTGGGAAAAGCTCGTATCGAATAACGAGCACCCGAGCAATTTAGTGCTCACTCATCTCTAATAAGGATGCCTTACACATTATCATGCTGGGAGATTTAATGTCATTGTGGATCTATGCATGTGCCATTTTTTTACACTTTGTACATTTTTAGTCCACTATGTAAAGCAATTACAATTGTAAGCATATTCTATCACTAAACCTTTATAATTGTAACATAAAAGGGTTCTCAAATAAGAGAATTATATAAAATAGTGACCCACATCCTAATTTCTTTATAGTGGTGGGTTATTTCTCAGATTGACATATCATTAAGCAGCATTAGAAAAAAAATCCACCTTTTAAATTTGACTTCATACCTTTGAAATACTGAACATCTGTGGTTAAGGCAGTAGAGAGCTCATCTGGTAATATTTGTAGCATTCCAGCCACTAGAATGAAATGAAGAAATGACAATAGTCCTTACTTAGCATACTGAAGATCCAAACAGAGCCAAAATCTTCATCACACTCAGTTCAGTTACTCTTTTCATCCTACTTCTTTATATGGCTATAAACACACATATAAGGGTATATACATAGAGTTGACATTAAACATGTAACGAGTCAATCATTTTAATAGAATTTATTATGTTAAGGGTCACAATAATGTTTGCTACATCTTTATGTACACTGTACATATTGCATGCACAATTACATGTACTGGGGGAGATTTATCTGGACTTGGTGAACCTGTAATTGTGATTATTTTCCCCTTCACACCACCTCCATGCCAAGGGGCATGGAAGGGCATTAAGGGGGATGTGAATGGCAGAGAAAGTTTGTAGCTCAGCCGGTGGATAGAAAAAGAGGCCAGAGCCTCTTGTTGTATTTGGCGGCACTGGAGGTGTATGGGATAGAGCTTAAATCTTGGCCCAGTTTTTAATAATTCTCTTTTATTCTTTTATCATGCGTATGAATGCAGCTGTCCTGAATGAACTGCATAATATTCCACATAAGAAATAAGGGTTTCTCCTTCTATATGAACTTTCCAGGGAAGGGTCTTGTTATTAGGAGTAAGAAAAGAGGTGCTGGGAACTTTTTAAGATAACATCTAAGGCAGCAGACACTACAGAAGATAAAATATGATGATGACTTAGCTCTCTTGCCCTGAGGCCAACAACTCAACTTGCCTCATGGTGGATGCAGCACTGAATTCAGTAAGACAAAATAAAATTATAATAGCTGTAGTCTCCTCTTTTAAAAAGATTTTTGTGTTAACAATGTTACATTGATCACACAAAATTAGTGAGCTATTTGCTTAAGTTTGATCGGGTATATTGGATGTTGGCTGTGTTTTATTTACATTAATGATGCCATAGAGAATGATTATTTTAAAACAGCAGAAAACCTGAACATGTTAAGAGAAATGTTCACCTCTTTTGACCTGTCTGCTTCATAAATATTCATTAATAAATATCTTGAACATCTTTTCTGATGACCTTAATTTCGATTTCTCCTACAAGTGTGTATTAAAGTAAATAATTGACAACTGGGTGTTATCATAAGGGGTGTGTCTTTACAAAATCAGTAAAGGGTATTAAAACCTTTCTAAGAGGTACAATAAAGAGATGGCATACTGCAGCGTTATAAAAATAAGTGAGTATATGGGCATTAATAGGATATATTAAAAGAGGCCTATCATGAGTAGTAACAGTTTCTCTTTCAATTCTAAATGCAAAAACCAAACTGTTTGTCACGGGTGCTGGCGCCCACACTTCTTACCTCTCCCCACTACTGATCCCAGTCCGCTGGCTGCAAGCGTGTGTCCCCTGTCTCCAAATGACCAGCACATCATTAATTGACGCTCCATGCACACCCTGATGGATCTTTGTGCCTAGTGCCTCTGAGAAAGCTATTTCATGTGATTTGCTGTGTTTCTGAATTCCTGTTGTGGCCCAGGTTACGTTCTTGACTCTGATACCGTGCAGCCTGTCCTGACCCACCACCACGTCCGCGACTCTGATCCTGTGCTGCCTGTATCGACCTCCTGCCTGTCCCGACCACGAGTTTGCTGTACAATTCTGTTCCGCCACTGCAGACAAAGTCGTGCCGGTGGAATAACCTGGTGGTACCCCACTGCAACAAGTCCAACCTGCTTTACGGCGGGCTCTGGTGAAAACCAGGTACCACTTATACTCCGGTCCCAGGTGTTGGCTTACATGATCGTCCGTGGTGGTACAGAGGATCCACTACCACTGATCCTGACACTGTTGAAGCATAAATTCTAAATGCAAAAACCTGAGGTTCATCCAGTGAAAAAAACATATTTGCATGAGGTTGCCACATACTGACAGTAAATGATTTACATTACTACCTTGTTCCACCAGCTGCAGGTCAGACACAAATGCCGTTTCAGCATCAGTCAGAGCTGTAAACCGAATATCCCCAATGTGCAGAATGGCTGAGAGGATCATGAAAATATTCTCAACTTCCTAATTGTGATAATAAACAAATGCATTAGTAAAAATCCTCAACATCATAGATTCATTGCTATTACTTATCTTCAGCTGACTGCAGCAGCTCCCAGATCATTAGCAATTTCTAAATGAAATGACTACTTAACCAGATTTTCATGTGGATGTTACCATGAAGCAACCAGGATTCTAGTCTCACACTTATTTCTATAACTGTCCTCAGCTAGTAGTATGCTCCACTACAGTATTCTAGAGTTGTCTGCTTCCATCCTTCCCTGCAGATTTCTTTCCCTTTAAATATTTGACAAAACATTCATTAATTTAACAAAAGCATCTCTCGACTGGTATGTTCTTCATTCTGCAGCTTCAAAGAGAGCTGCACATTCACTCAGGTTAGAAAATAAATTATACACACATTCTTATAGTTAATATTTAAAGAATGTGTTGGCTGTGTCAATCTATTTGTCAGATAAAGTCAGATTCTTTTCACAACATGTAACATTAATATCTATTCAAGTGTCTATAGTCATATATGTATGCATTATAAAATCAATTTAAAAGATAAGAGCAAACATTTTGTGGAATATTACAGGGGATGTGACTGAAATTTTCTTATTATGCCTATTCGTACATTATTAATAAGGGGGTGTTTCATGTTTTAATGCAAAGCCTCCCATCACACCAGCATACACAGAACTGAACACTGCTGGTTCATATCACTGCTTAGTTCTTACAGTTCATGCTTTCTTTCCACACTTACATTACTATGGGCAGTACAGATTTTGCACAAAATAAAACTGTAATCTAGGCTAGCTTTAGGATCATAGCCTTTACCAAATAATCTTTTGCTGCCCACCTGTCATAAGGGTTACTTCTCTTTTCCTTTGAAATACCTTATTTCCAATATTTTTGTTTCCACAAAATTTGAACATTTGCAAAAAAATAAACATACAAATAAACATACAATGTTCAGCATTAGTTTACAGCATTGTATGACACATGGGATGTAAAATCTTTAGTTTTATATATGTAACATTACGTTATTTGACCATATCAATTTTGAAAATATTTAAGACACCTACACGTCGTTCATGAGGGTATATCATTATTATACACAATTCTAGAGACCCCCTGGAGGGTTATTACATCCCAATAAAAAATTTATTAGATTGAGATCCTCACACCTCAATAACAAGCATTTTTATTTCCTATATTTTTAAGTGGTTTTATCTGTTAAAGTTTTTGCATAAATGTTTTGCTTTTGCAGACTATTTCTATTTTTACTGGGACCAATTTTAGGTTATGTACTTAATACTGTAGATTAGCTTTTTCCTTATTTTCCCTGGAGGAAGGGTGTTTGCATAAATATGTCTACCCTATGGCCTTTATATACAACTATTCTACTTGAATAAATGTATGTCTCACAACATGCCTCATAAATAAAAAAAAGTTACAAATTTTAAAAAAAGTTATAAGTAAAAGTGCTGTTACTCTAGCTGAGAATATTCACTTCCTGGTGTAATCCAGCTAGTTGTTGCCAGACTCCTGCAGAAAATGATGGATAGTGAAGTAAGCTTATCACTCTGACTGAGACTGCACAAGTTGCACACAGATACATTTGGTCATGCATATATTTATGTGTACCTCCTATGACGCTCTGCTTTTTCTCCTACATGTATCACTTAAACAAAAATTTTAATCCAGTTGATAAGCACCTAACACATTTTTTTCACATGAATACTATATTGGAGGTGTCATCAGACCTGCACACCTTTCTCAGTGAACCCTGTATTTTGGCACAGTTTCATGCCCTAAACAGGAGACATAGTTTACACTCACATCCAGCAAACAGAGCTGATGCTTGGCCATGTATACGTACTTGAAAGCCAGAATTATAAAGGTTGAGCACTGATACACTGTGGTGCTCTGGGCAGAGTTGGACCATAGTGTAGTAGTGTCCAGAAAACCATTGGGATCTATTAGCGGGATCTCCTTATTGGCAGATAAAATAGGGGATTATATCAATACACTGAAGGTGTTAATGACATCAAGTAGAAATAAAACCAGAATATTATGCTTATAGAGGAGCTCCATAGAGGAAAATTCATAGAGAAAAGTTACGTTCTATGGTATAATCCTTCAAAGGGCAAAATTAGGGCCAGTTTACTACTCAGTTTTTACATCAACTTTTTTGCATCGGTTATTGTGAGACAAATCCAGCTGCATAGCCACAACTGTTTTCAGCACACAATAACTGATGAAAAAAGTTATGAAATACAGTAACAGATATTCACTGGTCTTTACAAAAAAAAAAACTGAAACAAATTTTTCTTCTGTATAATCCTGTAGAAAACCTTCAGATGCATAAATGCTGTATTATGGTGTTTTAGGATATGATACAGCAGTGGTTCTCAACCTTTCTAATGCTGTGACCCTGCAATACAGTTCCTCATGCTGTGGTGACCCCCAAACCATGCAACTCTCAGTAAAAACACAGTAAAATTTCGGCTCCGATGGCTTTAGGCGACCCCCGGTTTTGGTCGTTCGACCCCCGCTGGGGTCCCGACCCACAGGTTGAGAACCACTGTGATACAGTATTCCAGTATATAGTAATATAGCTGGTTGCCTTTAAATGACAGATCTGGAGATCTTGGAGTGCAATGCAAAGGTTAAAATCTAAGGCTAGTAGCAGCCAAATCACGGGTAAAAGCGGCAGCAGAAACCTGGTTTGTTTGGGTTGCTTAGCCATTGCTAGATTGGTTGCAATGTCAATCCCCGGCCTCATATATCAAAATAAATAGAATTAAGCAGCAGCGGCTTTTCACAAATGTACAACTGGTATATTTAGTTAAACGCGTTATTCAATGTCGCCTGGAGCTGAACAGGAACCTGGGAACACTTAGTGTAATCTATGGGCTTTCCTATCTGTGCACTCCTCATAGTGATACTAATGCCACCATCACTTTGCTTTTTAATCAGCGAAGTCTTCTAATTAGCTGTGAAATATTAAATTATTTAAGCCAGTTCATGCAAATCCCAGTTCAGAACAACTTACAAGGCTGTTAAATCCCAGAGCATTCAGTGCTTGTTTGAGGTTAGCTAATTTCTCTCTGTTTTGTGTGCTTAATAACTCTGTTGGTGTTGTCTGGTTGAGATACCTGCGGGGGGGAAACAGATAAATAAAACATGAGTGGCAAATACTGCGATTATTAATAAAACTAACAATAACAAATGCAGACACAAAATCATGTGTCATGATACACACTACATACAAGCTTATATCTGCATGTCTCTGACCTGTAATCAAAGGGTTTGTTTAGGAATTTATTTATATTTGGACTCTCAATAGAGAAACAGACTTTTAGATATAGTATTAAATATATCTGTAAATACATGGATAGTATTTAGAGTATAGCTATTAATATAGGCTAAATAAGCTTGCATTAATAGCTATTCAAGCTATTAATACAGCCGGATAGATGTGGGTGTGTACAGGCACAGGCTGGCACAGGTAAATAAACCATTCAGAGCCCTGTGTGATGCAGTACATTTTAGTTTAAGCCCTCCCCCATGACCTCTTTATTTGGAGCTGTAGTAAAGCTGAGATCTGGCAGCCCAGAAATCGGGACAAAGAGGTGGAGGAGGAGACCAGTGAAGACGGCTCTGTATGATACCAGGGTTTAAAGCTGAAGACACCACAGGGTGGTCTGTCTAGTGGATCCATATAATGAGAGAATTGTATGTGTGATGATGTGTATGCCTACCTGCATGTGTGTCTGCATGCATCTGTGTTTGCCTGAATGCATGTCTGCTTGTATCTTCCTGCATATGTGTGTTTGCCTGCATGCATGTGTGTCTGTCTGCATGTATCTGTACCTGCCTGCATGTGTGTCTGCCTGTACATATGACTTTCTGCGTGTGGTTTAGACTAAAAATATTAATCAGCAAAAATGTACATATAGTACATGTGTAGGAACATGAAAGGGTCACATCAATGACATCTGTCCTGATGTATCATAGTATCATAGTATATAAGGCTGGAAAAAGACACAAGTCCATCAAGTCCAACCTTTAAGAATTAAATAAATGTTTTATCCCCATAACCTGTGATATTTTTGCTCTCCAGAAAGGTATCCAGGCCTCTCTTGAACATGTACATAGAATCCGCCATAACAACCTCCTGCGGCAGAGAGTTCCATAGTCTCACTGCTCGTACAGTAAAGAACCTCTGTCTTGATGGTAAAATCGCCTCTCCTCCAGGCGCAGAGGATGCCCCCTTGTTCTGGTCACAGGCCTAGGTATAAAAAGATCTTTGGAGAGATCCTTGTACTGTCCGTTCAGGTATTTGTACATTGTAATGAGGTCTCCCCTCAGTCGTCTTTTTTCTAAACTGAATAATCCCAAATTTTGTAATCTGTCGGTGTATTCTAATCCCCCCATTCCCCTAATAATCCTGGTTGCTCTCCTCTGCACCCGTTCCAGCTCTACTATATCCTTTTTATACACTGGTGCCCAAAACTGTACACAATATTCCATGTGTGATCTGACCAGGGATTTGTATAAGGGCAAAACTATGTCTTTATCATGAGAATCTATTCCTCTCTTGATACATCCCATAATTTTATTTGCTTTAGCAGCAGCCGCCTGGCTCTGGTCACTAAAATTAAGTTTACCATCCATCAATACCCCCAAGTCCTTTTCAGCTCCAGTTTTACCAAGTAATTGACCGTTTAGAACATAATTATACTTGTTTCCATGGCCCAAGTGCATAACTTTACATTTATCTACATTAAACCTCATCAACCATTTCTCTGCCCACTCCTCAAGCTTCCACAAATCCCTCTGTAATGCTAAACTATCGACCTCAGTATTTATTACTTTACACAGCTTAGTATCATCTGCAAATATTGAAACTTGACTGTGTAAACCCACTACAAGGTCATTAATAAAAATATTAATGTATGTTTCTGCACATGTGATATCTATAGTTGTTTATATAAATAGTTTGTTTTGTATCTTTTTGTCCCTGTTTGATCCTTTATTTGTATTGAGTAGGTGATTTATTTAGATAAATTATTTTAGGAACATTATTCATTAGAGAAGGCTAGGTTTCCTAGGTTTCATGTCCTATGCCCTAGGTGTTTAAAGGGAACATGTCACTTTGTTCCTTCCCCAAACTCCCAGTAGTTTTTTATTCTTCTCTTTAAAGCAATGTTCCCCAACCACTGGTCCGTCACCGAAGATTGGGCCGTGGAGCACCTGGTTCTAACCTCTGTAAAAACAAAACAAACAAAAAAATACTCACCTTTCCTGTTTCCGTTCAGCATTCTTCTCCTACTTTACTTAATTTCCACGCAAATGCACTGCTCTATTGACGGCAAAGGTCGTGATGTCATCACATCGTGTCTACCGACAATAGAACTATTAATGCTGAAGAGAAGTAAAGGAAGAGAACTGCTGCAGAGTTCGGCTCGTAAAGGGGACATTGGAAGCCGAGGGTGGGGGCAGCGAAAGGAAAGGGAACATGGGAGGAAGGCATGATGCAGGAAAGGAGACAAGGGAGTTATGGTGGGACATGCAAACATACATTTTTGGCTGTGAAACTATAACACCAGACTGCATCCCCCCACCAACCAGTCTCCGGAGAAAATCTATGTTTACAGCTGGTCTCTGGGCAAAAAAAAGGTTGGGGACCACTGCTTTAAAGGACATCTACCATAAGATTAGATGATGGTTAATGCTTATACTCACCCCCCCCCATTCCCATCGAGATCGCCAATAACCTTCTTTTTATCCTTTAGAACAGCCTGATTTCAAAGAAAATAAGCTTTATAACATATGTAAATGAGCCTGAGGTGGTCTACTGAGAGCCTCATGGCTCCACCAATGAGTAATTCGACACGCCTACACTATGCAACAGCTGGTGAATTCCTCGGCTCTCCCTCTGCTACTATCATGATCATAACATTATCTCACTATATTCTGCTTTGGTATGCCTTACATTTCAGTCCCGGGACCTCTTTCTCCTGCTACTGCGCTAATTCATTGCACAGTGTGGGTGCAAGCTTCTGCTACCCAACAATGCTCCAATGTTCATGCACTCGTCATACAGGAAGCAGAAGTTAACATCTGGTCAATGCAACTGCAGGACATCAATTATATGTGGTGGATCTGTACAATAGAAATTCAAAATATTAACTTTTTCAATTCCATTGCATATTATGAGGTTCTGCAGCAGCTGAGATGTGTATTATGAGGTTCCGCAGCAGATGATTTGTGTATTATAAAGTTCTGCAGCAGCAAATTTGGGTATTATGATGTTCTGCAGGAGCTGAGGCGTGTATTTTGATGTTCTGCAGCAGCTGTGTGTATTTTGATGTTAAGCAGAAGCTTAGATGATTTTTATGAGGTTCTGCAGTAGAAAAGTTGTGTATTATAAGGTTCTGCAGCAGCTGATTTACGTTTTCCAGCAGCTGTGTTGCTTCATATTTATTACTTGGCGGGGAGTAGGGAGGCACAAATTTTTCGATTTGCCCTGTTGGGTAGATGACCTCAAAACTGACCATGACAGGGCTGTTTGGGATGATAAACTATGGAATATTTAAGGGAACAAGGGATTGTTTGTGCTTCTAAATTGTTTATGCTGCCACGTGAGTTCACTGCAAAGAGGTCTACTGAGGCTCTGCCACCCAGGGGCCTAATGAAACCTGGAGCTGACCCTGGGCCATATGCCATTTTCATATTTTCGTGTGAATGCAGCCTAAGGCTACATTCACCGTAGCACGGCGGGCTCACGGCAGCACGGGGAGAGGAGGAGGAGGTGAGCGCAGCTCACCCCCGCCCCTCTCCATAGCGATATATGGCCACGGCACCGTAATACATGTCCTATCTTTTCCCGGGCTACGGAGCGGTACGGTGCCGCACATGTGCTGCACCGTACCGCTCCCGTAGGGCGCCGTGAGCCCATAGAAGTGTATGGGGGACGTATATCGGCTGCATATACGTCGGCCGTATATACGTCCCCCATACTGTAGTGTGAATGTAGCCTAAGGTAGTATACAGAAAGCTCACATGCTGAGCACTCTCCATACAGGACAGGTATCTGCTGTATTATACAGTAGACACGTGCTGGGAATAAAAGAGCTTTACTTTCACAATATACTGCAATACACACTAGGGTGCCTAAAAAAGTAGAAAATAACAAGCATTTAAAAAATATAAAAAATTCTTAAAAAGAATAAAACTTCAAATCACCAGGCATATACAAATAAACAACTAAAATAATAAATATTTTTGGTATTCCTGTGTCATGAAATGCCTGATCTATTAAAATATAAAAATAATCACCCCTTGCAGTAAGCCCTGCAACGAAAAAATTCTTGAAATGTCCAAACCTCTGCTTTTTGACGATTTTATGAGCCATGTAAATGCAAATAAGAAATGTTATGAAGGTCATAAATGGTATCTCAAAGTTCTCAAGGTTCTCAAAATGGTATAAATGAAAATGACATCTTAAACAGTTAAATGGACTGGAGTATATATACCACATATGCTTGAGTATAAGCCAAGGCAGCTATTTTTACCACAAAACATTGGGAAAACATTTTGACTCACGTATAAGCCTAGGGTGGGAATTGCAGCTGCTACTTTTTAATAAAATGTCCAATAGTCCCCCCTAATAAATGAAGTGTCCAGTAGTCTCCCCTCATTGATGAAATGTCCACAGCAGCCCCTCCAAATAATAAAATGTCCAGCAGAGCACCGCCATTAATAAAATGTCCATAGCAGAGTGCCCCATTAATATAATGCCCAGCAGAATTCCCCCATTAATATAATGTCCAGCAGAGTTTCCCCATTAATAAAATGTCCAGCAGAGTCCCCCCCTTAAAAATATAAAGTTAGTACTCACCCTCCGGCGCTGACCCCCGCCGCCCTCTTCTCCCTGAAGCACCACCCCAGGCCGGCAGATGCATGTCTATGAGATCTACTGGTACACAAACTATGACGTCAGCAGGTGGTGACACTGTCAAGTCATAGTTTCTGTGCTTGCAGAGACATGCATCTGCTTGGAACCCAAAGAGGTGCTGCGTTGAGAAGAGGACGCTGGAGATCAGCACCAGAGGGTGAGTACTAACTTTATTTTTTTACTTTGTATACTCAAGTATAATACAAAGTGTGCTGAAAAACCTAGCTTATTCTCGCGTATGTACACTATTTATTTATCTTTTATCCGGGAGATAAAACGAATCACTATGAAAACAGCAGTTTATATTTGCTTTTAGTAGTCCTCCCATGATAACTGACAGTAGTACTAATTATTAACTATTTTCTGCTAAATTCATGACCATCTGCTGCTGTTCTTCACTGTCAACATTTGTTTTTTGCCACATTAAACACAAGATATAAAGCCTTTCATTAAAGCAAAGGTTCCTGCAAAATTATACACAATATTTCAATGGATGAAATAGTACAATAAATAGTGTAAATGGTATAATTTTTTAGACATATGCTCTATGAGTGTAAAAGCAGTGAAACTTACCAGTTTGTGATCACTTGCCCACATTTATCAAAAACAGTAGAAACTACACTATGTGCAGTTTTCCAGTGAAGTGTGTAGGGTGCGCCAGATTCAATAATTGTGTAGGGGTCTTCATGAATCTGGGGCCCCCTGCACTGCTCTGGAAGTGCGCACCATTTTAGTTTTGGTGCACTTTGTGGCATGAACTAGTATTGTGGTGATGTCCTCTTTCTGTCTCCATCACAATTCTGTTATTCATGTATTTGCACAGTTTTATTCATGAATTTGCACACTTGCATGTCTAGTACAACAAGGCATAGGTTTACCAGCTATTAGATGGTACAAAGTATGACTCCACAGTTTTAAACTATGCTAGATTTATCATCCAGCATCAGGCGCAGTTATACAGTGGGTACGGAACATATTCTGATCCCTTTAAATTCATAGGAGTCTAGCTGTGTTAAGTTCAACTGATTGGACTTGATTAGGAAAGGCACACACCTGTCTATATAACACCTCACAGCACACAGTGCACGTCAGATCACATGAGAATCATGAGGTCTAAGCCACTGCCTAAGAAGCTCAGAGACGGAATTGGGGCAAACCAGAGATGTGGCCATGGTTACAGAAAAATTTCTGCAGCACTCAAAGTTCAAAGAGTCATAGGAGAAGAGCCTATTTCAGAGAGGTAAAGAAGAACCCCAAGATCATGGGAGAAAGTTCCACACAGTTAACTATCACTGCAGCCTCCAGGGTTTTATGGCAGAGTGCACCGATGGAAGCCTCTCATCAGTACAAGAAATATGAAAGCCTGCATACAGTTTGCAAAGAAACGATTGAAGGACTCCCAGACTGTGAGAAGATTCTCCGGTCTTATAAGATGAAGATTGAAATTTTTGGTTTTAAATCTAAGAGATATGTGTTGAGGAAACCACCTGCCATATACAATCCCAACATAGTGGTGGCAGCTATGGGGGTGTTTTTCAGTTGCGGGAACAGGACGACTAGTTGCAATTAAAGAAAAAATGAATGCAGCCAAGTACAGAGATTGTTTGGATGAAAAGTGGGCAGTAGTAGAGGGCAGCTGCATGATAGGGGGCATTAAAAGAGGACAGATGCTTTATAATGCCCTATTACCTGCAACACAAATGTCTTTTCAGTGACCATATGTTAAGAAGTACAGCCCTACCGCTCTCTGGAAAAAATGTGCCATGCAGACAGTCCTTTGTTATAAAAAGGTTGGGGACCTCTGGCTTAGAGGAATATTTCAGTTTCCAGTGTGAATAACTCCAGTCGCTGATCTCCACTTTCCAAACAAATAGGGATGGGATTTTTTTAGGATTAAACAAAAAAATCCACTATCCACTGGTCTCTATATTGTCTGGTCACAGTAAACATAGCTATATGGTGAAATAGCCTAATATATCTGTCACATCCCCGTTTACCAAAAATTGTGGTTTAAAGTAAGCCATCTTACTGGTGATATGAAATTAAACTAGGTAGTCTACAAATTCACTATATTCATCATTCAGTGGCTGCCACTGTGGTAATTGCAGTACTTTTTAGAATGCAAAGGGGCTCATTTACTAAGGGGCCGAATCGCCGGGTTTCCTGAGTATTACCAATTTGCTGCATTTTTCCCTGAATTGCCCTGGGATTTTGACACACACGATCGGATTGTATCGCATCGGCGCTGGCTTAAATGCGACTGAAATCCGGGGCGTGGCCATCGGAAAACCCAACGGATTCGGAAAAAAATGCGGTATTTAAAAAGCATTTGTGACGCTTGACACGCACTTACATGCACTGAAGAGAAGAAGGTGAACTCCGGCGGACCTCAGCGCAGCAGCGACACCTGGTGGATATCGGATCACAACTGGACCGGGTAAGTAAATGTGCCCCAAAATGTCTAAATCTTTGAATTCTCTCTTAAATATGTCAGCACTTAAAAGGTAATATTTGAGGTGTTATTTGTGGCCATTCATAAAACATATGGTAACGACATATTATGGCTGTTGTATTACAGATGAAAATATCAGAACGGAAAATATAAAATATATATGGGTGGTACTCTCAAAGGCATAAAATATACAAAGCGCAACCATTGTGCAAATAGAGGTGTAAATGGTGGTAATCTTCTATAGAACATTCATTATAGAATATATATACTGTATATGTATTATATCATTAATAAAACAAAATGTATATTAAATATATATATAAGAACTTTTTTGACATAGATATTGCTCAGTTGTGTTTACAAAACAGTTATAATGACTTCTGTTACCTTGAAATAATTTTTACATTTAGAGAGTTTCTATTAACCTATTTCTGAGATGAAAATGGCTTGCTACACACTAAGATGGAATAGCATTGTGTATCCTTTGTACGTGTGACATATGTTGTTTACGGCTATGCACATTTCTGATCGTAAATAGATTCTGTGCTAGTAGAGTGCTATGCTAATTGTATGCCTTGCTAAATAAGGAAAATCATAGGTTTCAGGCTGAGCAGATATCCTTTTTGTTTAGTCTTCACATTTGTCGTGTTATTACGAAAGGCCAGTGACACAATAGACTTGACAAAACAGGCAACACTGCCTTGCAGTTAAAGTGTTTGATGTAAAAATACAAACTCAGTACAAATAAACAATATGTTTGTCATCAGCACAAATCACAAGATGTACAGAACGATGGCATATCCCTTTCACATATAGACACTTTAGTCAATTATCATTTATTTCCTTAAAGGGCATCTACCACCAGGATGAAAGACTGTATGCAAATGAGCCTGAGGGGCTCCAGGCTCCATTAACACCTATGAAGCCTGGAGCCCCTCAGGCTCATTAGCATACAGTCCTTTCATCCTGGTGTAGATTCCTTTAAAAATATCACTAAACTCCAGACTCTTAAGATTACATCCAACCTCAGAGGGATAATGTGGCTTCATTTCAGAAATGAGTTTCAAGAAAACACCATATCCAATCAGCACAAAGATTGGCTGCCTCTAGTGCGGTTTTTAGAACCAAACAAAGCACCCGAATCCACCGAGTAGCAACATTATCAAGCTTTTAATAAAATCACAAAGGCAAGCATGCGCTCATAGAGTAATATTTTGTAAGAATGGTAAGAAAATGATGAGGCGATAAGAATAAGGCTCATCAGATAGAGGTTTGCTTGTACCAGGCACAACACCAGTGGAAAGGGGGGGGGGTCCATATGGTGTTGCCAATCGACTGGATCTTCAGAACACAGTAGCCACACTGGTCTGGATCAAGTATTGTCGGTAGGGGAGTTGTTGTTGATGCGGCGCACACTGGTAGTGAACGGAGTTGGTAGAGGTCTTCAAACAAAAAAAAATTTGCTTTTTAAACTCCGCATTTTGTCCGAATCAGTCAGGTTGTCCGACGTCCACGCCCCCCGATTTGTGTCGCAACAAATGCAACACAATCCGATCGCGTGCACCAAAAACCTGGGGCAATTTAGCACAAAACGGAAAAAATTGCGAAACCCAACGAAAATGCGGCGTTTGAACCCTCAGTAAATGTGCCCCATTATATCTACTCATGAGTTACGAGAAGGACGTGGAAGCAGAGGAACAAACTTGTTTAGTGCTTAGGGTGTAACTACATGGAATAACTGTAAAAGTGTAACTACAGGGCTAGAAGCCATAGCAGCTATTATGGGGCCTACTGTGTCACACTTTAAAGTGTGAAGGATGTGCATTATATACATATTATGCTACACATAACAGTACAAAACTTCAACAGCACGTCTACCATAAGGACCATGCCTTATATATGTGTGTGCATATGTATTTAAATGCGGTATGCTCACACATGATGTGTTTTGCTCTATGTATGTTTGTACATGGTGTGTTTATATACTGTATGTCTAAGGATATGATGTATATATACACTATATGTATGTGTATATAATGTGTATTTCCAATACAGTATGTGTGCATATTTGATGTGTATATACTGTATGTGTATGTATAAATAAATGGATGTGTACATATGGAGTGTGTGTGTATATTATGTGTAAATACTGTATATGTTAGTGTATAAATGTCTGTATGTGTGTAGAACTTTATATGTGTATATACATATGTGTTTGCATGTGTGTGATTGTAACCTCGTTCACAATAAGAAACAATAATGCTGTGTGTAGCCATTGTCTTACCTGTGTGCAGTTGTGCTTCTGAGGTATAAGTTATATTTCTCTTCAGCAGACAACCCATCTATCAGAAGGTAAAAAATAAGGAAGTTGCTTTGGCCTGAGGCTTGACTGACAAGACGGCTCTTCTCCAGCATATAGGTGTACAGTCTGGCTGGAATGCAAATGTATTTGTGAATAAACATGTAGCAAACAATTGTTATCCTTAACATTCACTCCATATATAAGGCTACAATCACATGGACGTTTGGGGGGCATATATACAAGCTTGCGGCTACACATACGCCCCCCATAGACGGCAATAGGCGCACAGAGCCGCACCCCTGTGGCACCGTACAGCTAAGTACACATGGAAACATGTATATTCATCTGAATATAGTTATATTTATACACTGGAAATCCGTAAACACAGAAAGCATATTTGTTTATCTTGACTGTATCATGGATCTGCGCAAGAACCCATTATACAACTATATGAGGAACTTTGCAGTAACAAAAATCAGTTTGAAGGTGATGGGTGTATGAGGAACAAGCAACACGCTTGTTTATGAGCATAGTAATATCCAAGCCGAAAGAGGGTTCTATATTTGCTGTACACCAAATGTAAGTAGATTTGTCCCTAAGGAGTCAATGAATTAATAAGTAATTTATCATATTTTGGATGGTTGACCTGAAGTGTTATGTAGCATTCTCAGTGGAACCCCAGTTATGTCTAGGTCAATATGCAGAAGAGTCCTGTTTACATGCACAGTATATAATGTATTAATTCATATGTGGGGTGCGCCGATGCGCAACAATCATGATGTGTGCGCCAAAATCCCGGGGCAATACAAGGAAATCGGCGCAAATGGGAAATTTCGGGGTAACACGTCGGAAGGGGAAACGCGAATCGGACCTAGTAGAATGACCCAATTGTACTTTTGTAACACATTCTTTTTCTTATTTAGAATGTTATTTGTATTAAGGATTCACTACATTAGTTCTCTGTTTGTTGTATATTTGTCAAATTTAGGAGCTTTAGGATGATACTCTACTGGGCTGTTAATACTCGAAAATTACTTCCTGTCTAGGCTGTAATTTGTTAGAACAGTATAACCACACAACTAGTGCTATAAGAGGGTACTATGTGTGCAAATGAATTTTTAATATATGCCATAGGAATGATCACTTGTAGTTACTGTTTCAACCACCTGTTGTGGCTACAGGCTGTGATGTAGCCCCTCTGACTTCCAGAGGCTTGAGACCTAGAATCTTTTCCCACACTCAAATCTTTCTGACTGGGTCTGAGGGGAGAACGAGACAGCTGATTTGTTTCAGATGCAGCAGAGTTGACAAGCTGCCAAAGGAGATTCATCCACCCAACAACCACTGCTTCAGACCCCAGGGGACAATTTTTTCGTGCCGCTCCCTCCTTCTTGATTCACCACTACTGACCCACAATAGGATGATTGCTACCATAACAGCGCAGACTAGCCAGTCCCTGGTCATATTGCCCCAGTATACTTTAGCCCATGGGTGGGTTGTGCACAACAAAAAGAAACATGGGAAGCAAAACCCCAGGGATCCACAATGTGATGGAGGCGGGTTACAGAAACTGAGGGGAATATAAGTGTGGGAGGGGAGATGGCTATTGAAAGGAACGGAGAACAAAAGGAACAAGCCAGTGTATATCAGACTAAATAGTGAAAAATAATTTTATTGTTGAAAAAATGTGAACACACACCAAAGATGCCATGCATCAGAATCATAAAAACATTCTAAAAAGTGTAACATTACACATCAAAGCTAACATGTGGGAAAGGATAGGTCTGTGACTAGCAGGCGATGCCCCCACGCGTTAGTCGCAGTCCTGCGACTTCTAGGGGTCGCTGCCTCCAGTTAAGTAAGCCTACTTTAAAGTCCCGGGGGGCACCGCCTCCAATCTCGGTGCCTATTAATGACGGACCTGTGAGTGCCGACCACCTATCGCTGGTTCGATTAAGTTATCGCCAGATTTGTGAAATTAGCGGCTGTGCGGGGTTATAAAGGTAACCATCAAGCATAAATTTCATCACCCAGTGATTTGCGCGCATGGCGCTATAGTAGAAGTCTAATGCCCAAGGCTCCACCATGTTGTGAACATCATGCGCTTGATCTCTCAACAGAAAAGAATGACAGTTAACAGTGGGTTCAAAGCCCAGAAACTATCAGTGTTGTAAAAAGAAGAAATGCTACAAATATAAACACATATTTTAGTGATTCAAAGGCACTTATTAAAAGGGCATACATAACATATGTGAAGCATAAGGAATGAAGAATTGTGTGCATAATAAAAATATATATTTTGTTATGTATGTAAATACATCAAACACACAACTTTCATTTTGGTCAAACATAGGAAATACATCAAACCCAACTAGCAGCATGTGTCATGAGTACGTATCCAAGAATCCAGACCGTTGCAAAAGTAAGCAAAAAATATCAGAATATAAAATCCTTACATAGTGTGCCCCTAAAAAAGGATAAAATACACTATGTAAGTCAGTACTGCACATAAAGGGAAGTCACCACGGCTGGTCTGTCACAGGTAGAAATGAGGTTGTTATCAAAAGTATGGGCATAGTCCTATCAAGAGGTCACAAGGGGTCCAGGAGAGGGGATGAGGGTTGCTCCAAGTAATGGGCATAGGGCTGTTTCCACTTGGTCCAAGAGGAAGATAGCCAGAGTTTTTCGGCAGAACAACAACTATCACAAAAAATTTTAACCAATTAGAAAAAATCCAGCAATGGTGTGAAAAAAAAAAAAAAAAAAAAGGAGGAAGGGTGCATATAGGGGACATAAGGGTTCCAAAATAAAAGGTGTTTATATATTCATTGATTTATCATGTCAAGTATGTGAAAAGGTGCGTAGAAGAAAGAGATGATATAGAGAACAAAACCCCCGACAAGATCTCAGAACTGGAAAGATCCAGAAGATGGAGGTCAGAAAGAGAAAGCCATGAGGACAAATAAAGATAAGAGAAGTACCGAAACACGTAGACGGTCCATGAAAAAGAGGTAAGAAAGTACAGAAGACACAAGAAGAAGAGGAAAAGAGAGAGGGATAGATAAGGATAAAGAAAAGAAGAGGCAAGGGAAGAAAGAGAGAAGAAGAGAAGGAAGTAAGGGAGAGAAGAGGGGACCAAGAAGGGTCCCAATACTACAGGGGGATAGTGGTATCCCAAAAGTGTGAAAAAAAAATAATAAAATAAATAAATTTAATTTTGAAGATATTGCATTTTCAAAAATGTAATACTGTATGACTACATTTGTGGAACACTGTATGTGGAGCGTCTGTGAATATATATGGACATTCACTCACATGTACATCACAATAAACACAACAACAGCGAAAAATGCTTTCCTCACCTGGTAAGTCCAGAGATCCGTGACACTTGAAGATGTACTCTCCCATACCTCTGTTTGTAATAACCTGAGAAAAGGAGATTCTCATTAATTCCCCGAGGGGCCCAAGCTGCCCAGATATAAATCCAGCGGGCCTCCCTCCTCAGTAGTTAGGGGTGGGCATTGAAAAGGAGAGGCATTTTAGGAAGACTACAGAAAGGGGGCATTATAAGAAAAAGGCCAATTAAAAGGGGGCATTTAAAGTGATGGGTTAATGGAAAATGGGGTACGGCATGACATTTTTGCAGCACCTTACATGCTGTCCCTCTTTCTTAGAAAATTTGTGAGGTATTTGACTCCAGGACTCTTACCTACTTGGACCTGTATTACTGCACAGGCTGTAGCCCCTGTGTCAGCGTATTGCCAGTTCTGCTGCCAAATATTGTATCTTGGTCAATTCTCATGCATAATAGGCTCAACTGAACAGCATGTGTGCTAAATAAGAGAGGGAGAAAGCTCATTATAATAATGGCTGATCTATATCGGCCTCAATTTCTGTCTCGGAACCTCTTAAAATCAGAGACATCAGCAAATATACCTCTAATGTGTATGACCAGATATAACATTCTATTGGTTAAAAAAATCTATCATTCTGCCTCTCTATATTAGGTAGAGGACACTTACAGTGTGAAGGTTGCATAAAATGCCCAAATATTCTGAACTATGCGTATTTTCAGGTAAAAATAATGTACTCTTGTATTTATAAGATTATTTATAACTCTAACTTTTTAAATTTTATGGTGCTGTATAAATAAAAAAACATGCAATGTAATAGTTCTCTATAACTTCCAATATTTGCCACTAGATGGCTCTATTGCTCCAGTATATGCTTATAGGTGGCACTTTGCATATATTAAGTCACTTATGCAGGAAATAAAAGGTTGTACGTAGAGTGAATAGAGTGCATCAGTACAGAAAAAAAAAGCCATATCATTTTGTAGTGTTATTTTATGTTTTTCCTCACTGTTTTTCAATCAATGGTTTCTGGCGAGTAAATGAAGAAACGCAAACATGATTGTAACTTGCAGAGAGAATATAATTAAGTATTATAATACATGTGAAACACAATAAGCAGGCCATCCAATTTTTGAGCTTCCATAGGGTAAAATGGGCAAAAAAAATCACTCTTTAGGAAGGAGTTCTTTGGAAAGCTTCATTGTATGTATAATTGTCTCCTGATACTTCTCTAAGTACTGCCAGAGCATGATCTATAGGGTAGAGAGAATTTAGGAGCTAGACCGTATACTAGATAGATTGCCCAAGGATTTGCAAGAGACCCTTTAGCTGTAAATATTGAAAGAGCGATGATTTTGGCACTACCTGTTGCAGTGAGGACTGTGCCTCAATGCACTGTAGCGATGCTGCATCAACTTTACAGTTCTCACTAATGTGGACATCGAAAGCTGCATGGTGACATTGAAGAGTGATCCATCATGGCTGGAGACAGGTCAAAAAAAGAGTGATAAGAGTAAGTGTGCAGCAAAAAGGACGTAAAGAGATGTAGAGTGGCAAGTTTTCAGAATTCTTAAACTGTAAATATGCATTTTTGTACTTATAAATTATTTCTGTTATTTTGCTTCTAGTGGTGAAAGCGGTTCTGGAAAAACAGAAGCTGCAAAACACATTGTTAAACACTTGGCCTCAGGTGTGTTCCAGGAAAAACTCTCTGTATTCAAAGATTAAATATGTAAGTTATCACTTTGTTACCAGTACAGTTACCATATCTATGGTATCAGTAGAAATATAGGAAATTGCCACACAGGGATTAATGTTTCCAAATGGGATTGTAGATTGTTAATGACTCCAAAGATAATGTAATATTTCTACATGCTAACAAACCCTTGGCAGGTAGCAGTTACATCACATCCACTGTTGTCACATAGAGAGACATAAATATCTGATGCAAAATTGTGTTGTCTTGAATATCTATCTGGTCATTCTTGTCTATACTTGGCGGAAAAAATCCGGACTGTACACCAGTGTTTTGTCGTTCAAGCTCTGAAATAATCGCAATACTTGTAAGCTGCCAGAGTAATTGCGATAATTTCCCCTTCATGCCTCTCCACTCCATGAAGCAGGTACAGGCACCAACAGAGTCGGATGGCGCATGTCTGACACTCGGATAGCCTGCGAAACGTTAGGCTTTTGTGTAAAACTAAATCCATGATCAGGTTTTTTTAGTCCATTTATGCTGATGGACGAGGGTGATGGTATTTTAGGTGGTTGTTCCTGCAGTTTTACTTCCGGAGTACATGTTATGTGCAAAACTCTTATGTCCTGCTCCAATTGCCTGTGGTGAGAAGTTGTGTAGTGGGAAGTCATGGAGACAACTGCCTGGACTGCACATTATATGTAGTTTTTATTTTTAGAAATACGGTTAATTTGATGTTTCTATTCAACAGGTGAAACAATACTAGAAGCCTTGGTCATGCAAGGACAACAACACTCAATCTCATCTAGTCGCTTTATTAAATTCCTAGAGTTACATTTTTGTAGAGGACGTCGACTTACTTGGAGGTAAGATGTAGTTAGCAATTCTGTGTGTACAATAGATGCTGGTAACTGTTCAAACTATAAGGGTAAGAATGGCGTACTGAGGATACAGATGATTCCTAAGTGAAGCAATATAAAATCAATGTATAAAATGAGACCTCTGTCATACCAGCAATAGCCTGATGGACAATCAAGGAAATTACCTGTCCACCATGCACTGTACTTCAGATGAGTATCTGACTGCATCTCCTGGTGATGGATGTCCTTCCATTCGATTTCTGGGTGGTAACTGGATACTGGCCAGAGCTTGCTCTCTATGCCTTAGAGGTGGTCGTTACCCTGTGGCAAGGGTCTACCAGCACTACCGGGGGGTTCATCACGACCAGAGGGTCCGCCTATGGATAGCCAATGTGGACTCTCTTACATTCATTAAGATGAACCAGGCATGGATCCCCCAGACTTGGATGTTCCAGCACTCGAGTGAGTAGTTAAAGTGCTGGCTAAACTCCTCTCCATCTTTCCACTTCCACTGCCACATCCACCTCAACTCCTCCCCCTGGACCTCTGACGCTTTTTAAAAAAAAATATTTTATTTTGTTTAATATTTATTTTGTTTTAATTTTTATTATTTCTCATTTTATTTTCACTTTATATTAATATTATCTTCCAGTATAGTGCTATGGATACACTCAACGTATATGCCAGAAGCTTTCCTGGCATATATGCTGATTGCATCTCAAAAAACAAAATTGGATGGTATTCTAGTCCTCATCAGTTTCAAAATCTGCTTTCCAGATGAAAAAAATCTGCATGACCATTTACTATAGGGCAAAACCATGTACTTTAATCTGCACCCAAAGCTTCAGTAATTTGTATGCATTGTAAATACATACCATACATCAGTATGGTAGCGTGTTACTTTGAAGTGATCAAATTATCAAGTGTTCAAGTCCCTAAAAAAAAGTAATAAAAATAAAATTGAATACTTAATATCAGTCCCTAAATGCCCATATACTGTAAAAACTCACAAAACATAATAAACAGTGAAAATCATCACGCAAAACAGCACAGCTACTACCATGAACATCCAACCAAACAAAAAAAAATATCATTAAGAGTCCATTTACCCATGCACGATTTTCTCCAAATGGGGTAATGGGCCTCCAAATATATTGTACTGCAATCCTTGAGGCTCTCTAGTTTTCAAATGTGCCACTCTTTGGAGGGTGTTACTGCTCTGCTATATTAGGGACTCATCCAATGTGACATAGTTGCCTGTTCTAGCAAAATCTGCCATTAGAAGCTCCTTCTCTTCCAAGCCCCGCAGTGCGCCCATAAAGCAGTTGGTAATCACGTGTGGGATATTACGCATTCAGAAGAAAACTGGGTAAACAAACTATGGGGTGCGTTTACTACTTTATCCCTTCTAAAATAAAAATTTGGGGCAAATAGGGTTTTTTGGAAGAGATTTCAAGTACACAAGCCATATATAATACTTGTCTATAAAACATCTGTGATGGTAAAAGCTCAATATAAAACCTGATAAATTCTGCTGGGTGGTGTAGTTTCTAAATAGTATAATTATGGCGGGGGGGGGGGGGGGGTTGGTCACCATTTTCGTTAGCAGGAACTTTTCAAAACTGATAATGGCACCTAAAAAAAAACATATCAAAATTTGCCCTCTAAAAGTCCTTACGTTTGTGCCTGCTGTGGCCCCTAAGTAGCTACATTGACATGTGGGTATGCCCTACTCGTAAGAAACTACAAAACAAACATTCGTGTGTTTTCTCATTTTATCTGCCTGAATGTGTAAATTTGGACTAAATAATAATAATAAAATATATTTTTATTACCTAAAAATAAAGACTGATGTGAAGTACAACATGTCATGAAAAACAGGCTGAAAATACACTCAGTAGGATGAAGTGTTCCGACTGCATATCAATGACAATGACAATGAAAATGAGCTGCATCTCTAAGGGGTTAAACATAGTGTGCTATAATGTATGACCAAGCATTGTGCCCAGGGGTAGAATATCCTAAAATCGCATTCATTGTTATCCGTGGACATGGAACACTTAGGCGCTAGGGGGGGGTCCATCTGGCCGCAAGTTGTGGCCCGAATATGCATCCGACCCGGCAGTACCGTACCTACCGTATGTGGGGAAAAGATAGAGCACATGTTAATATGAATGCAGCCTATCTCATAAGATCCCGATGCTTGACTGTGGTTAATCTTCCTGCACAGTTGTAACAGATTGTGAATCTGCAGAAGGAAAGGGCCCTGGGAACCACCTCATAGCATAATTAGAAAAGTTGAGTTTAGAAGGAGGAGAGGCCTTGGATAACAAACATAATATTATCACCTGAATCTATGGGTAAGTGTCCCTGTTTTACCTGTTAGCATAACCTCAGTTAGTTAGCTGGGAACTAATAGTTAATGGCAACACAACAGGGTTCACATTGACAAGGCATTATTACGTTAATTGAATCATTCAGGTCAATAATAAGTATTGACTACCTGGCACGTTACAGTGTGTCAGCAATTTTGGAACAATTTCAGCTGTCAATGTGTCCATTCTGTAAACGACATTCATGGCAGACATGGGCAATCCATATTAGTAGCGTACATTGTAGCGGATCTGAAGATCATCAAGCGCATACAACAGCAATTACCAAGTAACAATAATACAAATTAGGCTGACAGTTACAATAGATTACCAAATCATTGATTCACGTATATCCAGTTACATTGCAAAAATCATAATCGTGTCATGAAAGATTCATCCAGGTTGCAAAGCAGATGACAACATGTACCTCAGAATATTCTTGGAAAATGCCATTAACGCAATCTAAATTTGCGACAAAAACTATTTTCTTGCCCACATTAATGACAATGGTGACTACTTATACACAGCAAATAAACTTCAAGGCTGCTCTCCAAATAATTATTTACTTTCCCAAAGAATTCAGCATTCATAAATAAGTGTCCTGACATCCTTATGATGACTGGTTGAGAAATGTGAATTGATATCCTGTACAAATTACTATTAATACTGCAGCTACCACCTTAAAGGACATTCTACCAGATAATAAAGGATTGTAAGCAAAGCATACTGGCATTTAGTGTGTGCCCCCTGGCCAGGATCTGATCTTTTTTAGCTCTTATGTTTTTTTCTTTAAAAAATGTTTTAAAATATGCAAGTCAGTGCGTCTTTATCTTGCAATCCTCATCCTGGAAGCAGATTTCTTTAAAAAAGTTTGAGCAATTTCCCATGTCTAACCACAAGGTGGCAGACAAACACATACATTGCAGAACATGAAATGACATATCAGAGCTGTCAACAACCGTAACCTTAAGCAACCAACATAATGTGCAGAACAATGCGCCCGCTTTAAAGTACAAATGGTTAATTTATCAGTAATATGTATATGTATATATATATATATATATATATATATATATTACGGTCACTTATTAGGTACACCTGTCCAACTGCTCGTAACACTTAATTTCTAATCAGCCAATACATGGCGGCAACTCAGTGCATTTAGGCATGTAGAATGGTCAGACAATCTCCTGCAGTTCAAACAAGCATCCGTATGGGGAAAGAAAGGTGATTTGAGTGCCTTGGAACGTGGCATGGTTGTTGGTGCCAGAAGGGCTGGTTGAGTATTTCAGAAAACGTGATCTACTGGGTTTCACACACAACCATCTCTAGGGTTTACAGAGAATGGTCCGAAAAAGAAAAAACATCCAGTGGCGGCAGTTTGTGGGCGGAAATGCCTTGTGATGCCAGAGGTCAGAGGAGAATGGGCAGACTGGTTCGAGCTGATAGAAAGGCAACAGTGACCAAACCGCCAACCGTTAAACCAAGAGAGGCAGAAGAGCATCTCGAACTCACAGTACATCGAACTTTGAGGCAGATGGGTACAGCAAGCAGAAGACCACACCGGGTGCCACTCCTTTCAGCTAAGAACAGGAAACTGAGGCTACAATTTGCACAGCTCATCGATAAATGGTACAGTAGAAGATTCGAAAACGTTGCCCCTGGTCTGATGAGTCTCGATTTCTGCTGCGACATTGGATGGTAGGGTCAGAATTGGGTCAACAACATGAAAGAATGGATCCATCCTATCTTGTATCAAACAGTTCAGGCTGGTGTGGTGGTTGGTGTCACTGGTTGTGGGGGGAATATTTTCTTGGCATTCTTGGGCCCCTTTGGTACCAATTGAGCATTGTTGCAACGCCCACAGCCTACCATGAGTATTGTTGCTGACCATTGTCCATCCCCTTAGACCACAAGTACCCACATCTGATGGCTAATTCAGCAGGAAATGCGCCATGTCATAAAGCGGAATCATCTCAGACTGGTTTCTTGAACATGACAAGAGTTCACGTACTCAAAATGGCCTCCACAGTCACCAGATCTCCCTCCAATAAAGCATCTTTTGGGATGTGGTGGAACGGGAGTTCGCACAGGATTGCGGGCGGCAATGTGTGATGGCATTATGTCAATAGGGACCAAAATCTCTGAGGAATGCTTCAGCACCTTGTTGAATCTATGCCACGAAGAATTGAGGCAGTGTCTGAAGGCAAAAGGGGGGTCCCAACCAGTTACTAGCATGTGTTGTACCTAATAAGGGCCGGTGAGTGTAATATAATATTATATTTATATGTATGTATATATATATATTATATATATATATATATATATATATTATATGATATATATTATTTATATTTTTGTATATCCTTGGAGTGGTGACCTTATGCATATGCAAGAGGAACTACTATATGCTTAACCATGCTGAGCTCAAAGTTTCAAGAAGCAGGATTTGTTACATAGAGCAATACATTTAATGGGCTCTTACCGCAATGCTGTTAGTACACAAACCAATTAACTTTTTTTGCTCACCAGGGCCGCAGGCAAACAATTCTCTTGATCATAAAATCTACCAAGCACAAGTAGTCACTCTGTGCCCCATCTGTGGTAGACTTCGTGGTGCAGTGAAGCGCAGGTATTGGCCATCCCTTTTCATCTTTGGTGTGCTCGCCGACCACCTCCTCGGAACGGTAGTGCAAGTAAATTTTCAGCAATCCGGATGTCTATCATCCAAAACCCAGTAAAGGGCTATAAAAGAGAAATGCATAGCTTAGTACCCAGGTTCAACATATCAAATGCTGTAATAACACACCGTAGATGACTAGCATGAAGGAAAAGCAAAGAAGTTCGCAAATGCTGCTGCCATACTCTCCTGGAGTAAAATGCTTTGTGAACATCCTAGGCTTACTGGTGATAAATTACCTGTGTGCTACCTAAGAGTATATACTTATATTACTAAAAAAAAAAGTATGAAACAAGGAAAATATGGGAATCATAGCCAGTGTTTAGCACCTGGTGATTTAATGCAGGCAGTCACCAAACAAATTTGATAAGCAATGAAGGCTGCAACATAAGGCAGGTTACCGTAACGGTCACTCATTTTCTTCTTCAGGTGTAGAAGCAACTGACTAACCTCCAAAAGGCCATAATAAATTAAACAGGGACCTCTAGTGCAATGGACATGAAGCAGTTTATGAGGCAGGAAAGCCGACTCAGATTGAGTCACAGGATCTGAGTCTGCAGAAAAATTCCAACGCTCTAAGTAACAATGTCTCCCGCAGTTAAGTACATTATTATACCCAATCTCTCGTTCTCTCTATATCATACTGCCCCCAGAATGCAAATTAAACAAATCAGCTCTTTCGATTATGCAACGTGCTGCCTGCCAAATCGAAATGCAATTTTTCCAGGTGTTACGATCACTTTAAACTGCAAATCGGGATGTTGTTAGTATTGTTCTTTATCATAACTGCGGCAGGCGAAAAGCTCGTCCATAACTTATCGGTAGTGGTAAGTGGTAAAAATAAGTATTAAACACCTCAAACCAAATTTATTTAAGATAAATTAAAGGAGTCAAGAACTATCTCACCAAATATAAGTAACTACCCACCAAATTCATAATGGGCGACAATTAAATCAAATCAAATATCCTAAAGTGAGAAAGACACAGGGAAAATTTTTTGAACACAAATGGAAGGATATGGCGGCTTGCAACAATTTGTGGCCATATATTGGTCCGCCATTGGACGCCATTGGATAGTCCTGGTTCACTGTCCACACATTGTCTCATCCCATCCAGACCGCAAAATCTGGAACATGCCACTATATTTCACCATGTTATGGCTCCGGCCCTGCCTGCCTATGGAGTGGGGACGGGATGAGCCGCGTCCTCTCCACATGCCCACTGTGCCCATCGGCAGTGATGGCACACTGTTTGTGTGGTGTACCTTTAGGTTGGTGTCAATTTTGCATCTTACCGGAAGGCTTCAACTACACTAAATAAATTATAGATTATCTATTGGAGGTGGGGAGGCGTCCCTTTTTTGCCCCCTGTTTAGGTATACTTCTAGTACTTCGAGTCAGCACAAGATGGCCCATAATAGTGGTATGGGGGACAATGAAACATGTATGTCGTCCCCAGACTCCACTGCAACACTAATGTGAGTGTGTTCCCCGGTGATGTAAAGCTCCATATAAGAGAAGTTACATCACTCAGGACACCCTTTAAACCATCATCACAGAAGCCATCAATGTCTCTGCGGCAAGCTTACCCTCTTCCTTCTTTAAGGGGGTAGAGACAAACTGGAGGCCATATCCACCACTATTGTCCTATAGAGGGATACACTTAACTCCTGCGTTGTCCAGACCCATCAGGGTAGGTGTCCTAAAAAAAAAAAAAAAAAAGGGGGGCGGAGGTGTAAATGTTGAAATGCAATGTTGGCGCTCCTGTATGGAGAAGCCATTTCACATACTTGCTAGGGTGTGATTTACATGCCGTATTCTTCTACCACGTCTTTGCCTATTACAGCCTAGTCTGAGTCAGCTTATTCTCGAGCAATACCAACACTGCTACCCCTTAATTCATGAACTGGAAAATAAAGCTAGGGATGGTGCATGACTGATTCTTCTCACGGCTCAATCATCCTCGTATCTCCTAAGCTAGTTCAACATTGATAAAGGCGTCCTCCTCTCAATGTAAGTAATAATGTGCAATCACCTCCTGCATTTTCTTCTAATATATGTGCCAGTTCAGTTCTGAAACCCAGCCCCACACCATGATGTTATCCGGCAAACTTCACGTTTGGGTTAATGTTCCGGACCTCCATCACATCGTGTGTATTTGAATCACTAGAAGATCGAGCAGTGGGTCAGCTATGGCATGGGTGCCAGAGAATGGACCTCAGAGCCCCTCTTGTGGGACACCCAGGCCATCACCCCAGCGCAAATTTGCCTGACAGGACTCAAAAGAAATTTCCCTACAGCTCCCAGGCAACCGAATATACGAGCTATTTTTAAAGCAACACATCCTTGGCTGCTATGGACTGTCAGGAAGACGTTGAGACAGTATTGTTAGAGGATTATTTGCAGTGTTGTCGCTAGCTGGCCCCAGGTTTCTTCTAACAACAGAGGGACCGCTGGAGAGATAATATACATGAATCACATTTGTCCTTTTTTACTGTGTTGTGCGTTCCAATCAAGAAGCAGAAACAATCGAAATTTTGACACAGCAGAGGTAGCAATAATGCACGCGTGCCTTAACATGATTGTGTTGGCACTTTGCGTAATAATAAGAGGTTTTTGAGCCACTCAGGGGCGCATATTTACAGGAGCTCTGTGTGCCGCCAGTTTTAATAGTGTCAATTTTTGCGAGAGGAGTTGACGTTCATTGTAACCATTTGAAGTCTGTATGACCGTTCGGCAATTTTTTTTATGTGTTGCAAAAGTGGCAAAAAAAAGTGGCATCTCAGGCTGTTGCGCTCGGCGGGCCAGCACATAACTGAAGTGCGCGTGACATAGGGCGAAATTCGGCTTGGTATATGATTCAGTTGCGTTGCCACTTTTTCTTCATGGCATTTAATTCTATATCCCAGTGTCACTTCTACATTAATGATTGATTATGGATTTCTTTGCCAGGTGGTATTGGAGAGTTGTTCACTTCTGGGGAGACTTTCATGCCATGGCACCTATGAAATAATTTACTTTTATGTATTGCAAGACTCAACATAGGTACCTGTGTGATGCAGAAAACCAAAGAGGATATAGTAAGGCCCCAGGGTCACAATGAGCAATAGTATACATCAGAAAGAACTGTGACTCATTGATAGTCTATTGTACCATGCCCGTCAGATGTTTTTCACTCTCCGTTGAACGACTTTGGACTACGCTGATCACACATAAAACTTGTCCACAAAAAAAAACAGTATGTGACAAAAAACAAAATAATTAATGAACACAGGGTGCCATCCAGAGAGGGTCATTTTCAGTTATTTGTTCTTTCTCCTCAAAATTGGGCAACTTTTGTTGACACATGGAACTGTTCCCTCCTTAGTCAACGTCAGATAGACCAGAATTTTTCAGTGTTATGCACAATATATTTAAAAATCCAAGTGTGGGTGTATTAAAAAATGGGCAATTGTTGGCACAATAACACACACACAGATCGGGGACTATACGAAAATGACCCATTAGCGACTAGTGACCGGCCAATACTTTTTAGGGAACCCCGACCTGTGCCCAACCTATCAACCGCAAAATCCCCCAGTGCCGCTATGCTCACAATGTTAAGCAGTAATCTTATTACTCCCTGCTCGTACGGTGTTTAATAATCTATAGACACCTGAGGAGACCAATTACAGAAGGAAGGTAGAAGAAGTTAGGATTATCATTGAGGATTCTTGCTAGTGTCCTCGGTGATGATTGCCAGAGACCTTGAGGGTCTATACTTGGCGAACCTGCCCTGGGCGTGATGGCCGGGTGAACATATTAGAAGGGCCTTGAGTGGCCCCTATGCACCCGTGCCTAGGTTCGCACCCCCTGCCTTCGGACTACAAAAATAGATGCTCGGATGGCCCTAGGCTCTGCCATGTCTCTCCCTATCTACTCATATGTCTAAATCAGACCCTTTGCCCTGATACCTCTTTTGACTCAGTCTCAAACAAAGTCAAACACACAAGCCCATGTTGCTGTAGTTGATAGAGGAAATCCCAGCAAGTTCCTGTGGGCTGGTGGCCCAATTGGCCGATGAGCTTTATTTGCGGCTGACTTCCCACGCCGCAAAACTCAGAGACTCCTTGTCCGATCCATGTGTTCTATCTACCCACCCAGAATTAAGTATTCGTATGAGTGCCAACCCTGTGCACTGTCGTCTAACAACACAACCCCCTGTGGAATGTACACATGGGAGGATGGTTTTGACCAAACACAAGCAGCGAGATGCCTGTTATTTCTTGGGGGCAAACTAAAGGTAAACTTAAATAGTCTCAGCTCCACTTCTGCAGGGGATCTCTCCCCCCTGTGTCCCACACTACACGGAAAAGTTCCTTTATTTCCACTTTCCAGTCAGCAAAAAAACCAACATTCAGTGATACAATCCTTGTAAAGACCACAAACACCCAGTTAATCGTGTAGCGAGTATGACCATCCCTTTCGGGTATGTCTCTCACTCCAAGTTTGAGCTCGGACCGCAGCCTAGATGATGTATGAAGGAAAATCTCAGGAACTCTGCCGAGCTGTATACCCTGAGGTGTCTCTATACTGCAGTATATACAGGAGAGGGGCCTTGCAGCAGCTGTATACAGAGGCATACTTATACTGCAGTTCTCCAGGAGAGGGGCATTGCAGCCCGCTGTATAACACTGTGGCATCTGTTAACTCTAGTCTATGAGGAGAGGGCCCTGCAGCAGCTGTTATACACTGAGGGGTCTCTATACGCCGTATAACAAGAGAGGGGCCCTGCAGCAGCTGCTATACATGCGGCATACTATCTGCAGTATATATAGGAGAGGGGCCTGTAGCAGCGTTGCACTGAGGCGTCTCTAACTTGCAGTATATACAGGAGAGGGGTGCCGAGCTTGTATACACTGAGGCATCGTATACCTGTAGAATATATAAGAGGGCCTGTAGCAGCTGTATACCACTATGGCATATCTAGACCTAGTATATACCAGGAGAGGGGCCTGCAGCAGCGTAACACTGAGGCATCTGTATACTGTAGGAGATATCGGAGAAGGGCCTTAGCAGATGTATAACTGAGATCTGTATACTGTCGTATATAGGAGAAGGCTGCAGCAGATGTATACATGGGCTCTGTATATGTAGTATATATAGGAGAGGGACCTGCAGGCAGCTGTATACACTGAGGCATCTGTATATGCGAGGGGCCTGCCAGCAGCTGTATACACTGAGGCATCTGTTATCTGCAGTATCTACAGGAGAGGCCCTGCAGCAGCTGTATACACTGAGGCATCTGTATACTGTCAGTTATAAGCGAGGGCCCTGCCGCGCAGCTGATACACTGAGCATCGGTATACTGCAGTATATATAAGAGAGGGGCTGCAGCAGCGTATACGATGAGGCATCTGCATATATAGGAGAGGGGCATGCAGCAGGTTATTTCCCGGTGAAGCCTCAGATGTTTCCACATCAAGGAGCAGCAGCAATGACGTGCGCGGCTCCCCCTCAGCATATCCCAAAATACCGAGCCGGGCATACTGCTCCTGTACGCCATAGTACTGGGTGGGGGCTGGGGAACCCATAATCTTCGCAAGGGGGACCCAAAAGCAGAAACTCCTTCTAGGTCCTCTCCAGCACCCACCAGGACCACAGATGTGCCCGCAAAGGGCGGGCAATTTCTCTGGATCACGGTGACCTGCATCGCTTCATGTGTCTACTCCGCTCCGCCATGTCTGCCCAGAGCTGTTGGTCGGACGTGGGAGGGGGAGGGTGTACGGAGCGTGCGCATTAAGGGGGGAGGGCATGGGGTCTTTGGAGGGGAAATAAGCGCGCGGTGCATGCTCACAGGGAGGGAGGCGCCAGCCAACAATTGGCGCAGCTGACATTTTTCGAGCGGGTTTGTTATTGAAAGCTTCGTTTAGATGGTGCTATGGGTGACAAGCACTGGAAGTATGAAGGCGGTCACACGTCAGTTTTCTTAAGATGCGGTTGTGATGTTAAAGCATCAAAACAGCGGAGCAACACCTTCCTCAATGCTCTGTTTTCACCCATTATGTATCTAAACTGCTTTTGGCTTCAAAAAACGCAATGAAAAAGGAATGCTGTTAAACCCCCTCAGGATTACAAAAAACTGACTTAAAAGCGTGTTGGTGGTTTCCCCGCAAAGTTTTATTTATCTACTGAGGTCTACATTGAGTTTTTAGAAACAGCGCAGAGAGGAGTTTCCACCAAAGTATTTTCTACAACTCATCACTTATAGATTATCATGTCCAACAGCCAATGATATAGCACAGTTAGGGGTAAACAGTCGAAACGAATTCCTTTTTTTAACGGAATCTTAAAAAAATGCCCAAAAGGGTTTAAAACGCATGTGTGCAGCCGCTAAGGGAAGATTGAAGTCGTTCATTTTTCACCAGACTTAGCCCTTTCTTCTTCACTGCATAGAATGTGATGTGAGGGCGCGTTCACACGTTGCGTTTTGACCGGCGTTCATTGAGTTTGAAACATATACAACGGCTGAGAGGGTGATTCTGCCTAATGACATCAATCGTTAACGCATGCGTAACATTGATTACAAGTAAACGGTAATGCATAGGCAAAATTACCCTCACATCAGCTGTTGTCTATGCATTTCACGCAATCAAAATACACGTGTGAACGCGCCACGAGGGGTCACACAGACAATTGGAAGGTCCATCGGGATACCGGGAGGAAAGTCTCTATGGGAAGAGTCGAGGGAGGAGTCTGTGATCAGTGGGACCCTCGGACCACAGCGGGACGATGGGTATGAGCCGCGGTGGCATCACCAGGTAAGGGATGTGCGGAAAAGAAAAAAGTCCCAACAGCAGGACTACGGAGGAACATGGTAACGTGGCACAGGACTGAAGACACCGTGGACTGGAGCACTGGAAAGGCCCCAGCAGGAAGCGTATTGGAACGTGGAGGACACTGAGGGTCTGGAAACGCGGGGAACACGGAGGGTCTGGAAACGCTGGAGGGAAAAATAGAGGAGCCTAGAAACGCTGGTGGGAATCACGTCAACAGGAAATGCTGTGGAAAGCGAGGTGTGGAAAACCTTGGAAATTCCATAGAATGGCTGAAGATCCACACGTGGTCATACACGCCGGGAACCGAAGCACAGCCAGGAGAGGTGTCCAGGCAGGGGGACCGGGACAGGCACGCTAGCGGAGCACGGGTAGCACCGCGATCGTGTATGGATCGCAGGAGCACCTGGCATTGAAGTAGTGTATTGCAAAAAATGCAGGTGCCCCCGGGTCTATAGACGCAGGTCTGAACGAATTAAGGAGCTGCTGGGCCTTATCAGACCTATTGGACTGAGCTATACATATTATACAGTTCCACTCACATCAACAACTAGGGAATTACTTTATAATGTCATTTTAGGTTCATTTAGACCCCCCCCCCCTTCAAAAAAAACATCATTGTATTCATACAGACAGATAAGGTCTTGATCCAGAAGGGGAGGCATAGCAGTGTGGTTTGTTTATAGGGAGTTAGCAGAGCTGAGAGTTTATGGTGTGTTATATCCATCTTAGGATATCACATCTCAATCTCTGATCTGTTTTATCTTTATTTTTAGTGTAATAGGAGCATGTTCAACGCTAATGACAAGGGTAGTTAAAGGAAACCTACCTAGGGCAGAGATGAGTATAACCCTCAAATACCTTGCACAAGCTCCAGGGTATGAGATGATGATGTACCTTGGTCCTATGGTTTGAGCTGAGTGGGTGGAACGCCAGATTTTGTGGCCGTTGCCTTTGCTTTGCCGCCTGCCGGAGCATATCTTCAGTATTTGCAGGAAAAGCTGTTATTCCTTTTTACGCTGTTTTTTATTCTTATATTTCAACCACGCTTAGTGGTGCACATGTTATGTGTTCCAGCGCCAAGCACGCACCATGTGTGCTACTGATTAGGAGGTGACGGAGAGCGATGACGTAACCGAGCTCTGGGGCACACTTAGCGTCTGCACACTTAAATTTTACAAACCTGGCCGGCTTCACACGTGAAGTTGTGCAGGCGCGAGTGTGCCCAAGAGCTTGGTGACGTCACCGGCTCTCCGGCACCTCCTAATCAGGCGCGAGCATGGTCGCGCACATGGTGCGCCGAAGCGTGGTTGAAATCTAAAGAATAAAACAGTTTGAAAAGGAATACAGCGGTTTCTGCAAATAATGAAGATATGCTCCGGCATCAGCTCACCCTGAGCTGGTGCAAGGTATTTGAGGGTTATAATTGGAATTTTAAAGTGGTAGGTTTCCTTTAAACCTTGATAATCAAAGCACATTGTCAGCACACAGCATCTCATCACACAGAGGAATCATAAAGTTTCCGCTTAGAGAATCTGGTCTTTGTGGGAATACCCCTTTAAGGAGGCACCAAACGTACAGGTTTTCTACAACTTTTTAATTTCTCAATGAAAAGATCATTGTTTTATTCTACATCCATTGATAGATTGGTACACCCAAATTTCTTATTTTATTACAATTTTATAAATAGAAAGCACTAAAATAGGTATTTTGAAATACACTCACCGGCCACTTTATTAGGTACACCATGCTAGTAACGGGCTGGACCCCCTTTTGCCTTCAGAACTGCCTTAATTCTTTGTGGCATTCAACAAGGTGCTGGAAGCATTCCTCAGAGATTTTGGTCCATAAGCCATTCCTTGCTCTTCTGGCGTCTTTGATCCAGGTTAAATTGGATGTTGGCTGTCTTTTATTTAAATTAAGTATGCCATAGAGAATGATTATTTAATACAGAAAAACCTGAACATTTTAAGAAAAGTTCACCTCTTTTGACCTGTCTGCTTTCATAAATATTCATTAATAAATATCTTGAACATCTTTCGTGATGACCTAATTTCGATTTCTTCCTACAATGTGATTAACGTAAATAATTGAACTGGGTTGTTATCATAAGGGGTGTTGTCTTTACAAAATCAGTAAGGGTTATTAAAACCTTTCTAGAGATGTACAATAAAAGAGATGCGATACTGCAGCGTTATAAAAATAATGACGTATATGGTCATTAATAGGATATATTAAAAGAGGCCCTATCATGAGTAGTAACAGTTTCTCTTTCATTCATAATGCAAACAAAAACAAGCAACTGTTTGTCACGGGTGCCTGGCGCCCACATTCTTACCTTCCCCACTACTGATCACAGTCCGCTGCTGCAAGCGTGTGTCCCCTGTCCAATGCCAAGCACATCTTATTGAACGCTCCATGCAACCTGATGGATCTTGTGCCTAGTGCCCTTGAGAAAGCTATTCCATGTGTTTGCTGTGTTCTGAATCCTGTTTGGCCAGGTGACGATGTCTTGACTCTGATACGTGCAGCCTGTCCTGACCCCACCACGCACGTCGCGGACTCCTGATCCTGTTGCTGCGTTATCGACCTTCCTGCCGGTCTCTGGACACGAGTTGCTGTTACAATTCTGTTCCGCCACTGCAGGACAAAGTGTGCCGGTGGAAGAACTCGCTGTGGCTATCCCACGCAACAGTCCAACTCTGTCTTTACGGGGGCTCTGGTGAAAAACCAGTACCACTTGATACTACGGTCCCAGGTGTGGTTACATGATCGGTCCGTTGGTGGACAAGGATCCAACTACCACCTGGATCGTACACTGGTGGAAGCCATAAATTCTAAATGCAAAAAACCTGAGGTTCATCCGTGAAAAAAACATAATGCATGAGGTTGTCCACCATACTGACATAAATGATTTACGCTTATACCTTGCTTCCAACCAGCTGCAGGTCCAGACACAATATGCCGTTTCAGCTCAGATCAGGCTGTAAACCGAAATATCCCCAATGTGCAGAATGGCTGAGGGGATCGATGAAAATATTTCTCAACTTCCTAATGGGATAATAAACAAAGCATAGTAAACATCCTCAAACATCATAGATTCTTGCTATTATATCTCATCTTCAGCTGACTGCATGCCATCCCCCAGACTCATTAGCAATTCTAAATGAAAGACTCTTTAAAAAACGAAGGATTTTGCATTTGGATGTTACAGTGAAGCAACCAGGATTCTAGTCTGCACACTTATTTCTATAACGGTCCTCAGGCTAGTATATCTCAACTACAGTATTCTCTGAGTTGTCTGCCTTCCATCCTTCCTGCAGATGTTCCTTTCTTTAAATATTTGACCAACATTCATTAATTTAACAAAAACCAAAACATCTCTCGACTGTATGTTCTTCATTCTGCGCTTCAAAGAGAGCTGGGCATTCACTCAGGTTAGAAAATAATTATACACACATTCTTATAGTTAATATTTAAAGATGTGTTGGCTGTGTCAATTCTATTTTCAGATAAAGTCAGATTCTTTCACAACATGTAACGTTAATATCTATTCAAGTGTCTATAGTCATATATGTATGCATTAATAAATCAATATAAGATAAGAGCAACATTTGTGGAATATTACGGGGATGTGACTGATATTTTTTATTATGCTATTCGACATATTATAAGGGGGTGTTTCATGTTTTAATGGCAAAGCCTCCATCACACCAGCATCCACAGAACTAACACTGCTGGTTCATATCACTGCTTAGTTCTTACAGTTCATGCTTTCTTTCCACACTTACATTAACTAATGGCAGTACAGATTTTGCACAAAATAAAACGGTAATCTAGGACTGGCTTAGGATCATAGCCTTACAATAATCTTTTGCTGCCCACCTTCATAAGGTTTACTTCTCTTTCCTTTGAAATACCTTATTTCCATATTTTTGTTTCCACAAAATTTTTATTTGACATTTGCAAAAAATAACTACAAATAACATACAATTTCAGCATTAGTTTACAGCATTGTAGGACATATATATGTAAAATCTTTAGTTTTATATATGTACATTACGTGTATTTGACCATATCAATTTTGAAAAAAAAAAAAAAAAAAAAAAATATTTAATACACCTACACGTTGTTCATGAGGGTATATCATTTATTTACACAACTAGTGACCCCTGGAGGGTTATTACATCCATAAAAAATTAATGATTTAGATCTCACACACCTCAATAACAAGCATTTTTATTTCCTATATTTTTAAGTGGTTTATCTGTTAAAGTTTTGCATAAATGTTTTGCTTTTCAGACAATTTCTATTTTTACTGGGACCAATTTTAGGTTATGTACTTAATACTGTAGATTAGCTTTTTCCTTATTTTCCCTGGGGAAGGGTGTTTGCATAAATAGTCTACCCTATGGCCTTTATATACAACTATTCTACTTGAATAAATGTATGTCTCACACACTGCCTCATAAATAAAAAAAGTTACAATTTAAAAAAGTTATAAGTAAAAGTGCTGTTACTCTAGCTGAGAATATTCACTTCCTGGTGTAATCCAGCTAGTTGTTGCCAGACTCCTGCAGAAAATGATGGATAGGAGGAAGTAAGCTATCACTCTGACGGAGACTGCACAAGTTCACACAGATACATTTGGTCATGCATATATTTATGTGACCTCCTATGACGCTCTGCTTTTTCTCCTAAAGTATCACTAAACAAAATTTTTTAATCCATTGATAAGCCCCTAAACACATTTTTTTCACATGACTACTATATTGGAGGTGTCATCAGACCTGCACACCTTCTCAGTGAACCCTGTATTTTGGCACAGTTTCATTGCCCTAAACAGGAGACATAGTTTACACTCACATCCAGCAAACAGAGCTGATGCTTGGCCATGTATACGTACTTGAAGCCAGATTATAAAGGTTGAGCACGGTCCACTGTGGTGCTCTGGGCAGAGTTGGACTCATAGTGTAGTAGTGTCCAGAAACCATTGGGATCTATTAGCGGGATCTCCTATTGGCAGATAAATAGGGATTATATCAATACACGAGGTGTTTAATGACATCAAGTAGAAATAAAACTGAATACTATGCTATTAGAGGAGCTCCATAGAGAAAATTCTAGAGAAAGTTATGTTCTATGGTATATCCTTCAAAAGGCAAAATTTGGGCCAGTTTACTACTCAGTTTTTACATCAGCGTTTTTTGCATCGGTTATTGTGAGACAAATCCAGCTGCATAGGTGCTATTTTCTTTTTACAAATCTTAGAGTCGCCACAACTGTTTTCAGCACACAATAACTGATGAAAAAAGTTATGAAATACAGTAACAGATATTCACTGGCCTTTACAAAAAAAAAAAAACAGACAACATTTTTTCTTCTTCTGGATAATCCGGTAGACCCTTCAGATGCATAAATGCTGTGTTATGGTGTTTTATAGGATATGATACAGTATTCCAGTATAATAGTAATATGCTGTTGCCTTAAATACAGATCTAAAGATCTTGGAGTGCAATGCAAAGGTTAACCTAAGGCTAGAGCAGCCAAATCATGGGTAAAGCGGCAGCCAAACCTGGTTTGTTTGGTTGTTGCTTGCCATTGCTATATGGTTGCATGTCAATCCTCGTCCTCATATATCAAAATAATGAATTAAGCAGCAGCGGCTTTCACAAATGTACAACTGGTATATTTAGTTAAACGCGTTATTCATGTCGCCTGGATCTGAACAGGAACCTGGGAACACTTAGTGTAATCTATGGGCTTTCCTATCTGTGCACTCCTCATAGTGATAACATGCCACATCATTGCTTTTTTAATCAGCGAGTCTTCTAATTAGCTGTGAAAATATAAATTATTTAGCCAGTTCATGCAAATCCCAGTTCAGAACAACTTACAAGGGCTGTTAATCCCAGAGCATTCAGTGCTTGTTTGAGGTTAGCTAATTTCTCTCTCTGTTTTGTGTGCTAATAACTCGTTGATGTTGTCTGGTTGAAGATACCTGCGGGGGAAACAGATAAATAAAACTGAGTGGCAAATACTGAAGATATTGCGATTATTAATAAATAACAATAACAATGGAGACAAAAAATCATGTGTCATGATACACACTACATACAAGACAACTTATATCTACATGTCTCTGACCTGTAATCAAAGGGTTTGTTTAGGAATTTATTTATATTTGGACTCTCAATAGAGAAACGTCCTTTTAGATAATAGTATTAAATATATCTGTAAATACATGGATAGTATTTAGAGTAATGCTATTAGTTAGCTAATAGCTTGCATTAATAGCTATTCAACTATTAATACAGCGATAGAAGATGTGGGTGTGTACACACAGGCTGGCACAGTAATGAACCATTCAGAGCCTGTGTGATGCAGTAAATTTTATTAGTTCAGAGCCCTCCCCCATGACCTCTTTATTTGGAGCTGTAGTAAGCTGAGATCTGGCAGCTCAGAAATATCGGGACAAAGAGGTGGAGGAGGAGACCAGTGAAGACGCCTTTATGATACCAGGTTTTACAAGCTGAAGACCCCCAGGGTGGTCTGTCTAGTGATCCTATAATGAAGGAATTGTATGTGTGATGATGTGTATGCCTACCTCATGTGTGTCTGCATCATCGTGTGTTTGCCTGAATGCATGTCTGCTTGTATCTCCTGCATATGTGTGTTGCCTGTATGCATGTGGTGTCTGTCTGCATGTATCGTGCCTGCCTGCAGTGTGTCTGCCTGTCATATGACTTTCTCGTGTGGTTTTGACTAAAAATTTATCAGCAAAAATGTACATATGTACATGTGTAGGAACATGAAAGGGTCACATCAATGACATCTGTCCTGATGTACATAGATCATAGTATATAGCTGGAAAAGACACAGTCCATCAATCCAACCTTTAGATTAAATAAATGTTTTAATCCCCATAACCTGTGATATTTTTGCTCCCCAAAAGGTATCCAGCCTCTCTTGAACGTGTACATAAATCCGCCATAACAACCTCCTGCGTCAGAGAGTTCCATAGTCTCACGGCTCTTACAGTAAGACCTCTGTCTTGATGGTAAATCGCCTCTCTCCAGGCGCAGAGGATGCCCCTGTCTGGTCACGGCTAGGTTAAAAAGATCTTTGAGAGATCCTTTTACTGTCCGTTCAGGTATTTGTACATTGTAAAGGTCTCCCCTCAGTCTCTTTTTCTAAACTGATAATCCCAAATTTTGTAGATCTGTCGGGTGTATTCTAATCCCCCCATTCCCCTAATATCCTGTTTCTCTCCTCTGCACCCGTTCCAGCCTACTATATCCTTTTTATACACTGGTGCCCAAAACTGTACACATATTCCATGTGTGGTCTGTCCAGCGATTTGTATAAGGGCAAAACTATGTCTTTATCATGAGAATCTATTCCTCTCTTGATACATCCCATAATTTTTTTTGCTTTAGCAGCAGACCGCCTGGCTCTGGGTCACTAAAATTAAGTTTTACCATCCATCAATTACCCCCAAGTCCTTTTCAGCTCAGTTTTTTACCAAGTATTGACCGTTGAACATAATTTACTTGTTTCCATGGCCCAAGTGCATACTTACATTTATCACATAAACCTCATCAACCATTCTTCTGCCCACTCCTCACGCTTCCACAAAGCTCTGTAATGCTAAACTATTCAACCCAGTATTTATTACTTTACACACAGCTTAGTATCATCTGCAAATATTGAAACTTGACTGTGAACCCCACAAGGTCTTAATAAAATATTATGTATGTTTTCTGCACATGTGATACTATAGTTGTTTATATAAATAGTTTGTTTGTATCTTTTTGTCCCTGTTGAATCCTTTTTTGTATGATTAGGTGATTTATTGTAGATAAATATTTAGGAACATTATTCATTAGAGAAGGCTAGGTTTCCTAGGTTTAATGTCCTATGCCCTAGGTGTTTAAAGGGAACATGTCACTTGTGTTCCTTCCCCAAACTCCAGTAGTTTTTTATTCTTCTCTTTAAAGCATGTTCCCCAACCACTGGTCCTCACCGAAGATTGGGCCGTGGAGCACCTGGTTCTAACCTTCTGTAAAAACAAAACAAACAAAAAAATACTCACCTTTCTGTTTCCGTTCAGCATTACTTCTCTTACTTTACTTAATTTCCACGCTAATGCACTGCTCTATTGACGGCAAAGTCGTGATGTCATACATCGTGTCTACCGACAATAGAACTATTAATGCTGAGAGAAGTGAAGGAAGAGAACTGCTGCAGAGTTGGCTCGTAAAGGGGACATTGGAAAGCCGAGGGGGGGGCAGCGAAAGGAAAGGGAACATTGGTAGGAGGCATGATGCAGAAAGGGAGACAAGGGAGTTATGGTGGGACATGCAACATACATTTTTGGCTGTGAAACTATAACACCAACTGCATCCCCCCACCAACCAGTCTCCGGAGAAAATCTATGTTTTCAGCTGGTCTCTGGGCAAAAAAAAATGTTGGTGGACCACTGCTTTAAAGGACATCTACCATAAAATTAGAATGAGTTAATCTTATACTCACCCCCCCATCCCATCGAGATCGCCAATAACCTTCTTTTTATCCTTTAGAACAGCCTGATTTCAAGACATAACTTTATAACTATGTAAATGAGCCTGAGGTGGTCTACTGAGGCCTCATGGCTCCACCAATGAGTAATTCGACACGCCTACATATGCAACACTGGTGAATTCCTCGCTCTCCCTCTGCTACTATCATGATCTAACATTATCTCACTATATTCTGCTTTGGTATGCCTTACATTTCAGTCCCGGGACCTCCTTTCTCCTGCTAACTGCTCTAATTCATGCACAATGTGGGTGCAAGTTTGCTACCAAGCAAGCTCCAATGTTCATGCACTCGTCATACAGGAGCAGAAGTTAACATCTGGTCAATGCAACTGCAGGACACAATTATATGTGGTGGATCTGTACATAAAATTCAAATATTACTTTTTCAATTCCATTGCATATTATGAGGTCTGCAGCAGCTGAGATGTGTATTATAGGTTCCAGAGCATGATTTGTGTATTTAAATTCTGCAGCAGCAAATTTGGGTATTATGATGTTCTGCAGGAGCTGAGCGTTTATTTTGATGTTCTGCAGCAGCTGGTGTATTTTTGATGTTAACAGAAGCTTAGATGATTTTATGAGTTCTGCATAGAAAAGTTGTGTATTATGGTTCTGCAGCGGCTGATTTATGTTTTCCAGCAGCTGTGTTGCTTCATATTTATCTCTTGGCGGAGAGTAAGGAGCACAAATTTTTCGATTTGCCTGTTGGGTAGATGACCTCAAAACTGACCATGACAGGCTGTTTGAGATGATAACACTATGAATATTTAGGAACAAGGGATTGTTTGTGCTCTAAATTGTTATGCTGCCCACGTGATTCACTGCAAAGGGTCTACTGAGCTCTGCCCCCCAGGGGCCTAATGAAACCTGGAGCTGACCCTGGGCCATTGCCATTTTCATATTTTTCGTGTGAAAGCAGCCTAAGGCTACATTCACACTGGCCGTGAGCCCGCCGCACATAGCACGGCGGCTCACGGCAGCACGGGAGAGGAGAGGAGGTGAGCGCGCTCACCCCGCCCCTCTCCATAGCGATATATGCAGCGGCACCTACTGTTTATACAGTAGACACGTCTGGAAATAAAGAGCTTACTTTCACAATATACTGCAATACACACTAGGGTCCTAAAAAAGTAGAAAATACAAGCATTTAAAAATATAAAAAATTCTTAAAAGAATAAACTTCAAATCACCGCATATACAAATAAACACTAAAATAATAATATTTTGGTATTCCTGTGTGTCATAAATGCCTGATCTATTAAAATAATAAATAATCACCCTTGCAGTAAGCCCTGCAACGAAAAAATTCTTGAAATGTCCAACACCTCTGCTTTTGACATTTTATGAGCATGTAAATGCAATAAGAAATGTTTATGAAGGTCATAATGTTATCTGAAAGTTCTCAAGGTTCTCAAAATGGTATAATGAAAATGACATCTTAAACAGTTAAATGGACTGGAGTATATACCACATATGCTTGAGTAATAGCCAAGGCAGCTATTTTTACCACAAAACATTGGGAAAACATTCTGACTCATGTATAAGCCTAGGGGGAATTGCAGCTGCTACTTTAATAAATGTCCATAGCCCCCCTAATAAATGAGGGTCCAGTAGTCTCCCCTCATTGATGAAATGTCCACAGCAGCCCCTCCAAATAATAAAATGTCCACGAGCCCGCCATTAATAAAATGTCCATAGCAGAGTGCCCCATCATATAATGCCCAGCAGAATGCCCCATTAATTAATGTCCAGCAGAGGTCTCCCCATTATAAAATGTCCAGCAGTCCCCCCCTTAAAAATATAAGTTAGTACTCCCCTCCGGCGCTGCCCCTCGCCGCCCTCTTCTCCCTGAACACCACCCCAGGCCGGCAGATGCCATGTCTATGAGAATCTACTGGGACCACAACTATGAACGTCAGCAGGTGGTGACCACTGTCACGTCATAGTTTCTGTGCTTGCGAGACATGCTCTGCTTGGAACCCAAGAGGTGCGGCTGATAAGAGAGACGCTGAGACAGCACCAGAGGGTGAGTACTAACTTTATTTTTTTACTCTTTGTATACCTCAAGGTATAATCAAAGTGTGTGCTGAAAAACCTGGCTTATTCCGGAGTATGTACGCTATTTATTTATCTTTTATCCGGGGATAAACAAATCACAATGAAGACAGCAGTTTATTTTGCTTTTAGTAGTCCTCCATGATAACTGACGTAGTACTAATTATTAACTATTTTCTGCTAAACATGACCACTGCTGCTGTCTTCACGTCAACATTTGTTTTTTTGCCAAAAAAAAAAAAAAAAAAAAAGGAAAAAAAAAAAAAAAAAAAAAAAAAAAAACATTCAAAACATATATAAAGCTTTCATTTAAAGTCAAGGTTCGCAAATTTACAATATTCAATGGATGAAATGTACAATAAAAGTGGTAAATGGTAATATTTTGACATATGCTTATGAGGTGTAAAGCAGGAAACTTACCTTGTTGATCCTTCCCACTTTAAACAAAACAGTAGAACTACGCTATGTGCAGTTTTTCCTGTGAAGTGGTGCAGGGTTGTGCCAGATTCAAGCATTGTGTAGGTGTCTTCATGATCTGGTGGCCCCCATGCACTGCTCGAATGCGCACCATTTTTTTGGTGCACTTTGTGGCATGACAGATGTGGTGATGTCCTCTTTCTGTCTCCACACAATTTGTTATTCATGTATTTGCAACAGTTTATTCATGATTTGCACCGCTTGCATGTCTAGTAACACAAGGCATAGGTTAACCAGCTATTAGATGTACAAAGTATGACTCCACAGTTTTAAACTATTGCTAGATTTATCATCAGCTCAGGCGCAGTTATACAGTGGGTACGGAACATATTCTGATCCTTAAATTCATAGGATCTAGCTGTGTTAGTTCAACTGATTGGACTTGATTAGGAAAGGCACACACCTGTCATATAACACCTCACAGCTCACAGTGCACGTCAGATCACTGAGAATCATGAGGTCTAAGCCACTGCCTAAAAAGCTCAAGACGGAATTGGGGCAAACCAGAGATGTGGCCATGGTTACAGAAGAATTTCTGCAGCACTCAAAGTTCAAAGAGTCATAGGAGAAGAGCCTATTTCAGAGAGGTAAAGAGAACCAAAGATCATGGGAGAAAGTTCCACACATTCACTATCACTGCAGCCTCCAGGATTTATGTGCAGAGTGCGCCGATGGAAGCCTCTCATCAGTACAAGAAATAGAAACCTGCATACAGTTTGCAAAGAAAGCTTGAAGGACTCCCAGACTGTGAAGATCTCCGGTCTTATAAGATGAAGATTGAAATTTTTGGTTTTAAATCTAAGAGATATGTGTTGAGGAACCACCTGCCATACACAATCCCAACATGTGGTGGCAGCTATGGGGGTTTTTTCAGTTGCGAGAACAGGACGACTAGTTTGCAATTAAAACAAAAATGAATGCAGCCAAGTACAGAGATTGTTTGGATGAAAATGGGCAGTAGTAAGGGCAGCTGCTGATGATAGGGGGCATTAAAGAGGACAATCTTTATAGTCTTTTCAGTGACCATATGTTAAGAAGTACACCCCTACCTAGCTCTCTGGAAAATGTGCCATGCAGACGCCCATGTATAAAAAGGTTGGGGACCTCTGGCTTAGAGGAATTTCAGTTTAAGTGTGAATAACTCCAGTCGCTGATCTCCACTTTCCAAACAAATAGGATGGGATTTTTTTAGGATTAAAAACAAAAAATCCACTATCCACTGATCTCGTATTGTTCTGATCACAGTAAACATAGCATATGTTGAAATAGCCTAATATATCTGCACACCCCGTTTACCAAAAATGTGGTTTAAAGTAAGCCCTCTACTGTGGATATGAATTAAAACTAGGTAGTCTACAATTCACTATATTCATCATTCATGGCTGCCACTGTGGTAATTGCGTAACTTTTAGAATGCAAAGGGGCTCATTCCAAAGGGCCGAATCGCCGGGTTTCCTGAGTATACAATTTGCAGCGTTTTTCCCTGAATTGCCCCGGGTTTTTAACACACGCGATCGATTGTTATCGCATCGGCGCTGGCTTACACCGCGACTGAATCCGGGCGTGGCCATCGGAAACCCAACGGTTCAGAAAAAAACGTGGTATAAAAAAGCATTTGTGACGCTTGCACGCACTTACAACATGCACTGAAGAGAAGAAGGTGAACTCCGGCGGACCTCGGCGCAGCAGCGACAACCTGGTGGATATCGATCACAACTGGACCGGGTAAGTAAATGTGCCCCAAAATGTCTAAATCTTTGAATTCTCTCTTAAATATGTCAACACTTAAAGGTAAATATTTAAGGTGTTATTGGTGGCCATTCATAACATTGGTAACGACATATTAATGGCTGTTGTATTCACGATGAAATATATCAGAACGGAAAATATAAAATTATTGGGTGGTACTCTCAAGGCATAAAATACACAAAGCGCAACCATTGTGCAAATAGAGGTGTAAATGGTGGTAATCTTCTATAGAAATTCATTATATATATATATACTGTATATGTATTAACATATAATAAAACAATATGTATATTTAAATAATAATATAGAACTTTTTGACAATTATATTGCTCAGTGTGTTTACAAACCAGTTATAATGACTTCGTTTACCTTGAAATTTTTACATTTAAGAGTGTTTCATACTTAACCTATTTCTGAGATGAAATGGCTTGCTACACACTAAGATGGAATAGCATTGTGTATCCTTTGTACATGTGACATAGGTTGTTTACGGCTGCACATTTCTGATCGTAAATAGATTCTGTGCTAGTAGAGTGCTAGCTATTGTATGCCTTGCTAAAAGGAAAGCATAGGTTCCAGGCTGAGCAGATCTCTTTTTGTTTAGTCTTCACATTTGTCGTGTTATTACGAACGGCCGTGACACAATAACCTTGACAACAGGCAACACTGCCTTGTAGTTAAAGTGTTTGATGTAAAATACAACTCAGTACAATAAACAATATGTTTGTGATCAGCAACAATCACAAGATGTACAGAACGAGGCATATCCCTTTCACTGTAGACACTTTAGTCAATTATCATATTTCCTTAAAGGGCATCTACCAACATGAAGGGTTTTAGCTAATGATCCTGAGGGCTCCAGCTTCATAGGTGTTTAATGGAGCCTGAGCCCCTCAGGCTCATTTGCATACAGTCTTTCATCCTGGTGGTAGATGTCCTTTAAAAAAATATCACTAACCTCCAGACTCTTAGATACATCCAACCTCAGAGGGATAATGTGTCTTCATTTCAGAAATGAGTTCAAGAAAACACCATATCCATCAGCACAAAATTGGCTGCCTCTAGTGCGGTTTTTTAGAACCAAACAAGCACCCGAATCCACCGAGTAGCAACATTATCAACTTTTAATAAAATCACAAAGGCAAGCATGCGCTCATAGAGTAATATTTGTAAGAAGGGTAAGAAAGATGAGGCGTAAGAAGAAGGCTCATCATTAGAGGTTTGCTGTACCAGGCACAACACCAGTGAAAGGGGGGGGGGTCCATTGGTGTTGCCAATCGACTGGATCTTCAGAACCAGTAGCCACACTGGTCTGGTCAAGTATTGTCGGTAGGGAGTTTTTTGTTGATGCGGCGCACCTGGTAGTGAACGGAGTTGTAGAGGTCTTCAAACAAAAAAAATTTTTGCTTTTTAACTCCGCATTTTTGTCCAATCAGTCAGGTTGTCCGACGTCCACGCCCCCCGATTTTGTCCCACAAAATGCAACACGAATCGATCGCGTGCACACAAAAACCTGGGCAATTTAGACACAAAACGGAAAAAAAATTGCGAAACCCAACGAAAAATGCGGCGTTTGAACCCCTCAGTAAATGTGCCCCATTAATCTACTCATGAGTTACGAGAAGGACTGTAAGCAAGAACAAACTTGTTTAGTGCTTAGGTGTAACTACACTGGAATAACTGTAAAAGTGTAACTACAGGCTGAGCCATAGCAGCTATTTGGGGCCTACTGTGTCACACTTTAAAGTGTGAAGGATGCATTATATACATATTATGCTACCACATACACATAACAAAACTCCCAGCACGTCTACCATACACCAAAGGACCATGCCTTATATATGTGTTGCATATGTATTTAAATGCGTATGCTCAACACATGATGTGTTTTGCTCTATGTATGTTTGTACTGGTGTGTTTATATACTGTATGTCTAAGGAATGATGTATATATACACTATAGTATGTGTATATAATGTGTATTTCCAATCAGTATGGTGCATATTTATGTATATACTGTATGTGTATTATAATAAATGGATTTACATATGGAGTGTGTGTGTATTATATGTGTACCTTATACTGTTATGTATAAATGTCTGTATTGTGTAGAACTTTATATGTGTATATACATATTTGTTTGCAGTTTGTGATGTAACCTCGTTCACAATAAGAACTAATGCCTGTGTGTGCCTTGTCTTACCTGTGTGCAGTTGTGCTTCTGAGTAATAAGTTATATTTCTTCAGCAACAACCCATCTATCAGAAGGTAAAATAAGGAAGTTTGCTTTGGCCGAGGCTTGACTGACAAGACGGCTCTTCTCCAGCATATAGGTGTAAACAGTCTGGCTGGAATGCAAATGTATTTGTGAATAAACATGTAGCAACATTGTATCCTTAACATTCACTCCATATATAAGCTACAATCCATGGACGTTGGGGGCATATATACAACGTGTGGCCACACATACGCCCCCCTAGACGGCAATAGGCCACAGAGACCCACCCCTGTGGCACCGTACAGCTAAGTACACATGAAACTTTATTCAGTCTGAATATAGTTATATTTTATACACGGAAATCCGTAACACAGAAAGCATATTTTGTTTATCTGATCTGCGCAAGAACCCTTAACAACATATATAGGAACTTTGCAGTAACAAAAATCAGTTGGAAGGTTTGGTGTATGAGGAACAAGCAACACCTTGTTTTATGTGCATAGTATATTCCAAGCCGAAAGAAGGTTCTATCTTTGGCTGTACACCAAAAGTAAGTAATTTGTCCCTAAGGATCACATGAATTAATAAGTCATTTATCATATTTGGATGATTGACCTGAAGTGTTATGTAGCCTTCTCAGTGGAACCCAGTATGTCTAGGTCAATATGCAGAAGAGTCCTGTTTACATGCACAGTATATAATGTATTAATTCATATGAAATGTAATTCCCTATGTAACAAATCCTGCTTCTTGAAACTTTGAGCTCAGCATGGTTAAGCATATAGTAGTTCCTCTTGCATATGCATAAGGCACCACTGCCATATGATATACAAATACTATATATAAATATATATATATAATATATATATATATATATATATATCAATATAGATATATACATACATATAGATATAATATTATATTACACCACCGGCCACTTATTAGGTACACCATGCTAGTAACTGGTTGGGACCCCCCTTTTGCCTTCAGACCTGCCTCAATTCTTCGTGGCATAGATTCAACAAGGTGCTGAAGCATTCCTCAGAGATTTTGGTCCTATTGACAAATGGGCATCACACAGTTGCCGGCGCATCCATGATGCGAATCTCCCGTTCCACCCATCCCAAAGATGCTTTATTGGAGGGAGATCTGGTGACTGGAGGCATTTTGAGTACGTGAACTCTGTCATGTTCAAGAAACCAGTCTGAGATGATTCCGCTTTATGACATGGCGCATTCCTGCTGAATTAGCCATCAGTATGTGGGTACTTGTGGTCATAAGGGGAGGACATGGTCAGCAACAATACTCAGTAGGCTGTGGCGTTGCAACAATGCTCAATTGTACCAAGGGGCCCAGAATGCCAAGAAAATATTCCCCACAACCAGACACCACCACCACACGCCTGAACGTTGATACAAGATAGGATGGATCCATGCTTCATGTTGTTGAACCCAATTCTGACCCTACCATCCAATGTCGCAGCAGAAATCGAGACTCATCAGACCAGCAACGTTTTTCAATCTTCTACTGTCCATTTTCGATGAGCTTGTGCAAATTGTAGCCTCAGTTTCCTGTTCTTAGCTGAAAGAGTGGCACCCGGTGTGGTCTTCTGCTGCTTACCCATCTGCCTCAAAGTTCGATGTACTGTGAGTTCAGAGATGCTCTTCTGCCTCTCTTGGTTGTAACGGTTGGCGGTTTGAGTCACTGTTGCCTTTCTATCAGCTCGAACCAGTCTGCCCATTCTCCTCTGACCTCTGGCATCAACAAGGCATTTCCGCCCACAAACTGCCGCGCTACGGATGTTTTTTCTTTTTCGGACCATTCTCTGTAAACCCTAGAGATGGTTTGTGTGAAACCCAGTAGATCAGTTTCTGAATACTCAACCAGCCTCTGGCACCAACAACCAGCCACGTTCAAGGCACTCAAATCACCTTTCTTTCCCCATACGGATGCTGTTTGAAACTGCAGGAGATTGTCTGACCATTCTACATGCCTAAATGCACTGAGTTGCCGCCATGTATTGGCTGATAGAAATTAAGGTTAACGAGCAGTTGACAGGTGTACCTAATAAGTGAACCTGTAATATATATATATATATATAATATTATATATATATACATATACTATTACTGATAATTAACCATTTGTCTTTAAAAGCGGGCGCATTGTTTCTCACATATGTTTGGTTGCTTAAGGTCGGTTGTTTTACAGCTCTTTGACATAGAGGCATTCACACAGTTGCCGCATCTGCATCCTGGGAATCTCCACTTCCACCACATCCCAAAGAGCTTATGATTGAGAGATCTGGTGACGGTGGAGGCATTTGAGTACAGTGAACTCATTGTCATGTTCAAGAAACCAGTCTGAGATGATTCCAGCTTTACATGGCGCATTATTCCTGCTGAAGTAGCCATCAGATGTTGGGTACATTGGGGTCATAAGGGATGGACATGGTCAGCAACTACTCGGTAGGCTGTGGCGTTGCAACATGACTCAATAGTCCCAGGGGCCCAGAGTGCCAAGAAAATATTCCACACCTGACACCACCACCACAGCCGAACGTTTGATACAAGTAGGATGGATCCATGCTTTCATGTTGTTGACGCCAATTCTGACCCTACCATCCGAATGTCGCAGCAGAAATCGAGACTCATCAGACCAGGCAACGTTTTCAATCTTCTACTGTCCAATTTCGATGACTTGTGCAAATTGTAGCCTCAGTTTCCTGTTCTTAGCTGAAAGGAGTGGCACCCGGTGTGGTCTTCTGCTGCTTAGCCCATCTGCCGTTCGATGTACTGTGAGTTCAGAGATGCTCTTCTGCCTTGGTTGTAACGGTGGCGGTTTGAGTCACTGTTGCCTTTCTATCAGCTCGAACCAGTCTGCCACATTTCCTCTGACCTCTGGCTCAAACAAGGCATTTCCGCCCACAGAACTGACGCTCATGGATGTTTTTTCTTTTTCGGACCATTCTCTGTAAACCCTAGAGATGGTTGTGGTGAAAATCCAGTGATCAGCATGTTTGAATACTCAGACCAGCCTTCTGGCACCAACAACCTGCCACGTGTCAAAGGCACTCAAATCACCTTTCTTCCCCATACTGATGCTGGTTTGAACTGCAGGAGATTGTCTGTACCATGTCTACATGCCTAAATGCCTGAGTTGCCGCCATGTGATTGGCTGATTAGAATTAAGTGTAAGAACAGTTGCAGGTTGTACCTAATAAAGTTGCTCCGGTGACGCTGTAGTTTTCTATTTTTATTTTTTTTATTACTCTCATAATATGTGGCACAATATTCCTTAGCAGTTGTCTGTAGGTTACAATGCCCCTTTAGGGAGAAGCGGGTTGCTTTTATTTACCTTTACTAAACACTCGGGTTTGCGCCTGTGTAGTGGTGCAGGGGAGCCAGATTCAGAATTTGTAGGTCGCCCGTTCCTCAAGCATTTGGCGGCTCCGCTGCACCTCCCCGACAGAGGGCACCAACCGCTATTTACCCCTATCCCCATTCCCCCCCTCACCTTCCAACATCTCCGCCCTTTTTCCCCTCTCTTCCACACCTTTCTCGCACCTCCCCCCCCTCCTACCCCCTCTTTTTCTCTTCCTCCCCAACCTCTTCATTTTAACGCTCCCCACCATTTATCCCAGCCGCTCACTCCCTTCCAACTCCCCTCTCCCGTCCTTCCCCACCCCGCCCCCCCCCCCATTCTCTCTCAACTCTCATTTTCTTTCACCACTCACCTCCCCTCACCCCCCCCTGCCTCCACCATCCCCCTCACTTTTCCCATTCAATCTCCTCTCCTTTCATCCTTTCTCCCTCCCTCCCCTCACTCCCCCTCTCTCCTCCCTCTTCCCCCCCTCCTTTCCCCCCCACCCCATTCTCCCCTCCAGATGCCTCATCATCCTCTTCCCTCCCCCCCCCTAACCATTCCCCCACCTACACACCCTCTCCCCTCCTTCCTCCCTCCCCCGCCCACCCACCCCTTTTCGTCACCCACACCAAAGGATTCAGCATATTTGCTGCATAAGGCGAATATTACAACCCCTTATCACGAAAACTAGTCTTTCAGACCTAAGCTGACCAGAATACGAAGTTTTCAAATGGGAATGTCTCAGATAATTGGTTATAACTTCGGAAGAACGCTGTAACATATCCCGGTGAGGCTGGAGAATGTTTTATCGTGATACATTGTATTCATGTAGTAGTTGTTATCAAATTTAAGGATTACGTTTGCGATTCGGTATGAAAAAAAAAGTGAAAATTGGGCAAAAGTTTGTAAAAAATTCTCATTTTTTTCCAAGTTTGAACAATTGTTTCTGATTCCAGAAGGAGTAAAAACTACCAAAAAGCTTGATTAAATTACAATTTAGGAATGTCCTCTTAGGTTGTGGATGATTTTTATGCACCTATAACTTTTCTGTAGTTATGAGGTGCAGAATTTAGGTGCGATTTTCTCATGTTCATGAAAATTGCCAAAACTCAAAATTGGGAGGAAAAGAAGATGAGAAGTAGGAGGTGTTGAGACAAAATACGGTGCCTGGGCGGGGAAGGAGCGAGGAAAAGAGAAGGTGAATGTGCGAGATAAGGGCAAACAAAATAGAAGAGGAGAAAGGAAGGAGGGGAAAAAGGAAAGCAGAGGGGGAGTGGCAACATTGGACGGAAAAGTGAAGGTGGAGGTGGGGGTGGTAAAAATGAGAACATATCACAGGGAATGGGTTACGGGATACTGAAACAAGTATGAAGATGATTAATTTAGGGGGGCGATAGATGAGTCCGGAGATTTTTAGTACTGTAACAGGGGGAACACAAAAAAATACAACATTTTTTATTTTGGGATATTTTTTTTAGCATTTTTTCCACCCGCTCACCGTAATGTAAAAATAATATTTTATCTTAATCTCTGGTTCCACTACGATTGCGGTGAAACTCATTTAAATAGTCTTTCTCTTATCTTTGCTCAATTTTTCCTGAGTCAAAACAATAATGGAGAATACTCGCATTGTTTTTACTATAGACATTTTTAGGCATAACATTCTGTTTTATTTTTATGTTGCAGAAAGGTTGAGCGGCTTTTTTTTTTGTGGAAAGAGTTGTTCTTTTCAGTAATCATCTAAGGCGAATCGTAGTAGCTTTTTTTTTACTCATCTTTTTAGAAACATTTTTTGTGTGATGGTGCTTTTGATTGAAAAATTGTAATTACTGAGAAGTTTTTCGTGGTAGTTAGGTTTTTTTTTTCATCGTTTGACGAGCGGGGTTTCAAGGTATGTGCATTTAAATATGGATTTAGATTTATTGTACAGATTACTACGGACGCGGTGTGTGATACCAACTATGTAATTTTCCGTGTGTTTTGGGGGGGGGGATAAGGGAGGAGGGGCATGAAGAGGGTCGAAAAGGAGGGGATAGTGGTAGGGACGCGGGAGGGGGAGGGAGGAGGGAGGGAAGGAGGAGGAGGAAAAGAGTTGGGGGGGGGACAGCGGGGGGTGGGGGGATCGGGGAACAGAGGGGCCGGCCACGGGTGGCTTGACAAGCGATCATCCGTCCCTGATTCAAGCATCTACACTGCAATAAACTTGTATTGCAGGGTATATAGTTGTATAGTAAAGGAGAATGCAGAGAATGCTAAGGTAAGTTAAAAGAAGGGTGAAGAGAAAGGAAGGAGGACCCTGGCGAGGAGAACGCGGAAGCAGACAGCCTCGGGTGTCCACTCATTGTCGGGACACGGGACAGCGGCAGGGAGGGATCAGATCCCCGGTAAGCAAACGGGGGGGTCCGATCCACGGGGGCACCACTTGCACGCCGCGGTCATGCTTGACCCGGAGTGTTTTTTTCGTTTGTGTGCCTGTGGTCTTGTGGTTTGGTCTGTGTTTGGTGTGTATGTGTAAGGGTTAAACACCGGGATCAGAGTTTTATGAGAAAGTGGGGTGCCAGGGCAGGGGGCGTGGCTCGGTGTTCAGTATCAAAGACAGAAAAATGGAAAGTATTACTGGTACAAAAGAGCCCTCGCAGGGGTAACTAATTATGATTATGAACGAGGTGACACGTAGAGAAAAGGAGTACGAACGTCAGAAGACAGTGTCCCCAGTAGTAAGTACACTTATGACCAGAAGAGATTCACGTAGGCGCGGTCATTAAGGGGTTTAAAATGCATGCCCACACCATCCTGTTAAAGGAAAGCATTCTGCGAAACGGGCAGGGGTGAGGCGGAACTCATGACAGCAATGTGAAGGAGAGACTCGAGGAACAAGGTCTGGGTCAAGGGAGAGGGGTGGCAAGCAAGAATCCACTTCGCCCGAAAAAAACCTCAGGGACAGACTGATATTCTGCAAAACGGATACAGGGAGTGGATGGACTGCTGCTGGAGGACTGGGGCGGTAGGGTGGAAGGGTTTAGTTTGGTGGTGTTATAGGTTTAAAGTATTTCGCTGAATGATTCCCTTTTGATTGTTTGGAAAACATTGGAAAACAGCTTGTTCGGAAAAAGACAGGTGAGACGATACCACCAGTCTTGCTCATGACAATTTACAGCATCCTGCAACCATTCATGTGTGGGGCGGTTCCAGCAAGGGAATCGGCTCTCACAGTTTGCCTAAAAACCCCAAATCCAGAATAAAGAATGGCATCCAGAATGTACTACAAGAGCAAACTGTCTCCCAACCGTCCAAGACCGTTTGGTGATTCAGCAATGCCTTTCCAGCATGAGGAGTACCTTGCCAATAAAGCTATGGTGATAACTAATGGCTCAGGGAACAAAACATGAGATTGTGGGTTTATGGCCTCCTGGAGGAAAATCCTCAGATCTTAATCCCATTTGAGAACTTGGGGGCACTAATCCAAGAGAACGGGGGAAAAAACAAACACTAACAAATTGTGACAAACTGCAAAGCATTGCATGTGCAAAGATTAGGACTCTGCGCAATTACCTCATAGCAACTGTCAATAAATTAAAAGTTTGTTCCTCATGAATATGATTGCACCTGTATTTTCGGATGTGGATGTAAAAGCATAATGACAAACACACATAAAAACCAGAGGGCAAACAGATATGTGGAAAATATAAATATTTGTGTCATTCTCAAACAAATTCTGGCCATGATGCTAGATGATCCACCCTAACCTGTCATACATGCTACTTTACACAAAAACTGGACTGAGAGTTTTTACGCGGTATTTCCAAAAGAGTTTCCAGACAATGGAATCCCTGTGTATATAATGTGACAAGGCCGGCAATCAATATTCTTAATATAAACTAGAGACTGCTATGAAAAACTTATTTTAGCATGTCAAAACAGGAACAAGAAATTGCTAGGTGATAGTGCTGGACTGTGATCTTTGTACTTCATTTGCATTCTTGAACAGCCCTGCACTAGACTGAAAACTGCCTTACTCACTCCTGGCTGTCTTTTAAGGAGTTCCACTACATTGTCTGTATCCTGTTGACCTTTTTTTCGGCCCCGTGAGGGTTTCTAAGCGAAGTAGATGTGATGGACAGTCAAAATCCTTCCCCCTGCCAGTGAGAGAGCAAAGGGGTTGGGTTAACACTCACATGCTCAGAGATGTTGTACACGAGAGAGAAGAGCCTTTCTTCAGCCTGGTAAGGGAGGGGGTTGTAATGGATATATGCCTTGACAACAGTTAAATAAACCTCATTCATAAGGAGCAATTTGCAGCATTTCTATTTTTTCTTTTTACAAAACCCGGAATTTCTAAATTTATAGTATTGTTCATAACCTATGTTAAAATTTGATTTTCTAAATGGCATCAACTTTAAGCCAGAGGGGCAGGGCAAGCCAAAAGGGAGAGACGATTAATTTCTGAGAAGACGGCTTAGAATGTGATTTCACATTAGCTCTAAGAGCAGCCCCATTAAGAAATTTGGCAGTTTCAAAGGTTCTCAAGTGGCGGTGGAGCGGAAAGATTGTGTTGCGGTTGTATGTAGAATAATATCGCCTGTGAGGCATATAGTGCCGACTGCACCGCCACCAGTAGAAACTTTTGAAATTCGCCCAAAATTTCTTAAGTGTCATCAGATCCCTATGCCCCTCATTACCTTCTCCAATGTCCAGTCGCATTTCAGTATGTAGGGCCCCAGAACAACACAACGTTAAGTGAAAGAAAGAAAACCCATAGGAGTAAAATCAAGATTGGCTTTTCAACTCCACAGGTCTCACGACACTGTCACCAACCCACAGCAAGTAAACGATAATTAACACCTCTCCCTCCCCCCCCTTCCCCATCGAAACAGATAACGAAGGGATCACCCCGACCGTCCATAACAGCTCATCAAAAAGAGAGACTTTTGGATATAAAAGTAAGTTGGGTTAAATACCTGTGCCCATATGGACTCAGGGGGGATCATTTACTAAGGGCCCAAATTCGCGTTTTCCAGACACGTGTTATACAGAATTATTCCGATTATTATTTGCGCGATTTCCAATAAATTGCCCCGGGGATTTTTGGCGAGAGATACGGGATTGTGGGCGCACTCGGCGCTGGCATGCATGAAACGGAGAATCGGGGGGGAGTGGCCCGACCGACCGCCGAACCGAACGAAAAACCGACGGTTTTTTCGGAAAACTGCCGCATTTTTATTTTTAAAACAAAAATGTGTTGCGCGAAAGGAAAATGACACGATCTTCAAATAGGTATTGGGCCGGTTGAATTAAGGGATGAAGGGCGCGCCTTCGGGCGGGAACTTTAAGCGCAAGCAGGCGAACCACCTGGGGGACAGCGGAAGGGAGGGGATGGAACTACATTGTGAATCCCAGACGGGACCCGAATCCATTGCAGAGCAATTACCGCGGGATCGCGCAACGGACCGGCGTAAGAAATCTGCCCCAAAGAAATCTCTGGGAACGAATCTAACTTGCATATCCACCATAGTGCGTATATGTTCATCTTCCATCATCATCATCACTTTCATATCTTAACAAGATTCTTCTCCCAAAAGTCCAAGTAAGACATCAAAACCAATCCTAAGTAATGGTGACAAGCCAGACAGAACCAGGTACAGTCATGGTGAGGTCATCAGAAGTGTCGATTGATGATGTCATCAGCATCGGGGTATCGGTATATAAGCAGGTGCTTGGATGAAAGCGAGGTCATCATCACTGATGCCGAGAGACGGTAAGTCTGTCAATTTTCAATTGTCTGTTAGCGAGGTAAGTCCCCCTCCCACACAATACCCAGTTTCTAGGCTGTGATCTATTAAAACTAATGCCTTGCTATCAGAATAAAACTGGATCCATTATAAGAACATATAAAGCTCATAGATCTACCAGATCTAGGAAAGGGCCTCTTGTAACAACAGACAGAATTGACTCCTAAGCCCATGCTGTGGTGATTGTAGTTCTATGGAAGGTAGTAATAGGCCTTGCACCGTATACCCTTAGTTGTAGACTCCGACTCTCTTTATGTATGTATAAGGAAGCCCCATCCCAAATCCATACACCAAATTATTAAGTGTTATTGATCCCTATTGCTCTGGACCAGTAATAAGACCAATTCAGAGCCCATCTATCCATCTTTTATACCGGAAGGTTTATCGGAGATCTCTGCAAATTCACGCCAAGATGACGACTGCAGTTTTTACATCTTTAATAAAGAGCTACACCAAAAACGACATATTGTATATATCGCTGGTTGAATGAATGATGGTTGAAAGATCTTTTCGGCAAAGTCAAGGGTTTTGAGGTAGAAGCAGCAAAAAATAGAAATTAAGACTTTGTGTACGAGTATGAGCCTGAACTGGGCCTGAACGAGACAATCGGGCCCAAGTCTAGTACAGGTAATTCCAGGTATTACAGTGTTTCCCACTGTATGCCTAGGCAGGCGACATACCCTTCTTGTAGATTCTTTTATAGGCCTGCTATAATGTCTATTTGGAATGGTTTCTTTGAAACCAGGGGGGAGACCACATCTATAAATGACATATTTATAGGATTTGGGGTTACAGGGGAGGAAAGGGGCGGGGGTTCGTTTTGCGGTATTGTTTTCGTAGCAGCAAGAGTCCTCGAATGCATTTTGGTGACAGGTAGGCCTCACCTTTGTTGACCCTGCGTCCAGTCACAGACACAGGAATGCATGGAGACTCTCTCAAAATAGGGTTGTTGGGCTTTATAACAGTGGCGGTGGGAGAACAGAGCCGATCACGTCAGTAGGAGTAATGGGAAGGCAGCAACCGGAGCCCAGGATCCGGATTACTTGGTGGGCAGCCCCGGCCTGGCGCTCAAGTAGCGCCGGCATGGCTTCAAGTCCTGCTGTGTTAGAGATCAGTTGACCTAGAAACGTACTGAATTACCCCGAGAACTATGCTACGTATCGATATGTCATTTCAATGTTCTGCAATAGTATGTGTTTGTCTGCCACCTTGTGTTAGACATGGGAAATGCTCAAACTTTTTAAAGGAAATCTGCTTCCAGGATGAAGGATTGCAATCCAAGCGCACTGACTTGCATAATTTTAAAAAACATTTTTTAAGAAAAAAACATAAGAAGCTAAAAGAAGATCAGATCCTGGCAGAGGGGGCACACACTAAAATGCCAGTATGCTTGCTTTACAATCCTTTATCCTGGTAGTAGATGTCCTTTAAGGTGTAGCTGCAGTATTATATAGAATATTGTACAGGATATCAATTCACATTTCTACACCAGTCATCATAAGGGATGTCAGGACACTTATTTATGAATGCTGAATTCTTTGGGAAAGTAAATAATTATTTGGAGAGCAGCCTTGAAGTTTATATGCTGTGTATAAGTAGTCACCATTGTCATTAATGTGGGCAAGAAAATAGTTTTGTCGCAAATTTAGATTGCGTTAATGGCATTTTCCAAGAATATTCTGAAGGTACATGTTAGCATCTGCTTTGCAACCTGGATGAATCTTCATGACACTGATTATGATTTTTGCAATGTAACTGGATATTACGTGAATCAATGATTTGTAATCTATTGTAACTGTCAGCCTAATTTGTATTATTGTTACTTGGTAATTGCTGTTGTATGCAGCTTGATGATCTTCAGATACGCTACAATGTACGCTACTAATATAGGATTGCCATGTCTGCCATGATGTCGTTTACAGAATGGACACATTGACAGCTGAAATTGTTCCACAAATTGCTGACACACTGTAACGTGCCAGGTAGTCAATACTTATTATTGACCTGGAATGATTCAATTAACATGTAACTAATGCCTTTCAATGTGAACCCTGTTGTGTTGCCATTAACTATTAGTTTCCATAGAGATACATGGCGCACGGCGCCGTATTACGGGAAAAGATAGGACAGGTCCTATCTTTTTCCCGGGTACGGAGCGGTACGTGTGCAGCACCGTACCGCTCCCGTAGGGCGCCGTGCGCCCATTGCCATCTATGGAGGACGTATATCGGCCGTATATACGTCAGCCGTATATACGTCCTCCATACGGCAGTGTGAATGTAGCCTAAGGGATGTCAGGACACTTATTTATGAATACTGAATTCTTTGGGAAAGTAAATAATTATTTGGAGAGCAGCCTTGAAGTTTATATGCTGTATATAAGTAGTCACCATTGTCATTATTGTGGGCAAGAAAATAGTTTTGTCGCAAATTTCAGAAATGTCTTTAGATTGCATTTATGGCATTTTCCTAGAATATTCTGAAGGTACATGTTAGCATCTGCTTTGCAACCTGGATGAATCTTCATGACACTGATTATGATTTTTGCAATGTAACTGGATATTACGTGAATCAATGATTTGTTATCTATTGTAACTGTCAGCCTAATTTGCATTATTGTTACTTGGTAATTGCTGTTGTATGCAGCTTGATGATCTTCAGATACGCTACAATGTACGCTACTAATATAGGATTGCCATGTCAGCCATGATGTTGTTTACAGAATGGACACATTGACAGCTGAAATTGTTCCACAAATTGCTGACACACTGTAACGTGCCAGGTAGTCAATACTTATTATTGACCTGGAATGATTCAATTAACATGTAACTAATGCCTTTCAATGTGAACCCTGTTGTGTTGCCATTAACTATTAGTTTCCCAGCTAACTAACTGAGGTTATGCTAACAGGTAAAACCAGGGACACTTACCCATAGATTCAGGTGATAATCTATTTATGTTTGTTATCCAAGGCCTCCTTCCTTCTAAACTCAACTTTTCTAATTATGCTAATGAGGTGGTTCCCAGTTCTTTGCTATGGATATGTGCGTCACTAAGCGCAGAACACAGCGGTCGCAAGTCTCACTACAAATTGCTCAGAATTGGCTCCCTAAGAAGGGCTGTTGGGTTCTTTGAGAATCACTCCTGCCTAACATTAAGCTAATAGAACACCCTAACGCTTTCCCTGACCAGCAGCAGCTCTCCTTCTAAACTCAACTTTTCTAATTATGCTAATGAGGTGGTTCCCAGAGCCCTTTCCTTCTGCAGATTCACAATCTGTTACACTATGCAGAAAGATTAACACAGTCACAGCATCGGGATCTATGAGATAGGCTGCATTCATATTAACATGTGCTCTATCTTTTCCCCACGTACGGTATGGTACTGTACTGCCGGGTCGGATGCATATTCGGGCCACAAACTTGCGGCCAGATATATGGACCCCCCTAGCGCCTAAGTGTTCCATGTCACGGATAACAAGTGAATGCGATTTTAGGATATTCTACACCCTGGGCACAATGCTTGGTCATACATTATAGCACACTATGTTTAACCCCTTAGAGATACAGCTCATATTCACCTATTGGACACAGCACAATTTTTCAAATCTGCCTGTGTCATGATATGCAGTCGGAACACTTCATCCTACTGAGTGTATTTTCAGCCTGTTTTTCATGACATGTTGTACTTCACATCATTGCTATATTTTAGGTAATAAAAATATATTTATTTATTATTATTTAGTCCTAAAATTTACACATTCAGGCAGGATAAAATGAGAAAACACATGAGATGTTGTTGTGTAGTTTCTTACGAGTAGGGCAATACCCCACATGTCAATGTAAGCTACTTTAGGGGCCCACAGCAGGGCACAAACTTAAGGAGCTTTTAGAGGGCAAATTTTGATGATGTGTTTTTAGGTGCCATTATATTTTTGAAAATTTTTTTTTTTTGGCCCCGAAATTGGTGAACAGCCCCCCCCCCCCCCCCGGCCAATATATTATCCTATTTAGGAAACTACACCACCCAGAGAATTTATCAGGGTTTATATTGAGCTTTTTACCATCACAGATGTTTTATAGAAAGTATTTATATTGGCTTGTGTACTTGAAAATCTTCTTCCAAAAAACCCTGATTTTGCTCACAAATTTTTATTTTTAGAAGGGGATAAAGTAGTAAACGCACCCCATAGTTTGTTACCCAGTTTCTTCTGAATGCAGTAATATCCCACACGTGATTACAAACTGCTTTATGGGCGCACTGCGGGGCTTGGAAGGGAAGGAGCTTCTAATGGCAGATTTTGCTAGAACAGGCGCTATGTCACATTGGATGAGTCCCTAATATAGCAGAGCAGTAACAACCTCCAAAGAGTGAACACATAATGAAAACTAGAGCCCTCAAGGATTGGAGTAACAATATATTTGGAGGCACATTACCCCGTTTAGAGAGAAATCGTGCATGGGTAAATGTGACTCTTAATGATATTTTTTGTTTGGTTGGATGTTCATAGTAGTAGCTGTGCTGTTTGCATGATGATTTTCACTGTTTATTATGTTTGGGAGTTTTACAGTATATGGGGCATTTAGGGGACTGATATTAAGTATTCAATTTTATTTTTATTACTTTTTTTAGGGACTTGAACACGTGATAATTTGATCACTTCAAAGTAACACACTACCATACTGATGTATGGTAGTGTATTATACAAATGCATACAAATTACTGAAGCTTTGGGTGCAGATTAAAAAGTACATGGTTTTGCCCTATAGTAGTAAATGGTCATGCAGATTTTTTTCATCTGGAAAGCAGAGATTTTGAAACTGATGAGGACTAGAATACCATCTAGGCTAAATTCACATTTTGTTTTTGTGATGCAATCGGCATATATGCCAGGAAAGCTTCTGGCATATACGTTGAGTGTATCCATAGACATATACTGGCAGATAATAATTAATATAAAGTGAAAAATAAAATAGAGAAATAACAAGCATTAAAAACAAAATAAAATATTAAAACAAATAAAATAATTTTTTTATAAAAGCGTCAGAGGTCCAGGAGGAGGAGGAGTTGGAGGTGGATGTGGCAGTGGAAGTGGAAGAGATGGAGGAGGAGTTAGCCAGCACTTTAACTACTCACTCAGGTGCTGGAACATCCAAGTCCTGGGGGATCCATGCCTGGTTCATCTTAATGAATGTAAGAGAGTCCACATTGGCTATCCATAGGCGGACCCTCTTGTCGTGATGCACCCCCCGGTAGTGCTGGTAGGACACTTGCCACAGGGTAGGCGAACACCTCTAAGGCATAGAGAGCAAGCTCTGGCCAAGTGTCCAGGTTACCAACCCAGAAATCGAATGGGAAGGACATCCATCACCAGGAGAGATGCAGTCAGATACTCATCTGAAGTACAGGTGCAGTGGTGGACAGGTAGATTTCCTTGATATGTCCATCAGGCTATTGCTGGTATGACAGAGGTCTCATTTATACATTGATTTTATATTGCTTCACTTAGGAATCATCTGTATCCATCAGTACGGCCATTGCTTACCTTATAGTTTGAACAGTTACCAGGCATCTATTGTACACACAGAATTGCTAACAATACAAATCTTACCTCCAAGTAAAGTCGACGTCCTCTCACAAAAATGTAACTCTAGGAATTTAATAAAGCGACTAGATGAGCTATTGAGTGTTGTCCTTGCATGACCAAAGGCTTCTAGTATTGTATTCACCTGTTGAATAAGAAACATCAAATTAACCATATTTCTTCTCTCACAGGCAATTGGAGCAGGACATAACAGTTTTGCACATAACATGTACTCCAGAAGTAAAACTGCAGGAACAACCACCTAAAACACCATCACCCTCGTCCATCAGCATAAATGGACTAAAAAAACATCATCATGGATTTAGGTTTACACAAAAAGCCTTGAACGTTCGCAAGCTATAACGAGTGCTCAGACATGCGCCATCCGACTCTGCTGGTGCCCGTACCTGCTTCATGGAGTGGAGATGGCATGAAGGGGAAAATTATCGCAATTACTGTCAGCTTACAAGTTACTGCGATTATTTCAGAGCTTGAACGACAAAACACTGGTGTACAAGTCCTGATAAGTTTTCCGCATGTATGAGACAAGATGACCAGATAGATATTCAAGGCAACACAATTTTGCATCAGATATTTTATGTCTCTCTATGTGGACAACCAGTGGATGTGATGTAACTGCTACCTGCCAAGGGTTTGTTAGCATGTAGAAATATTACATTATCTTTGGAGTCATTAACTAAATCTACAATACCATTTGGAAAACATTAATCCCTTGTGGCATATTTCCTATATTTTCTACTGATACCATAGATATGGTAACTGGTACTGGTAACAAAGTGATAACTTACATATTTAATCTTTGAATACAGAGAGTTTTTCCTGGAACTACACCTGAGGGCCAAGTGTTTAACAATGTGTTTGCAGGCTTCTGTTTTTCCAGAACCGCTTTCACCACTAGAAGCAAAATACAAGAAATCATTTATAAGTACAAAAATGCATATTTACAGTTTAAGTAAATTCTGAAAACTTGCCACTCTACATCTCTTTACAGTCCTTTGTTGCTTGCACACTTACTCTTATCACATCTTTTTTTACCTGTCTCGAGCCATGATGGATAACTCTTCATGTCACCAGTGCAGCTTATCGATGTCCACATTAGTGAGAACTGTAAAGTTGATGCATCATCGCTACAGTGCATTGAGGCAGCAAGTCCTCACTGCAACTAGGTAGTGCCAAAATCAGCGCTCTTTAAATATTTACAGCAAAAGGGACTCTTGCAAATCCTTGGGCAATATATCTAGTATACAGGTCTTTCTTCAAAATTCACCTATAGATCATGCTCTGGCAGTACTTAGAGAAGTATACAGGAGACAATTATACATACAATGAAAGCTTTCCAAAAGACCTCCTTCCTAAAAGAGTGATTTTTTTTGCCCATTTTACCCTATGGAAGCTCAAAAATTGGATGGCCTGCTTAGTGATGTTTCACTGTATTATAATACTCTATTATATTTCTCTGCAAGTTACAATCATGTTTGCGGTTTCTTCATTTACTGCCAGGAAACCAATTGATTGAAAAAACAGTGAGGAAAACATAAAATAACACTACAAAATGATATGGCTTTTTATTTCTGTACTGATTCACTCTATTCACTCTACAGTACAACCTTTATTTCCTGCTATAAGTGACTTAAATAGTGCAAAGTGCCACCTATAAGCATATACTGGAGCAATAGAGCCATCTAGTGGCAAATATTGGAAGTTATAGAGAAACTATGTAACATTGCATGTTTTTTTATTTATACAGCACCATATAAATTTAAAAAGTTAAGAGTTATAAATAAATCTTATAAAATAGCAGAAGTACATTTATTTACCATGAAAATAGGCATAGTTCAGAATATTTGGCCATTTTATGCAACCTTCACCATGTAAAGTGCCCTCTACCTAATATAGAGAGGCAGAATGATAGATTTTTTTAACCAATAGAAATGTTTATCTGGTCATACACATTAGAGGTATATTTGCTGATGTCTCTGATTTCAAGAGGTTCTGAAGACAGAAATTGAGGCCGATATAGATCAGCCATTTATTATAATGAAGCATTCTCCCCTCTCTTATTTAGCACACATGCTGTTCAGTTGAGCCTATTATGCATGTGAATTGACCAAGATACAATATTTGACAGCAAAACTGGCAATACGCTGACAGAGGGGCTACAGCCTGTGCAGTAATACAGGTCCAAGTAGGTAAGAGTCCTGCAGTCAAATACCTCACAAATTTTCTAAGAAAGAGGGACAGCATGTAAGGTGCTGCAAAAATGTCATGCCCTGTACCCCATTTTCTTTTAACCCAACACTTTAAATGCCCTCTTTTAATTGGCCCTTTTCTTATAATGCCCCCTTTTCTGTAGTCTTCCTTAAAATGCCTCTCCTTTTCAATAGCCCTCCCCTGAACTACTGAGGAGGGAGGCCCGCTGGATTTATAATCTGGGCAGCTTGGCCCCTCGGGGAATTAATGAGAATCTCCTTTTCTCAGGTTATTACAAACAGAGGTAATGGGAGAGTACATCTTCAAGTGTCACGGATCTCTGGACTTACCAGGTGAGGAAAGCATTTTTACGCTGTTGTTGGTTTATTGTGATGCACATGTGAGTGAATGTCCATATATATTCACAGATGCTCCACATACATGTTCCACATAAATGTAGTCTATACAGTATTAACATTTTTGAAAACTGCAAATATGCTTCCAAAATTAAATTTATTTATTTTATTTTATTTTTTTTCACACTTTTTTGGGATACCACTATCCCCCTGTAGATTGGGACCCTTCTGGTCCCCCTTCTCCCCCCTTTTTTTTACATCACACTTGACACGTGTATATATATATATATATATATATATATATATATATATATACACACTTTATTTTTGGAACCCTTATGGTCCCCTATATGAACCTTCCCTCCTTTTTTTTTTTTTTTTTCACACCCATGCTTGGATTTTTTTCTAATTGGTTAAAACTTTTTTGTGATAGTTGTTGTTGCTGACCGAAAAACTCTGCGATCTTCCTACTTGGACAAGTGGAGAACAGCCTGATGCCCATTACTTGGAGCACCCTCATCCCCTCTCCTGGACCCTTTGGACTCTCTGATATGGACTATACGCCATACTATTTGATATACAACCTTCATTTTCTACCCTGGACAGGCCCACAGCCGCTGAGTGACTTCCACTTTATGTGACAGTACACTTAATAGTGTATTTATCCATTTTAGGGGCACACTATGTAAGGATTTTATATTCTGATATTTTTGCCTTACTTTATTGCACGGTCTGGATTCTTGGATACGTACTCATGACACATGCTGCTAGTTGTGTGTTTGATGTATTTCTATGTTTGACAAAAATGAAAGTTGTGTGTTTGATGTATTTACTATACATAACAAAAATATACATATTTTTTATTGTACACAAATTCTTCATTCCTTTATGCTTCACATATTTATTGTATCCCTTTTTAATAAGTGCATTTCGAATCACTAAAAATATGTGTTTATATTTTAGACATGTCTTCTTTTTACAACTTATTAGTTCTGGGGCTTTGGAAACCACTTGGTTAACTGTGAATTCTTTTCTGTTGAGAGATGCAAGCGCATGATGTAACCAACATGTGGAGCCTTGGGCATTTAGACTTCACTAATAGCGCATGTGCGCAATATACTGGGTGAATGAAAGTTTATGCTTGATGGTTGAGCACTTTATACCGCCGCGCATGCGCTAACTTTCACAAATCTGGCGATAACTTAAGCGGACCAGCATAGTGTGGTGCGGCACTCACAGGTGCCGGCATTTAATAGGCACACGAGATTGGAGGCGAGTGACCCCCCGGGACCTTAAAGGTAGGCTTCACTTAAATGGAGGCACTGACCCCTGAGGAAGTCGCATGACTGCGACGTAACGCGTGGGGTGCCTCCGGCCGCAAGTCACAGACCTATCCTTTCTCCACATGGTTAGCTTTGATGTGTATGTTTACACTTTTTAAATGTTTTTATGAATTCTGATGCATGGCATCTTTGGTGTGTGTTCACATTTTTTTCAACAATAAAATATTTTTCACTATTTAGTCTATACACACTGGCTTGTTCCTTTGTTCTCAGTTCCTTTTCAATAGCCATCCCCCCCTCCACACATATAATTCCCTCAGTTTCTGTAACCCGCCTCCATCACATTGTGGATCCCATGGGTTCTGCTTCCCATGTTTCTTTTTGTTGTGCAACAACCCCACCAGGGCTAAAAGTATACGGGGGCAGATATGACCAGGGACTGGCTAGCTGCAGATGTTATGGTAGCACAGTCCTATTGTGGGTCAGTAGTGTGAAGCAAGAAGGAGGGGAGGCTGCACAATAAGAATTGTCCCCCTGGGGTGCTGAAGCAGTGGTTTGTGGGGTTGGATGAATCTCCTTTGGCAGCTATGTCAGCTTTGCTGCATCTGAAGCAAAAATCAGCAGTCTGTTCTGCTCCTCAGACCCAGTCAGAAAGATTTGAGTGTGGAAAGATTCTAGGTCTCAGCCTCTGGAAAGTTCAGAGGGGCTAGCCAATCAACAGCCTGTAGCAACAACAGGTGGTTTAAACAGTAACTTACAAGTAGACTATGCATATTGCATATATGTAAAATTCATTTTGCACACAATATACCCTCTTATAGCACTAGGTGATGTTGTTAGACTGTTCTACAAATTGCAGCCTAGACAGGAAGAATTTTCTATTAAACAGCCCAGTAGAGGATCAGTCCTAAAAGCTCCTAAATTTTGACAAATATACAACAAACAAGAACAATGAATGTAGTGAATCCTTAATATCAAATAACATTCTAAAAAAGAAAAAGATGTGTTAAAAAAGTACAGTATGTAAATCTGTGTGTGAAAAGTAGCTGTTTTCGCTCTAGTCATAACTGGTGGTTTAGGCTTTGTTCTCTCTTGCTAATTCTGTCAAAATTCTCTAAAAAATGCATGCAGCCTTATTCTTGAGGTCAAACTAATACATTTCAAAATGAAGCCCAAGAAACCAATAGTCCTTTGGGGGCCAGTGGTATCTCACTTAGGGTCTTTGCTACCTAACGGGTGATTTTGCAATGTATCGAGGCACCCATTACATATGCAAGAGCAGAATCTGAGTTCAAAATGAGTATCACTTAGTAATAGTGATGGGGTGTACATATTTTATGTAATCTGTGCCTTTAGTTTAGAAAATTGAGGGGACCTCATATATAAATTGTAAAGAAAATTTGCTAAAAAGGTATCATTATTATTTTATTATTATTATTTATAGAGCACCATTAATTCCATGGTGCAGTACAATCCTTAATGGGTTCACATACATTACATTTAGACAAGAACAAATGCAAGTATAGATACAAGACTACAGGCGAAAGGTGCCCACTTGCTGTGGGCAGCACATTAGATAGGAAATCCATTACAAAGTAATGCTTCTGTAAAACAACCCCTTAAACATTCCTGATCTCCGTAGATACAACACAGAATACCATCAGATACTTAGAATGAACATCGTTGTATTGAACAAATAGATGCACGTTTTCTAGTCCTTGTAAAATACACGCAAGCCTTTTGTTTGCACTACACTAAGAGATAATGCCAGCGACAGCTGAGTAAACAATATATATCCTGAATAAATCCTAAGGCGAAGCCGCGGAATAACTATGAAAAGAAGACTAAATATGTGTAGCATAATATTTAAAAAAAAAAGGAAGTGAACAGCAGCCATAATGCCAGAAATAATTACATTTGGAATTGTAAATATATCTATAAAAATGCATGAGGTCCCTCTGGTACAACATAATCTTCTGGAGGAGCTTTTATCACAAGAAGCAGAAGCAAAGCTTCGAGTGTTCTTAGGAACTTACCACCTGTTCGTTTTATGCAATTTTTTTTTTATCATGAAACATGCAAATATTTAAAGGAAATCTACCATGAAAATCCATCATGATAAGCCAAGGGCACTTACATGTAGATCCAAGCACCATGACTGTGGTAATCTTCTTATAGTTATCCATGGCCTCCATCCTTCTAATATCAACTTTTAAAATTATGCTAATGACTCTAGGTGATCTGATCTGGTTTACACTGTCTCAACCCCCCCCATACTTCATCAGCACTTGTGCAGAGAGCACGTCTTGCTGTATTCTCAGTACTGAGGAAGTAGTCTGGAGAGTGAGATAATCTAATAGACTGTAAAGCCAGATCACAGAGCGGCAAGGGTTACCCATCAGACTCATTAGCATAATTTTTATAGCGTTTTTTTTTTAGAAGGAAGGAGGCAATGGATTACAAATATAAGAAGTTTACCACAATTACAATGCCTGGATCTATAAGTAAGTGAATATGGCTTGATTCCAGTGGAAAAAAATAGGGCAACATTTTGATTACTGAGGAGTAGGCAAACATCACATGTTCAGAAGAATTAAGATTTCTTTTTCACTATGCTGATAGGAAACTCACCCATGGACAGGTAGGTAGGAAATTCTCTACCTATAGTAAAGGAATGCTGTTTAGAGCATGTCAGTGCTTCATCTAATTAGTAGAAACTGCAATAAGCTATCCAGTCCAGATTGGTCAATATTCCACTCAGTGGAAACTATTCCACAATAAATAGCTGTAATTCCAAAGCCTAAAGGAGTTGCACTATTCGGTCTATATACTTTGTATATAATTGTGTAAGGTATATAAGCAGAAGTAATCAAAAAGTGCACTATCCACAAATATAATAATAGATACCGTATTTTGAACTGTAAGACACACTTTTTAGCAAGAAAACATCTTGCTAGAAACTGCCTGCTTCCAAAGCTCAGAAGCATCTGGCACTGCCAGAACCTCCTGACCGCTTTAATGGAAATCGGGTGAGGCGCTGACATTGGTTTCACAGTATCTGACAGAGAGGAGAGCCTCCGCACTACTCTCTCCTCTACTAGGTTCCCAAAATGGTTATTACCTACAGGACCTTCCTACGTCACTCAAGGTCTTCAAGCTGCCAGGGATGCGGCAGAGAAGAAGCTAAGAGCTGGGACAGGGTGAGACGACGTGTGTGTGTTTCTGTGTATAGCAGTGTCCAGTGTATGTAGCAGAGCCCAGTCAGTGTGTGTTGTGTGCTTGAGTGTGCATAGCAGTGCTTAGTGTATACAGAAGCGCTCAGTGTATGTATAACAGCTCAGTGTATGTAGCAGTGCCCAGTGTGTTCCTATGTGTGTGAGTATAGCAGTGATATTTGTGTTCCTATTTCTGTTCATGTGTGTGCATAATTGAATGGATGTAGCAGAGCTGTGTGTGTAAATGTATTGATGTAGCAGAGCTGTGTGTGCTGGACTGTTTTGGTGTGCGACGAACAACAAGCATATTTTAGTTGGTGTAAAATATATTTTCCTTTTTTGGATGACTAAATCTGGGGTGGGTCTTATATTCAGTAAATAACTAAATACAGTAAATTTATATATTATAGATAGATAGATACTGTAGCAAGAATCCCTAAAAAAATCTACTGAGTTATACAATACATTGTCTACCTCAGTTAATGCTGAATAGAGAAGACTTTGTAATTCAGGCTATGTGTGAGCAATTTGTACAGTCAGTATTGGACTAGTGGCTTAAAGCCAAGAATATTGAACAAAACACGACCTATGAAAAAATGTACCATTCTAAACACATCTCTATAAGGAAAAGGAGTACTGCATGTGCAATGCTAAACAGTCTTCTTCACAGCACATATAAATGAGACAAGCTAATTCCAAGCAGACAGTACCTTAAGATAAAGCACTGAGGTCGTCTCTCTTGGAAAACCATATGGTAAGCTCTTTCTGAACAAGCAAATATGTGAGGAGGAAGCGAAGAGCACAGGCGTCCAGAGATATTATGGTATAACTGAGTTACCTAAAATGAGAAATACAGTAAATGTCTTGTAACTTTGTTAAATGCAACAAGTATTAAATGTAAAACAAGTGTTTTAATTGTATTTTAGTTGGTGTTCAGTTGATTTTCTTATTTAATAGATTATAAAACGGTTTCAAAACCAAAGCAGTGGGTGAAACTGTGCAAATTACATTGCTCCCATAATTGTGTAGGTAAAGGTACCCAACTCTTTCATTTGCTGTTGGCCAAATGTTCATGTAGACAACAGTTATTACTGTCAACCGACACATGCCATACATGTGTTCAATTTGGATGAATGTAACCATTTTGTATAAAAATTGTAGAGCAAGATGCTGCCAGGCTCTTTTGGTATCTGCTTATTATCTGGTGGATCAACCAGGACGTAATTCATAATTCCCCATCCTCTCTTCCTACATCATAAACTTCAACCAGTCACTGCAAGTCTTACATGTAAGACCATCTTTAGGTATTCCTTCAAAGAGCTCCTTCACGAAGTGGCAATGTAAGATCACTACATTGTTTAGCCAAATTACTTTGCATTATGAGTAATTTAAAATAGATTATTCTATTGATTTTACAGAAACTTCCAGAATGGCAATTGGAGGTACAATATACCCCCATAGTTCACCATAGTCTGTGAACAAGGTTCCATTTTGTGCGTGGTACGATACGCTATGTTCACATTTTTCTTTAGGGCTGTTGTTCTGTTACAGAAGCACAAAATGAATTGGAAGCCCCCAACAGGAGCCAAAATGAACCAAAAAGTGCCAAAAAGACCTTTCTGACTAGAATGAGATCTGTTGGGCTTTTGTTGGATGTTTGTTATTTGTTTGAATGCAAAAATACCAAGCCCTTTGTTGTTTTTGCATCTTCATTTTTCACTCCCCACCCAATCTAAAACTTTTTAATTTTTCCACGTAAAAAGCTGCATAAGGCTTGTTTTCTGCATAACAAATTGCACTTCATAGTAATGGTATTTAATATTCCATGTCGTGCACAAGGAAGCGGGAAAATTTTTTTCGTATGTAGTGAAATTGGTGAAAAACCGCAACCGCAATTTCTTGAGGGGTTGGTTTTTACGGCTTTTACTGTGCGCCCCAAATGGCATGTCTACTTTATTATTTGGGTCAGTGCAACCACGGGGGAAATTAAATGTATATGGGTTTTATAATGTTTTCATATATTTACAAAAATTAAAAGCTCATGTAAAAAACCTTCTGGAACTAATAACTTTTTCATACTTCAGGGAATGGAGCTGTGGGTGGTGTTTTTTTGCAAGAAAGAATTATGTTTTCAATGCTACCATTTGGAGGACTGTATGACCTTTAAATAACTTTTTATAACTTTTTTATAAGTTTCAAAATGGCAAAAAGTGAGCCCTCTCCATACACTAACTTACTAATATGTCACACATCGGTGAGGGGTTAAACTGAGCCTCCAACACAGATGTGAGATGTGATAGTAGGAAAGAAAATTCTATAGTCACTGTTTTACTAAAAAGAAAAAATGAGAAGTTGAATGTGGACCCAAAGTGAATGTGAATGAACATCAAAACCATACAGAGAAACACTTACAAAAGGACGCTTAATATAATCATAAGCTCTTACCAGTGATGAGTAGATTGGGAGATCTTTGTAAGGGTTAACTAGCAGCAAAATATTTCCAATGTAAGTCTGAAATACAGTTTGATATCTGCATTAGCATTTGCATAATCATTTGCATAAAACAAGACTCATCTAGTGCAAGGCAAATCAACTAAAACTTGAGGGACATTGCAAAATGACTACTGGACATAATGGGGCACATTTACTTACCTGGTCCCTCAGTGTTCCCGAAAGTGCATTATCCAACGATAATGCACTGTGCCGCGATTCACTATGATTGTGCGCCCGATATCCTGCTTGTGTCGCTTCCCCGCTCAGGTCTGCTGGAGTTCACCATCTTCTTCCCGGTGTGCATTGGATGCGACAATTGAATGTTAAATTCCGCGCTCAGTCCGAATCAGTCGGATCGTCCGACAGCACCCCACTGATTTCTGTCGCCTGAAAGCCGACACCGCAGCACCAAAATCTAATCACGTGCGGCACAATCCCCTGCTAAATACCTGTCCCGACGGAAATGCGATCCGCTGACCCTTAGTAAATAACCCCTGTGTGTTCTTGCAAATAAAACAGGCAACACTCATACTTTTATAGAGTATTATATACCAGATAAGATTCTGTAATTTAATCCATAAAATATGCTAATTATCTCCTTGCTTGGTCCGTGAGGGATTTTTCATAAATCTTGCAAAGTTCAATTAATAAACTATAGTCACAATCTCTACGCACAATTTGTCAATATGAAGATATCACTACTGATCATCTTATATAAATGTTGTCTGCTCTCAATAGATTGGTTGATCCACCGGATAGGATATAATGGTCTGATATCTCACACAGCAGAGAGTACAGCTTCCAGCTCCTCTGCCCCCTGCTAATATTGTATCATATAACTGGGTAATGTCCATATCCTGTATCTTTATCTTGTTCAATAACTATACTTCACTTGTACCTCGAGGAGAAGTGGAAACAAGACATATCATGCGTAATAACATACATGCTCCATAATCTAATAAATAAAATGTGTGCATCTACAGTAATGAAAATAATTGATCATTTATCTTCAGTCACTAGATTTAGAGAATATATGAATATAGGGTGTAAAGATATGTATTATATCTCTTTCCGTGTACTGCATATATCTCTAATCCTGTCTCTATACTTTATATATCTACACCCTATCCATATATTGTATATATTGTGAGAAAGTGAGAGGTGTTGTGTGGGAAAACCGCTATCTGTCTTACAGGCAGATGAAATGCTGGTGGTAAAAGCCCTGGGTTTGTCTGCAGTAACCCAAGGTTTAATGCAGACATGATAAGCAGGAATAGTCTGTTTTGTCTGTGTTGGCCTAGCTAACACAGACACATTTGTAATGTCCGTACTGGGCCTGCTTATTATGGAGTAGGGGTAGGCTGGTAGTGGGACTCCTACTCCACCCGGGCTTCGGTCCTGGGTTTGTGAATTGCCCACAGGTGCGGGTCACAGGCCTCTTTATGGTCTGATTTAGTCTGCAGGCCAGAAGCAGTAGGAGAGGCACTACCTGGAGAGCTGAAAGCGAGATTGCATTCTCACAGCAAAGGTAACTGAGGGTCTCCTGTCTTGCTGCTGGCCAAGAGCGTGTGCCAGGCAGCCTGGTACCCGGATAGCTAGGGTCCTCCAAATGTATTAGACAGCGCCTAGCCGGGCAGGAATTACTTTTATAATGTTTTTGCATGTTCTGTTTTGCAAGTGTGAATAAACACTTAAGTTGGACTTTTAAACCTGCGTGTGTCACTGCTTCCTGCACTGCTACCTGTCAACTACCAGAGCAATTCCCCACAATATCTATATACACTATCCACATACTGTATATATGTAGTATATGGATAGGACATATGTATAGATATATAGATGATATATGGAGTAGATAGTGAATATGGATATGTACAGTATATAGATAGGATGTAGATATATATACAGTATATAGATAGAGAACAGAGAGGAAAAAGGCAGGCGGGCAGCACTCCGTTGAATAAGAATTATTTTATTTCACAAGTGGATACAGCGGCGTTTCGGCTGACTCTATGCAGCCATTCCCAAGGGTAGTGAGTAGTGGGCTGAGGGACAACCACCGCAGGCACAACCGTTTGTTGACAACAACAGAAGGCACATGTCAGTTGGTTGCGTAGCAACCAGGTAAGCTAAACCACATCGAAAAAGTGGAATAAAAGGTTTGCGGCAAGGTGACACTTCCCAAACGTACTTGGTGACAGCCATACCTGGCAGGCGCAGTGAGTGCACACTGTGTGGTGCCACCGATCGTCGCTATACGGTCTGAGTATAGAAGACTGAGCTCCAAGACCCCGCGATCCTGGTGTAGCCGTAAACACATCATGTGCGGTGCTCATATGGCTGTGGCCATCTTTAGTCAGGGAAAAGAGGCCATTATGCCAGTACAGGGATAGATGAAGTTAGGGATATACCCCCATGGTGTCCGGGCACAGCAAATTCCAAGGACAGCGCAATAAGGTACAGGACTCCCATGGCATCAAGTCCAGAAGGGGCCACTATACAGCCAAAAAGTACCCAAAATACGGGTGTATGGCCATGTGTACCCCACGGAGTCCGAACACCTCTACGTGGACGTCAGTACTGTTGCCCCGCGCACCAGGTATTTGTCCATAACAACTGTGGTTAGCGAGAGGTACCAATATGCATTATTGACATGGCTAAAAATACAGGAGGAGAAAATGATATCCTCCAGCGGTGGTGGGTCGGTATGACCATGGTGGTGGTTGCTGCTCAGTGTTGTACAGTAAGTGATCTAAATCTAGCAATTTTTTTGAAAAGAGGGGGGAAATAATTCAATAAACTAATAACACATCCCAAATGCAATAATGATTTGAAAGGAAGAGGAAAAGCGGATGTGCAAACAAGATAAATTTTATTATTCCATCAAAATACAAAATAAAAACATTTAAAAACCACAATGAAGGGGATAAGAACAAAATGGTCTCTCCTCAAAGAGATATTCCCCACATATACAACAAACAGTAGATAACATGGCTGCTAAATATAGAAATATATAAATATGCACAAAGCCACACACAGAGCAGTGGTGTTTAAGGTTTTAATCTATGTATAGTGTAATAGTAAAGTGCAATGTGCCTAAACTATATGAACCAATGAAACACTTAAACTTTATAGTGTGTAGTGCTTGGAGTAAATGAGAGCAGTGTCTCTGTAAAAAAGATTAATTAATATACTGTGAGTGAAGTGTGTGAGACACCACACCAATAAATATTATGAATACAAACAATGAAACACATAAATAAAGTGCTAAGTGCAAGGGAATGGCTGACTCTATGCAGCCATTCTCAAGCACAGTGAGTAGTGGTACAAGGTGGGCTTAAATCCCCCACAGGAAGTGACATCACATGCAGCAACCAATCAGTGTACATAGTGATCGGTAACATAATCACAAAATATATTATACATATTACAACACAAAATGGTACTCTATGCAGTGTAACAACGTGTAGATAATTACGAGTGTGTGTGAGCATATATTCTGACTGAGGAACAACCACCTCAACACAACCATTTGTTAACAACAACAGAAGGCACATGTCGGTTGGTTGCATAGCAACCAGGTAAGCTAAACCACATCGGGAAAATAAAAACAAAAGATAAACGACAAGGTGACTCTTCCCAAAGTACTTTATGACAGCCATACCTGGCAAGCGCAGTGAGTGCACACTGTGTGGCGCCACCGATTGTCGCTGCACGGTCCGAATATAGGAGACTAAGCTCCAGGACCCCGCGATCCTGGTGTAGCCGTAAACACGTCATGTGACACTATGTGTCTCGCAAGAGCGGTGCTCATGCAGCTGTGGCCATCTTTAGTGAGGGAAAAGTGTCCAATATGCCAGTACAAGAGTAAATGAAGTTAGGGATATACCCCATGTTGTCCAGGTACAGCAAATTACCAGGCCAACACAATAAGGTACAGGACTCCCATGGCAACAAGGCCAGAAGGGGCCAATCTGCAGCCACAAAATACTCAAGATACTTGTATATGGCTATGTGTACCCCACGGAGTCTGAACACCTCTAAGAGGCCGTCAGCGCTGTTGACCTGCGCACCAGGTATTTGTCCATAACAACTGTGGTTAGTGAAAGGTACCAATATGAATTATTGACATGGCTAAAAATACAGGAGGAGAAAATGATGATATCCTCCAGCGGTAGTGGGTCGGTGTATCCATGGTGGTGGTTGCTGCTCAGTGTTGAGCAGTAAGTGATCTAAATCAAAAGAAGAAAGACAAAATAAATAATAATATGTACATAATCCCATAGGATACAGAAGACCTACTTCCTAACATGAATATATGTGTAATCACAAACTATAGTTATTGGACCAAGGGAGACTCAATTCAGGGTGTTCAAATTGAATTCTACATTAAGACCCATAGGTTGTAATGAATTCAGTTTATATATCCATTCGGTATCCCGTTTTTTAAAGAACTTTCTGTCTGTCGCCCCCTCTCCTCAACAGTGGAACATAATCTATAATGCAGAACCTGAGCTGGTGTGTTTTGTGACCGAACTCTGAGAAATGTCTTGGTACTGGTAAATCCACTTTCGATGTTTTGATAGATGACCGATGATTGTGTAATCTCAGTCTGCATTCTGTGGTTGTCTCCCCCACAAAAATTTTAGGGCAGGGGCATATTAACACATAAATGACATCGTCAGATCTAAAGATGGCCACAGCCGCATGAGCACCGCTCATGAGACACCGCTCGGGAGACACATAGGGGCAGATTTAATTACCCCGTCCATTCGCGATACAGCGGCGCGTTCTGTGCGGTGGATTCGGGTCCGGGATTCACTAAGGTAGTTCCTCCGACGTCCACCAGGTGTCGCTGCTGCGCTGAAGACCACTTTTTTTTTCAAAATGTGGGGGGTTTTTCCGAATCCGTCGGGTTTTCGTTCGGCCACACCCCCGATTTCCGTCGCGTGCATGCCGGCACCGATGCGCCACAATCCGATCGCGTGCGCCAAAATCCCGAGGCAATACAGGGAAAATCGGCGCAAAACGGAAATATTCAGGTAACACGTGGGGAAAACGCGAATCGGGACCTTAGTAAATGACCCCCATAGTGTCACATGACGTGTTTACGGCTACACCAGGATCGCGGGGTCCTGGAGCTTAGTCTCCTATATTCGGACCGTGCAGCGACAATCGGTGGCGCCACACAGTGTGCGCTTGCAAGGTATGGCTGTCATAAAGTACTTTGGGAAGAGTCACCTTGTCGTTTATCTTTTGTTTTTATTTTCCCGATGTGGTTTAGCTTACCTGGTTGCTATGCAACCAACCGACATGTGCCTTCTGTTGTTAACAAACGGTTGTGTTGCGGTGGTTGTCCCTCAGTCAGAATATATGCTCACAAACACTCGTAATTATCTACACGTTGTTACACTGTATAGAGTACCATTTTGTGTTGTAATATGTATAATATATTTTGTGATTATGTTACCGATCACTACGTACACTGATTGGTTGTTGCATATGATGTCACTTCCTGCAGGGGATTTACGCCCGCTTTGTACCACTACTCACTGTGCTTGAGAATGGCTGCATAGAGTCAGCCGAAATGTCGCTGTATCCACTTGTGAAATAAAATAACCCTTATTCAACGGAGTGCTGCCCGTCTGCCTTTCTCCTTTGGACCTTCAGGGTCTTGGAGTCAGACCCATCGAGCCTGCACCCATTTTTGATCTCAATCCGTTATCTCACTGTGCTGCCTTTCTCTGCTTGTGATTTACCATGGACTCCGGAGCTGTGCACGTGAGTGAGAACCTCTACGTTCTACGCACTGAAAATACTACACCTGTCTTTTTTCCTACAATGATGATGATGTAACTCGCATCCTTGGTGGACCTCTGGGAGAGACTACATTCTTGAGTGGTCAACTTGCAATCAGATGACCCGAATGAGAGAAAGTCGACGAATTATAAAGCTACCAGGAAGGGGCCTAGACAGCAACTGCATCCGAATAAAACCAAAACCGGCGAGTCCCACCCGAAAGGAGGAGGCGAAACACCCGGCGGGGCGGCAGTCGTCATAGGAGTCAGTCCCATTACCAACAGTCCTTTGACAAGGAGCGGCAAGACACTGAAAACGATGACCCAGAAGCGATAAGTGCACTACATAAAGACTTGGTGGTAAATATATCTTCCACTACATTATTTCATACACAAATGGATCTGTTGAGTAGGGGGTTATCTTTCTGCCCTACTGATAGAATAGACTGGCTTAAGCTTGAGGGCAAATTGGCCAAATTCTTTAGATCTGTAAAACTGAAAGTGTTGTTTTCCCAACAACAGTCACCCCAGGACTGCCAGACTAGCACATGCGGAATTGATCAATATCGACAATTTGGTTATAAAACCCACTGATTGTCGTGGTGATGGATTTGGACAAATATGTACAGGAAACTTGCAGATAAGAAAGTTTATCACAAGCTGTCTGAAAATCCTTTACCCTGGATTTTGAAAAGACTAAGACTACTAGTTGATAACGTCTTTGGACAAAACCCTGTGCCGACTAACGATGTCGGCCAAGTCCTTTATCCGTGATACGTCGAATTTCCTCACTAAAATAAGTCATATACAGGTCCCTCCGGATGCCATTCTAGCCTCATTCGATGTAACAAGTCTATACACTAGTATAAACCATTAAAGGGGCTTATCATGCATTAGGAAAGCTCTGGGCACCACCGATCTCTCTCTTACCAGCCAGGAATTTGTGTTGGATTTACTGGACATCATACTCACATGTAACTACTTTCTATTTGGAGATGACTATTATCTGCAGTTACGTGGGACTGCAGTGGGGGCCAACATGGCCCCCTCTTACGCCAACATTTTTATGGCGGATCTGGAGGAGTCGTTGGTATACATGTCACCACTCTACACACATGTACTGGGGTGGTGGCGGTATATCGACGATATCTTTCTTATTTGGACTGGCAGCATGGACAACTTTACAGCTTTTTTTGACTCGCTCAATCAGATGGATCCGGACATTAAATTTACAATGTCCTTCTCGAAATCGGTCATCCAATTCCTAGATACTAGTATATATATTTACGGAGACAGACTTAAGACAGATTTATATGTTAAACCTACCGGATAGTAATAATCTCCTCCACTATGATAGTGCCCATCCTAAAAGGACAATAGACTCCTTACCTTATAGTCAAATGATTAGGGTCCGCAGGATTGTAGATGACCCAACACGAGTAAATACAAGATTACAAGAAATGTCAGATAAATTCATATCTAGAGGCTATCCCACTCAGCTTGTAGCTAGACATGTAAAAGGTAAAATGTCTCCAAAAGGACACCTTACTCATGCCCTCCGTGAAGGGTGGGGACATAACTAATAGAATTCCGTTTGTGTCCACTTATGGCGCACACAGCCAATATGTATCCAGACTGATTCGTAGACACTGGGCCATTCTCACACAATATCATGACGATATAGGGGAATTTAAATTACCTTCCGTATTTTCCTACAAACGTCCCAGGAATTTGAAGGACCATCTGGTGTCGAGTGACATTGGTCCCATTGATAGGAGACCTAACCTTGCTACGACACTAAAACCGGGTTGTTACCAATACAACATACCGGATTAAACACCACCTAACGTGCAGATCTGACCATGTCATTTATGTGTTAATATGCCCCTGCCCTAAAATTTATGTAGGGGAGACAAACACAGAATCCAGTTTGAGATTACACAATCATCGGTCATCTATCAAAACATCCAAAGTGGATTTACCAGTACCAAGACATTTCTCAGAGTTCGGTCACAAAACACACCAGCTCAGGTTCTGCATTATAAATTATGTTCTACCGTTGAGGAGAGGGGGCGACAGACAGAAAGTTCTTAAAAAAACAGGAAACCGAATGGATATATAAACTGAACAACCTATGGGTCTTAATGTAGAATTCAATTTGAACACCCTGAATTGAGTCTCCCTTGGTCCAATAACTATAGTTTGTGATTACACATATATTCATGTTAGGAAGTAGGTCTTCTGTATCCTATGGGATTATGTACATATTATTATTTATTTTGTCTTTCTTCTTTTGATTTAGATCACTTACTGCACAACACAGAGCAGCAACCACCACCATGGACACACCGACCCACTACCGCTGGAGGATATCATCATTTTCTCCTCCTGTATCTTTAGCCATGTCAATAATACATATTGCATCTTTACCCCTGAGGAAGTCTCCATTGAGAGACGGAACGCGTGGGGAGCCCTTCACCTCCTGACTCTTGTATCAACCCGCTTCTGTGATGTTGCCAACGCGCTACCTGGCCTAATGCCAGATAACCTGTAATGTATACTGGGGATTTGCCTTGTACCGACTTTACTAATTTGTGAGGAATACTCCTTTCAGACACCAGTCTACTTGTATACCAGCTGATTATATGCACAGGCACTTTCAACTTGTTTACTCTCTTATAGGGTTGATCTTGGTTTACGCTACCCAATCAGGAGAGTTTTGTTGTTGTACTTACCAGGTTATCAATAACATGGATTTGTACTGTATGTACTTTGGTACTATTTTTAATTGTTTTTATGGTATTGTCTGTGTTTAGGTGTGGATTTCAACAATAAAATTCATGTTTTTGTATCTATCTAAACAGTGGCACACAGCTTGGCTTTTGTTTATTGGATTCGTTTTAGTGTGTCGTTTATATTATTGGTGTATACCATTGCTGTGCAGGGTTCCACTTTCTTGACTTTGCATATTTTATGATTATGTTACCGATCACTATGTACACTGATTGGTTGTTGCATATGATGTCACTTCCTGCGGGGGATTTAAGCCCGCCTTGTACCACTACTCACTATGCTTGAGAATGGCTGCAAAGAGTCAGCTGAAACGTCGCTGTATCCACTTTTGAAATAAAATAACCCCTATTCAACAGAGTGCTGCCCGTCTGCCTTTTTCCTTTGGACCTTCAGGGTCTTGGAGTCAGACCCATCGAGCCTGCACCCATTTTGGATCTCAAACCGTTATCTCACTGTGCTGCCCTTCTCTGCTTGTGATTTCACACGTAATCCAATGATAATGTTGCCCCCATGTGAAGGTGTCCATTATTTTCAGTACCTCAAACAAGTCCTTAATAAAAGAGGATGTGCGTAAACAAAAGCCACATGAACATGTATTCCAACATATACCATTCTAAATCAAAGGAATGATCTGATATACCGTACATATATTAATTATACAGCAGCGTGTTATTTTATATTTACACTCCTTTTGCCACCCCTGTTTTCCTTGATGTAATTGATTATGTGTTTTCAGTCTACTTCCGTTTAATACGCATATAACACACCATGGGGCAGATTTACTTACCTGGTCCAGTCGCGATCCCCGAGGTGCGTTGTCCGACGAGGATGAAGTCCGTCGCGATTCAAGATCGTGCGTCCATTTTCCTGCATCTGTCGCTTCCCCGCTGAGGTCTGCCGGAGTTCACCTTCTTCTTCCCAGTGTATGTGAGTGCATGTCTTGCGACACAATTTGAATTGTAAATCTCGCGCTTAGTCCGAATCAGTCTGATTGTCCGTCGGCCACGGCTCCGATTTGTGTCACATGCAAGTTGGGGCGATTGCAGCAAAATCCGATCACGTGCGCCAAAAACCCCACTTAAATGCGGCGCAAATCGGCGCATGTATCCATACATGCTCAGGCTATGATTAAGAACTCATTTTAGTTCGAAACGCGTCAGACCCCCTTCCCCACGATGGTACCATTTTGGTGTTTTTTAACCCATAACTCTGCCCTTCACCTTGTTAATCTGGTCTATTTCACCAATCTAATCTCTTCTCCTAATAATACTAATACACTCTTTGATACTCTTCACTCCTTACTAACATAAGCCATATGTCACAGACCTTGGGGCTGAAGATCTGGCCACCAATTTTAAAAAACTAAAATTCATATAACCGACAGAAATTTTCGCAATCCACAGGCGCCATGTCCTGATCATTCTCTTCCTTTTAGCCTGTCACAGGAAGAAGAGTCCAGGTTCTTTTCCTCTGCTCGTCCCACTACCCACAATAGAAACTCCATCCCCTCACATCTCGTGCAATCCCTCTCCCCAGCAGTCACTTCTCAACTCACTATAATTTTTAATCTCTCTTTTTATTCTGGTTCAGAAGAAATTGCCTGTTCCTTCAAATATGCTGGTGTAACCCCATTGCTAAAACCTCCCTGGACCAGTCTCTAATCTCCATAAGATAGAGAAAAGAGAGGCATAACCTTGTCCCTTATATACAGTGACCCAACACCGTGAGATCCACTGGTGCTCAGCTCAAACAACATAGACAAAGAGGGCTAGAGAAGTGCCGGCTCGACACAACACAGTTGTATCCCACCTGTGACTGCCTGCTTTTGTTTTAATGGCACAAAAATAAAGAGAATTTTACTAGGTAACACTTTTTTCTTTGTTATTCATTGATCCGCTTCTAATATCCTCTTCATCTCCAAACTCCTGAAACACTTGGTTTGTTTTCTACTAACGTGTTATCTCTCTGCTATCTCATCCTCCTACAATTTGGTTTCCGCTCTATACATTCCACTGAAACTGCTCTTTCTAAAGTCTTCAACAATCTCCTCACTGCAAAATCCAAAGGGCACTATTCTCTCCTCATTCTTCTTGATCTCTCTGCAGCACGGGAAAAGATAGGACAGGTCCTATCTTTTTCCCGGTTACGGAACGGTACGGTGCCGCACGTGTGCTGCACCGTACCGCTCCCGTAGGGTGCCGTGCGCCCATAGGAGTGTATGGAGGACGTATATCGGCCGTATATACGTCCTCCATACGTTCGTGTGAATGTAGCCTTACACTGTATATAGAACCATTTTGTGATGAAATATGTATAATATATTCTGTGATTATGTTACCGATTACTATGTTCACTGATTGGTTGTTGCATATGATGTCACTTCCTGCAGGGGATTTAAGCCCGCCGTGTACCACTACTCACTATGCTTGAGAATGGCTGCATAGAGTCAGCCGACACGTCGCTGTATCCACTTGTGAACTAAAATAATTCTTATTCAATGGAGTGCTGCCCGCCTGCCTTTTTCCTTTGGACTTCCAGGGTCTTGGAGTCAAACCGATCAAGCCTGCACCCACTTTGGATTTCAATCCGTTATCTCACTGTTCCGCCCTTCCCTGCTTGCGATAGAGAATAGAGATATATTCCCTATCCAGATACTGTGTATATCTGTACATGCATTCTATATACTGTGTATGTGTGTATATATATATATATATATATATATATATATATTACACTCATTGGGATGTGGTGGAACGGGAGATTCGCATCATGGATGTGCGGCCGACAAATCTGCGGCAACTGTGTGATGCCATCATGTCAATATGGACCAAAATCTCTGAGGAATGCTTCCAGCACCTTGTTGAATCTATGCCAGGAAGAATTGAGGCAGTTCTGAAGGCAAAAGGGGGTCCAATCGTTACTAGCATGGTGTACCTAATAAAGTGGCCGGTCAGTGTATATCTATATATCTACACATTATCTATCTAATGTATATATCTCTAATCCTATCTATATACTGTATATATCTCTACACCCTATGCGTATATTGTATATATCTATATTACCTATCTATACAATGTAAATTTATATATACCGTATCTAGACCTTACCCCACCTCCATAGAAATTTGAATGGCAGCAAATATGGTCAAAAGGTCTTTTTCTATATTTCGCAATCAGGCCGCCCAACTCGGTCACACTGCAGTGAGACACAGTAGTGCAGATTTATTTAAGTGTTCTGTCTTACCTAGCACATAAATGCAAATTGCTTGCATATATATTCATGATGATGTGTTTGCGCCAGATTTTTGCTACGGCTGCACTGTGTCTGCCGCTTCACAAAATGCTGAATCTAAGGGGACGTTCCAGTGCAGAGTTGTCCCTTGCACTACATTTATTACAGTGACTCGACAGAAATGTGGCACCAAGCGCACCAAAAAAAAAGGTATACTTAGTCTAAGCATGATCGGCGCATGCAGAGTGCAGCAGTAATTATTAATGTGTCTGCACCCTGCACCAATGTCCCAGATTTATCAAGTTAATAAATCGGGTCAGTGTGTTCACCACACTGTGATCAAGTGCCATAGACCTCTATGGGGGCTGTGATCTGAACGCAATATGGTCATGTGAACATAGCTTAATGGGGTATTCCCATTTCGGAAAATTAATGTTATTGTTTGTACAATAAAAAGTTATGTAATTTTGCAATATATTTTATGTATCAATTCTTTGCTGTTCTCTAGATCTCTGCTTGCTGTCATTCTAAAGCAATCTTCTATGTTTACTTTGAGTGGACAGAAATCGGTCCATGGTCATGTGATGTCACACAGGTGCACGGCTCGTTAGTATCACAGAGAGTAATCAGAGCTGTGTGATACAACGAGCCATGCACCTGTGTGACCATGGTCAGATTTCTATCCACTTGAAGTAAACATAGAAGCTTTATATAAAATAACAGCAGGTTAATTAGGCAAATCTCTCTTCAACGTTTTTAAACGTATGCGTTTCACCCTTAATGAAAGTCTCCTTGCCTTCCACACCACTAGAGATGAGCGAACATGCTCGTCCGAGCTTGATGCTCGGTCGAGCATTAGGGTACTCGAAACTGCTCGTTGCTCGGGCGAAGTATTCGTCCGAGCAACGCCAATTCAAAGGCGTCCGAGACCAGGCCATTCACCTTGATTCTTGCTTTCGGACAGTTGTATAACAACTGGACATTTCTGATGAATTTAGGGCCAAAACCCATTCGTCTCAGAACGGCCCATAGAAAGTCCCACTCGACGCTGTCAAAGGCTTTGGCAGCGTCGAGTGAGAGAACCGCCCTACCAGTCCTTCCACATCTCTCTGCCTGTATGTTAAGGTATAAACGTCTTATATTAACCGCTGTGGACCTGTCTGGCGCAGCAGTAATTATTAATGTGGTGCACTCTGCACCAATGGCCCAGATTTATCAAATTAATAATTCGGGTCAGTGTGTTCACCACACTGTGATCAAGTGCCATAGACCTCTATGGGGGCTGTAATCTGGACGCAATATGGTCATGTGAACATAGCTTAAAGGGGTATTCCCATTTCGGAAAATTAATGTTATTGTTTGTATAATAAAAAGTTATGTAATATTGCAATATATTTTATGTATCAATTCTTTGCTGTTCTCTAGATCTCTGCTTGCTGTCATTCTAAAGGAATCTTCTATGTTTACTTCCAGTGGACAGAAATCGGTCCATGGTCATGTGATGTCACACAGGTGCACAGCTCGTTAGTATCACAGAGAATAATCAGAGCTGTGTGATATAACAAGCCATGCACCTGTGTGACCATGGTCAGATTTCTATCCACTTGAAGTAAACATAGAAGCTTTACATAAAATAACAGCAGGTTAATTAGGCAAATCTCTCTTCAACTGTTGCAATGCGTTAAACGCAACGTGTGACTGCACCCTCACATCACATATGGCAGATAATCACCCTTTATGAGAGTCTCCTTGCCTTCCACACCACCCAAAGGAAAAAAAAAACTAAACAGAAAACATCAGTTTTTCATTGGTTATCCACAAGTAAATTGCACATTGCTTGCATACTATATTCCATGTGATGTGGTTTGCCGGCCAGATTTTTGCTAACGGGCTGGCTCTGTGTCTGCCGCTTCACACAAATTCTGGATCTAAGGGGACGTTCCAGTGCAGTTGTCCGTTGCACTACATTTTTGCGAGACTCGACCAGAACATGTGGCAAATGATCTTAACACTTAGCGCACCACCCAAAAAAAAACGTTATATTACCAGTTCAAACATGATCGGCTATGCAGAGCTGCGTCCATTAACTTATTAATGTGGTCACTCTGCAAAATGGCCCAATTTATCAATTACTAATTCGGGTCAGTGTGTTCAAACCTAAAACTTGGTCTCAAGTGCCATAAGACCTCTTGGGGGCTGTGATCTGGACGCAATATGGTCATGTTGAACATGCTTAAAGGGTATTCCCATTTCGGAAAATTAATGTATGTGATTGTATAACATAAAAAGGTTATGTAATTTTGCAATATTTTTTAATGTATCATTCTTTGCTGTTGCTCTAGATCTCTGCTTGCTGTCATTCTCAAGGATTTCTTACTTATGGTTTACTTCCGTGGACAGAATACGGTCCATGGTCATGTGATGTCCATCTGTCGTGCACAGCTCGTTAGTTATCACAGAGAATATCATACTGTGTGAATCAACAAGCCATGCACCCTGTGGACCAAGTTCATATTTCTCATCCACATTGAAGTAAACATAAACTTACAGTAAAATACAGCAGTGTTAATTAGCAATCTCTCTTCAACTGGTTTTGCAAACAGAGGCCGTTAACTGACATACGTGTGCCTGCAAACCCTCACAGCCACATTGCGCAGATAATCAAAATCACCCTTTAGTGAGAGGTCTCCTGCCTTCCACACCACTGAAAAAATAGTGCAATATTGTGCTGTTGGGGCTGGTTTTTAGCAGCTGGGACAAGGAGAAGAACTCACATAACGTATTCTGGATGTCAGATTGGGATGACGTTTCACATTAGAACACGTCAATGACCTTGTTGTGCACAAAATCACAACTTAAGGGACAACTTAACCCCTTAAGGACCAGGCCCTTTTTCGTGTCTTTATTTTTAACTCCCCACCTTCAAAAATCTAAAACTTTTTTATTTTTCCATGTAAAGAGCTGTGTATGGGCTTTTTTTTTGCGTAACAAATTTCACTTCGTAGTGGTAGTATTCAATATTCTATGCTGTGTACTGGGAAGCAGGAAAAAAATTCTAAATGCAGTGAAAATTATGAAAAAACACATTTGCGCCATTTCTTGTGGGCTTGGTTTTTACAGTTTTCACTGTGCGCCCCAAATGACAGGTTTACTTCTTTCATTGGGTCAATACGATCATTTTAAAAATGGCAAAAAAATGCCATTTGCGACTTCGGGCGCTATTTTCCGTTGCGATGTTAAATGCAGTGAAAAAACGTTATCATATTTTGATCGGGCATTTTCGGACGTGGTGATACCTGATGTGTTTGATTTTTACTGTTTATTTATATTTGTATCAGTTCTAGGGAAATGGGGGTGATTTGAATTTTTATGTTTTTTTTTAAAAATTTTTATTTTTTTTTACTTTTATTTATTTAATTTTTTTTACTATTTTTCAGACTCCCTAGGGTACTTTAACCCTAGCTTGTCTGATTGATCCTACCATATAGTGCCATACTACGGTATGGCAGTATATGGGGATTTTGCACACCATCTATCACAATGTGCAAATCGCCCATCATAATAGATAACCTAAAACATGATAGCCTCGGGATAGCCAGCAGCTTTGCCAACAGCGATCAAAGGGTGTTAGCGACGGGCGTTTGCTTTATTTTGAAGCAAACGCCCGGTGAGTATGAAGAGGGCTCAGCCCGTGAGCCCTCTTCATACTCCCCCATGCGCAATAAGACGTAAAATGAGGGTGAGTCAGTGATGATATCCCAAATTGCAAATGCATTTTTTGGTGTCCTGATGTAATGACACTTGTGCTAAAAAGTATAAAATCTGCTTTGCTCTCAATATGAACTCATTTTCCCATAAGAATATTTTGTACATGTCATAAACCCCTGTATAAACTGCATAGAGGTTGAATCTGTCAAGTATAGGCATACTTCATAAGTTTCTGAGGTAAAACTGGTCTTGTTGCCCATGGAAACCAGTCAGAGCTGTAAGGTTTAGTACCAACATGGTTGATAGCACTAGCCCCTGTCAGTTTTCTTATCACTAAGGTTTTTGCTAAAGCTCATAAGGTCCAGTGTCAGATAACAAATTTTGCTCGTATTGTCTTCTGGCATTTTTTATCTCAAACACGGAATAAATGTCAAATATCAAAATAAATTAAAGATTTACACATATTCTCATGCTTCGGATGGACTCCTGTTTTTTTTTTTCTACATATATATGCAAAGTACTAAAGCAGGATACTCCATGTGTCAAACTAACGTTAGGATTGTAAGACTTCTTGGACACTGCTGTTTTGATATCATCCATGCTTTGCCGAAGAATTCTGATAATCACAGACAAAAACAATATTAACTGAAAACTGTGATTTTATTAGTTATTATTACTGGAGTAATCGAGCAGTGCCCTCTGTGGAGATGATTCACCACCTTGAAACACCGGGCTGGGGGAGAGGAGGTGCTATAACTGCCATCTCTGTGAAGATAGTAAAATGTCAGGAGAAGTCTTATACCAAAGTTCATGGGAGTTGTATGTGACGCCACCATCACTTCCAAACCCTATAACGTTTTTCAGACTTAAAACATCTAATGTAGCTCTATTTTGTGATTTTTGCATTGTGTATTGTTTAGTTACATATTTATACTTATTGTTTTGTTTTGTTTTAATCAGAGGTTCATATTCCTGGAATACCCTTTAAAACCCCTTAAGGGACCAGGCCCTTTTTCGTTTTTTGCTTTGTATTTTTCCCATCCCCGACCTACAAAAATCTATAACTTTTTTATTTTTTCCATGTACAGAGCTGTTTGATGGCTTATTTTTTCTGCGTAACAAAATTGGGTACTTCGTAGTGATTGTATTAAAGTATTCCATGCCGTGTAACTGGGAAGCGGGAAAAAATTCTAAATGCCAGTGAAAATTGATTGGAACAACACAGTTGCGCCAATTTCTTGTGGCTTGGTTTTACAGCTTGCACTGTGCCCCCTAATGGACAATGTCTATTTCATTCCATTGGGTCAATACGATCATGGGATCCAAATTGTATAGGTTTTTTAATGTTTTCAATACATTACAAAAATTAAAACCTCCTGTACAGAAAAAACTTCTTCCTTTATGCCCGTGTTCTTTCGGCTCATATACTTTTTCATACTTGGTTGTATGGAGACTGTGGTGGTGTCATTTTTTCGATTCTGATGAAGTTTTCCATGCTTTCTTTTTAGGACTGTTCGAACATTTTGATCACTTTTTTATAGAATTTTTTTCTATTTTTTCAAATGGCAAAAAATGCCATTTGCGACTGTCGGTCGCTAATTTTCCTCTACTGTGTTTAACGCAGTGAAAAACGTTATTGATAATTATACGTAGATCGGGCATTTTCGGAACACGGCGATACCTATTGTGTTTATGGATTTTACTGTTTTAGTTATATTTAGATCATTTTCTAGGGAAAGGGGGGTGAATTTGAATTTTTTAAATGTTTTTTTAATCTCATTTTTTTTTTTTTACGTTTTTTTTATTTTGTTTTTTTTAACTATTTACACAGCTCCCAGGTACTTTAACCCTAAGGTTGTCTGATTGATCCAACATATACTGCCATACTACAGTATGGCATTATATGGGGATTTTGCATACCATCTATTATAATGTGCAATCGCACATTATACATACCTCGAGCATGCCAGCCTTGGATCTTTGTGTGATCCCCAGGCTGTTCTGGCAATGGATCGCCGCTCCCGGTGACGTCACGGGGATTACATCGGAGCCAAGATGCGGTCGCGGGCAGCTTTGCCGGCGTCATCACAGGGTTAAGCACCGCGCTCGGTGCAGCACCGATCGCGGGTGTTAAGCGCCTGTCGTTTGCTTCAGTATACGCAAAACGCCCGGTGAGGATGAAGAGGGCTCATCCGTGAGCCCTCCTCATACTCCCCATGCGCAGTAAGACGTAAGGTACGTCTTATTGCGCTAGGGGTTAACACCATGAATTAAAAATTCTGTGTTCCTGCTCAACAAGCAGTCAAGAAAACTCTATGAGCTCGGATATAGATGTCGTAGGAGTTAAAAATAGACTGATAGGCGAGAGTTATCATAACTTTCTGAGGTAAAACTGTTTCTAGGTGCCCATGGAACCAAACAAATCGCAGCTTTCATTTTATAAACAGCTGTGGGAAATGAAAGCTAGCTCTGATTGGTTGCCATGGGCAATTAGAATCAGTTTCTGGTTTTCGCCTAAAAATTGTTGCTAATCCCCCCCCCACCATAGGATAGTAGGAGATAAAATAGACTGTAAGCTCTGCTCACAGGACCCGCACTATTATTGTTTCCATATACTAGTTTGTACTAGACAATGGCCTTGTTTTATTGGTATAATGTCTCCGAGGATTGAGGTGAAGTGCTATAAAGATGATGACCGATATAAATCAAGATTATAAAATACATATGGCCCCACCTGTAAGGCCGTGTATCAGACTGACATACAAAAGGGCAGTCCTTTAATTTAAGCCCCCCACCCTGGGCATAGTATATGTTTAGGTGTAACCCCAGTCCTAAGAAGGTCCAAACACATTTCAATTCGATGTATTGATGTAAGCCATCAAGCTTGTAGCTATATAAAACTAAAGTCATATTTCTTTGCCTCCATGCCAACTGCTATAAGACTCATCTTAGCAAACAGCTCATCTAGCTGCCAGAAAGATGCTTTAGTAACAGTTGGAAAAATTCATGTCTCAGTGGGGAGGAATAACACTGGCATTGGGCCTATTTTGTTATAGTACTACTTCCTCCCAACGGGCAGTTTCCATCAATCATGAAGTAATGTCAGCCACGCACGGCTTTCCCTTCCATACGTGATAACTGTACAAATAGAATACGGTGGGACAATGGAAGCCATTAAGACAAAGCTTGTAAATTTTTGCAGATGTAAGGTGTGGAATTATAATACGGTGACACTGTCTGTCTACCATGTGGTGATGTTTAAAATGTTTACATAGTTCTACGAGTTTTAATTATCCACACAAGTGCTTTATACTTCTATGTCAATCCATTCATCTCTAAAGAAGGTCTAAGAGTGGAAAAGCTGGGAAAAAAGAGTTAAATCCAAAGTGGAAGTAGACTTTACATAATATCAAGTATTGAAAGGCCATTAAAATCACCTCAGCATTCTTTCCAACCTCACAAGGACAAAGTGGGGTAGACTCATTTAAATGTTTTCCATCTTTCTTCATAAAGTTCCTCAAAATTTCTCTTTTTTTACGCTCCTTAATGTTCCCGAGTCTACATGACCGAGAGAAAACAGAAATGTAGAGATGTTGTGCTTTTTATATAAACATGAAAACGACTATCACATGTATCACATAAGTTCCAGACCTTTTGCGGCGTAATTGGTAGAAGCAAAACCTTTTTTGGCTAGTACACCAGTAGTCTACTTTGGAACGATGCAAAAAGTTTTTCACATCTGTATTTGGGGATCCTCTGGCCATTCTCGTTGCATATCCTCTCTCAGTTCCCTCAGTTTGGATGGTGATGTTGGTGGAAGCATTTTTAGTCTCTTCTCCAAGATCCTCATTGGGTTTAGGTCAGGCTCTGGCTGGCTCACAAGAATGGTCCCAAGTGGGTCCTGAGAGCCACTGTTTTGTTATTTTAAGCTGTGAGCTTCGGTCATTGTCTTCTGGAAGGTGAACCAGCGCCCAGTCCTGAGCTCCAGAGCACCCAGGAAGAGGTTTTCATCCAGAATATCTCGTACTTGGCCACATTCATCTTTCCTTCAAGTCTAACCATTCGTCCCATCCCTTCCTGCTGGAAAACACCCCCATAGCATTATGATGCACCACCATGTGTCACCTGTTGGTATTGTATTTGTCAGGTATGAGAGTGCAATGGTTTCCTCCACACCATAAAGGTTAATCCCTTCTTCGTCCTCAGACTAGAACCTACATACCTACATTTCTGTCGAGAGGGGTATCCATAGTGTACATTAATGAGCAATTATTATCTTACTATTGGCTGCATTAAGTAATCCAAAGTAAGTTGAGTTGTGGGGGCACCTAAACAAAACCCCCACTGGCTATGTAAATATAAAATACTAAAAGCTTTAATACAGAAAATAAGTATACTTTTGACTTATCAAATTAAGACTTTATTATTGCATCTAGAATCAATGTAGCAATGTACCCCATCTATGGTATCATCTCCCTCCTTTATGATTCATTAGTATTATATCCGAATGTGTGTGATGTGTTTTCATTTCATCTTATTTGTATTCCACTGTTTGTGTGATGATATAACAACTTGGGATCTTTTACCAACTTAAAGGCAATGGTTGCCTTATGGATTTAACACACACTTTTTTAAATCTTCTGCTTTTCACTTACTGCTACATTGGAAGTTTATATTAATTAATACAGGTCTAATTAGATTTGTTTCGAAAGAGTACGATTTTCTTTATTTACGATTTTTGGTATTTTTCAATTGGTGCAATGAAACAAGAGTGAAAAATTTAAAGGGTCTGAATACTTGCCCGGACCCCACTTAAATGCATTCTGAAGTTTCAAAGAGTAAGTTCCTTCTAAACAAAAAATTAGGCGAATGGTGTTGCCCTGTCCACAATGGCTATGAAAAGGACTTGAAAACAATAACATTAAAAAATTAGAGTCCCACCCTCCAATGTTATCCAACAAGTCCACAGTTTTAGGGATATCTTTCTGAGGTATATCATACCTGATCTGGCGCCGATCGTATTAAACATAACACTGGCGTCTAGATCGCCGTGGATGCAATTCAATCTAGAAGGGGTGGAGATAGTCGCTCTCATAGTGTGGAACACCGCCGCCTCACCACTCTATCAATAGTACCCCCAGGCATACCATTTTCTCTGATATCTGCTGACCTCCTGAAGGGCTGCACTTAGAAGTAAGAAGCAAGAAAATGAAACCCGTCACTACAAAGCATAGAAAAGGTACCAAAGTAAAGCGCGTCTCACCCAACCTCGACGTCGTGCTGCACGCATCTGTGTGAGGATATCCTGGTGCTCGGAAAAACAATCCATAGCCATTAGCGTAACAGGGAAACAGTGATAACCAGCACACACGATGGACTTCACATGGGTGTAGATGCCAATTGCTTTTTTCTCCTTTATTGATTAAAACGCCATAATACATGAGGAATACAGGGAGTTGAAGCGTTTCGACGGAAAACCGTCTTAATCTTACCATATTAAGATTAAGACTGTTTTCTCGAAACGCGTCACCTACCTGTATCCTATGTATATGGCTGTTTAATCATACAGGAGAAAAGCATTGGCATCGTACCCATGTGAAGTCTCTCGTGTTGTTCCGGTTATCACTTGTTTTCCCTAGAAGTAAGAGCACAATCAGCCTGTTCTTTAAATTGGCCTCTTATTACCCTATTTAAGGGATGCTATATTCTACACAGGAAGGCTTAAAACACTTCTCAAGGCGGCTCTTTCTTTGACCTATCCTTGTTTGCTATTTTACAACCTTGTGACTTGTGATAAAGTAAGGCAACGCCATATGTCATACTAAGTTATACAGTTATGTGAGATTTTTGTTATAGTTTACTAAAAAAGGTCTTTTTTTATGCATCTATCTACAATACAACTTTCCCGTTCCCTCAATATCTATTCTTCTCTGTAAATCTCACAATAACAAGTCTTTTCAGTGTTTACATTGTTAGTATTCGCCTTTAGGACCTTTTTTCTTAGAAAACTTACGGACTAGAAAAAATTGTTTACTACCTGTATAACCTTTGCTTTTCCATGTCTGTGCTGATTAGGAATTGTCTTGTTTTATTCGAAGATTCACAAGGAAACATTTATAAATAAAGGCTAGATTGTTAATCTTTTTCCAAAATATAGCATCTAAATACTACTCACATGCATGTTTCACAAAAAATGATACAACACAGGGATCTTTAGGGCACTGTTAAGCGTCGGTTCATGTACTCCACCCAATACTATACCAGCCAAACACCTGAAGGATTCAGAACGCATCAGGAAGGTTAGCTCATGGTAGGAGATGTTCCCCCGCAATGCACACAAGCTAGAATTGTTCAATCCTATAGACCTATATCTTCACATCAACTTCATTCTGAGGAATAACGGATGATGATATGTATTGTTCCCATGCCAGGACATAATATCTCACCATGACTATTCTTTTGAAAACTATAGACATCCTATACAAATTTTTATAAATAAATAATCAAGCTATCATTATACGAGTATATAGGGTTTCTTCTATTCATCACCATTGGTTTAATTTCTATACATAAAAGTCCATTATTTATAAATATATTTTATTTTTGCTTACAAGGTTCATGCAACAATTTGGATTATCATCCAACTTTCTCATCATAATTAGAGATGAGCGAGCACTAAAATGCTTATTGCTCGTTACTCGAGTCGACTTTTCCCGATGCTCGAGTGCTCGTATCGAATAACAACCCCATTGAATTCATGGGAGACCAGCATTTTTTCACGGGACCAAGGCTCCTGCAATCAAATGTGTCCTTTTATTGAGAAATAGGAGTCCGTCCTGTTGTTTGTTTTTTTTTTATTCAATGAATATTCGTGGGAACTTCAAAAAAGGAGAAATGACCCATGTTAAACATCCGCCATGTGTTCGTCACCACAATGATTCTTCCCATACTATTGTGAAGACACCTTGCCTTTCTGCTCTCATCCTTCTAATAAGGTAGCAGAATGTGTGGGAACATCTACAATTGTTTTCGCTGAAGAACACATTGCAGACATGTTCCTTACATCTGCGAATTATCCTAAGACACGAGTTGCCAAAAATGAACGGTGTTTTCTCCCAATGGAATGTGAAGAAACATATGTATGAAGAACACATTGCAGATGTGTGCCCTACATGGGTTAATGTCTTCTTCACACATATGTTTCTTCACAGACTTTGTGAAGAAACACCGGTCGACGCGGCGTGTCTTCGATTAAGTTGTCAGATGTCCGGAAAATCTGCAATGTGTTTCTTCACTGTGTTATTCCCTGTCTTTCTTCACCTTAATAATCTTCCTGGGTTCACTGTGTTCACTGTTTTCACTGTGTTCTTCACGTTCGTCACTGTGTTTTCTTAATTAAAAGCTCGATCTCGAGGAAGGCGATATACTCGTCCCAAGCAAACCATTCTATTTTCGAGTACGATAATACTCAAACGAGCATCAAGCTCGGACGAGTATACTTCGATCATCTATAATCTAATCATCTTACAGAAATCTTACCACCAGGATGTGTAAACCAGAACACTGACATCTGTTGTTTGCCCCTCTGTAAGGATCCTTTTGGGGTTTGCTCTTCTTGTACCTTCTATGCCCTTGGTTTCTATCTTTCTTGCATAGCATTAAGGCAAATGATCTAGGTCTCCTGGCCTTCGCATATCTGTTATTCTTTTCGCACAGAGCCCTCTGGCTCCTTGTGCCTAATTTTTTAACTGTGTTTTTTCGGTAAACAAAACAAACAAAGAAATAGAGGACCGGCAGGCAGAGAACACATCTGCATGTACCTGAGCTTGTTTATCAATCCGTGGATCCTGGTGAAGATTCCCTTATGTTTACTCAAGTATAGTCCCTTATAAACAGTCCTGTCTCACTATTAAAGGAAATCTCCATCAAATCTATTATTATATAGATAGGATTGTGATTGTGCAATCTCTCCTTATATGTGAATCCATGGCCTCTTCCTTCGGAAATCACAACTTTTAAATGATGCTAATAATAGTGGTGTTTACACAATAACTATCTATACGGTAGCTTCACAGACAACTTGCTATATTACATCAGCATAGGAGATGGAATGCTAGGGGAGCAGGGAACAAGTGTAACGCCATGAAAATCTTCATATTAAAGGCTCTGGTACACCACCCAGAGCTGAATGGGGTTAAAAGTTCATTTTAGAGGAAGAGGCTATATTTTAAAGACAACCTGTCCCCAGGCTTAAATGACATACGCAAACCAATGCTGTTGGTTTATTGGCTTAAGGATATTTACCCACCAGGATAAAAGAACTGTATGCAATGAGCCTGAAGGCCTTCAGGTTTCGCATTAACACCTATGGACCCTGGAGCCCCCCAGGCTCATTTGCTACAACCCTTCAATCAGTGGTAAATTCCCTTTAGGCCCATAACCAACAGCATTTCCCTTCTGATGGCTCCTTAGGACTCCTTAAAATATTTTACACATATTTAAATCAAAGGTAGTAACACTTAACTCATTGCTTATTTATAGAGAACGAGATGTATATCCTATCTCACTTGCACATAAGGCAATTAAAACTTTGACAATGGGAAACAGAATGACTGATCAAATACTAAAGTGTAAATGACCTCATAAGAAGCAGACTTGTCATTTACCAGGCTTTTTGCTATGTAGAGCAACATGTGAATCCCTGGGTCAATGCTTTAACAATTATATAAACTCTGAGGACGTTTACTTTTCCCTCCAGTACATTGCCTGTTTTAGTAAATTTGCTAAAAATGATTCAATGGTCTGCAGTGTTCAGCTGCCTACTTTACATATATCTTGTTTATTGTTGAACCGCTTTGAATCTCCTACCAGAGCTGCTAGCTGTAGCTCGCTGATAGTTGCCAAGTCCTCCTCGGGCAGCAGCATCAACTTGATCTGTAAAGGCGTGCGGAAACGGTGTTTGCTATTAGAGGCAACTTTGTTGGCACAGTATTGGGGGTTATTTTTGGCTTTGTGGGTGATGGTGCCTCTAGATTTGCAGCCTTGTTTGTGGGAGTTGCACTTTTTGATTTTTTTGAGCCTCTCTATCAGCTCTCGTTCTCAAGTTCACTATTGGAGTGTGGCTGCACCCGCGGCCAGTGTGAAATTGTGACTTTTTTAAAAGTGGCAAAAAAAAAAGGTATTCAAACCTGTCCCCTACAGGGTAGGAATGTTCCTATGACTTTTTGGAGACGTTTTATGCATTGTGTGAAAAAGTAATGTATTGTAAGAAAAAATACGAAGGGCAACAGTAAAGCCCAACAAGAAAAAAACAGTGCACAAAACCAAACTTACGATACCGTATTTTTCGATGATAAGGCTCACTGGACTATAAGCCATTATGAATAAAGCCATCTAAGACGTCCTAGATGCCATACATAAGGCGCACCAGATATAAGTTCTTGGGAGAGAGCAGCCAGGACGGAGGAGTAACGTGAGCAACACCCCGATAGTTATCCGCATATCGTATTCAGCACCATCCTCCCAAGCAGCAACAAGGCACAGGGGCAAGGTGAGCGGTCGGACAGCGAGATGACACCAGGTTATGGGACGCAGATGAAAGGCCCGTGGTTTCAACGCTAGGCTATTTGGCCCGTAGCTCGTTTTCCGTTTCATATATAAGGCGTATCGCACTAATTAAAAGGTGCACTTTTTGATTTCTAATAAACTCATAGTGTTTTGTTGTAGCGCTCAATAGTCCAAAAAAAGCTGGTACAGTCCCCCATTGCTAACGTATTACCTATCGCTTCTTAAATATGAATAATAATTCATATTAGACATGTAACTTAATAACATTACTAAGATTCATCACAAGCCTTTCATCTTACCAAGATACATACTTAACTATTTTTGTGTGGAAGGGCAGTTTCCTTTAATTCCATAATTCCAATGCTACCACATTACCAGCAATTTTGCTTTTCTCGAATAACGAGTACCCGAGCATTTTAGTGTTCGCTCATCTCTACACACCACCCAAAGAAAAAAAAATACTAAACAGAAAACATCAGTTTTTCATTGGTTATAAGGATTTAGTACCAGACGTGTGTTGATAGCAGCTAGCCCCTGTCAGTTTTCTTATCACTAAGGTTTTTGCTAAAGCCTCATAAGGCCAGTGTCACATAACATAATTTTGCTCTGTAATTTGCTTCTGGATTTCTTATCTCAAAACAGGAATGAATGCAAATATAAAAAATATAATGTAAAGATTTACACATATTCTCAGCTTTGGATGGACTCCTGGTTTTTGTTTTCTAATATTGATGCAAAATACTAAGCAGGATACTCATGTGCAAAACTAATGTTAGGATGTAAGACTTCTTGGACACTGCTGTTTGATATCATCCATGCTTTGGCTGGAAGAAGTAATGATAATCACAGACAAAAAAACAATAGTAAATAGAAAACTGTGATTTATTAGTTATTATTACTGGAGTAATAGAGCAGGCCCTTCTATGAGATGATCACCTTGGAAACCACCGGGCGGAGGAGAGGGAGGGGCTATAACTGACATCTCTGTGAAGATAAGTAAACGGTCAGGAAGAAGTCTTATACCAAAGATTCATGGGAGTTGTAGTGTGACACCACCTACTTTCCAAACCCTATAAAGGTTTTTAGAACATAAAACCAATCTATGTAAGCTCTATTTTGTGATTGTTGACGTTGTGTATTGTTGTAGTTACATATTTATAGCATTATTGTTTTGTTTTTTTATCAGAGGTTCATATTCCTGGAATACCCCTTTAAGGACCATGAATGAAAATCTGTTGTGCATGCTCAACAAGCAGTCAAGAAAATCGCCGCTCCCCGGTGACGTCACGGGGAGTGACGATCGGAGCCAAGATGGCGGCGCCCAGCTTTGCCGGCGGCAATCAAAGGGTTAACACCCGCGATCGGTGCAAGCACCGATCGCGGGTGTTAGCGACGGGCGTTTGCTTCATTATGAAGCAAACGCCCGGTGAGTATGAAGAGGGCTCAGCCCGTGAGCCCTCTTCATACTCCCCCATGCGCAGTAAGACGTAAGGGTACGTCTTATTGCGCTATGGGGTTAAGCACCATGAATGAAAATCTGTTGTGCATGCTCAACAAGCAGTCAAGAAAACCATGAATGAAAATCTGTTGTGCATGCTCAACAAGCAGTCAAGAAAACTCTATGAGCAGCGGAGATAGATGTCGTAGGAGTTATAAAATAGACTGATAGGGGGAGAGTTATCATAACTTTCTCAGGTAAAACTGTTCTAGTTGCCCATGGAAACCAAACAGATCTCAGCTTTCATTTTATAAACAGCTGTGGGAAAATGAATGCTCTGATTGGTTGCCACGGGCAATTAGAACAGTTCTGCCATTAAGAAATGTTTGATAAATCCCCCCCATAGGGATAGACAGGATAAATAGACTGTAAGCTCACAGGACCCTCACTATTATTGTTCCATATAACTATGTTCATACTATACAATGGGGCAGATTTACTTACCCGGCCCATTCGCGATCCAGCGGCGCGTTCTCTGCGCTGGATTCGGCCGGGATTTATTAAGGTAGTTCCTCCGCCGTCCACCAGGTGAAGAGCATCGGAACGCACTGGAGTTCACCGAGCCGGGCTAAGTGAAGGTAAGTGCAATTTTCGCGACCGATTTTTTTTAAATGTGGCGGTTTTTCCGAATCCGTCGGGTTTTCGTTCGGCCACGCCCCCCTGATTTCCGTCGTGTGCATGCCGGCGCCGATGCGCCATAATCCGATCGCGTGCGCCAAAATCCCGGGGCAATTCAGGGGAAATTGGCGCAAAACAGAAATATTCGGGTAACACGTCGGGAAAACGCGAATTGGGCCCTTAGTAAATGACCCCCAATGTCTTATTTTATTTGTATATGTCCCCTATGATTTGTAAAGTGCTATGAAATATGATGACGCTATATAAATAAAGATTATTATAAAATAGGCACATGGCTCCACCTGTAAGGCGTTTATCAAGACTGACATACAAAATGGCAGTCTTTATTTAAGTCCCCCAATCAGCCTTATCCCACCCTTGGGCATAGTATAATGTGTAGGTGTAACCCCAGTCTAAGAAGGTCCAAACACATTTCAATTTCTTTGTATTGATGTAGAGACATCAGCTTGTAGCTATATAAAACTAAAGTCATATTTCTTGCCTCCATGCCAACTGCTATAAGACTCAAGCTGTAGCAGAACAGCTCATATAGCTGCCAGAATGATATCTTTAGTAACAGTTGGAAAAATTCATGTCTCAGTTGGGAGGAATAAAACTTGCATTGTGCCATATTTTGTTATATTACTTCTTCACAACTGTCAGTTCACATCAATCATGAAGTAATGTCAGCCACGCACTGCTTCCCTTCATACTTTATAACTGTAAAAATAGAATATTGTGTGACAAATGGAAGCCATTAAGACAAAGCTTGTATATTTTATGCAGATGTAAAGGTGTGGAGATTATAGTAACGGTGACAATGTCTGTCTACCATTGTGATGTTTTATGTTACATAGTTCTACATTATAATTATTATCCACACAAGTGCTTTATACATTCATATGTCTATCTCTTCATCTGCTAAAGAAGAGTCTAAGAGTTGGAATAAGCTTGGGAAGAAAGTTAAATCCAAATTGGAAGTATACTTTACATAATATAGTATTAAAGGCCATTAATTCAGCCCTCAGCAATTCTTTCCAACCTCACAAGTACAGTGGGTAAGACTCATTTAAATGTTTCCATCTTTCTTTCATAAAGTTCATCATAAAGTTCTCTTTTTTTACCTCATTAATGTTCACTCTACATGACCGAGAGAAAACAGAAATGTAGATATTTTTGCTTATTTATTAAACATGAAAAACTGAAATATCACATGGTCATACGTATTCAGACTCTGTGCTTAGTATTGAGTAGAAGCACCTTTTGAGCTAGTACAGCCATGAGTCTTCTTGGGAATGATGCAACAAGTTTTTCACATCTGGATTTGGGGATCCTGTGGCATTCTTCCTTGCAGATCCTTTCCAGTTCCCTCAGGTTGGATGGTGAACATTGGTGAAAGCCATTTTCAAGTCTCTCCAGAGATGCTTAATTGGGTTTAGGTCAGGGCTCTGGCTGGGCTCATCAAGAATGGTTATAGAGTTGTTCTGAAGCCACTGCTTTGTTATTTTAGCTGTGAGCTTAGGGTCATTGTCTTTCTGGAAGGTGAACCTTTGGCCCAATCTGAGCTCCAGAGCACTCTGAAAAGGTTTTCATCCAGGATATCTCTGTACTTGGCCACATTCATCTTTTCTTCACTTATAACCAGTCGTTCCATCCCTGCAGCTGAAAAACACCCCCATAGCATGATGATGCCACCACCATGTGTCACTGTTGGTATTGTATTTGGCAGGTGATGAGCAGTGCATGGTTTCCTCCACACATAAAGGTTAATCTTCGTCTCATCAGATTAGAATCTACATACCTACATTTCTTTCGAGATGGGGTCCAGAGTGTACATTAATGAGCAAAAGTATCCAAAAGTAAAGTTGAGTGGTGTGGGCACACTACACAAAACCACCACTGGCTATATAAATAGAAAAATACTAAAAAGCTTGAATAAAGAAAATAAGTATACTATTTGAATATAAACAAATTAAACCTTTATTAACCCCTTAAGGACGCAGCCATTTTGTAGCTTAAAGGGGTATTCCCATCTGGGCATTTACATTTAATTAAATTCATTTGCCTTATGTAAACATTTCTTCAATTGGATGTTTATTAAAAAAATGTTCCTGTGGGAAGATAATTTCTCATCAATGTGGCCATGTTGATCCTTAGAAACGAGATAGCTTCCTCGGATACGACCACGTCACACTCTGGCAGCGGTGGCCAGACTTGCGCTATAGCCATCTATGGTATCATCTACTCCTTTATGATTCATGTAGTATTATATCCAAGATGTGTGTGAGCGGTGTTTTCCATTTCATCTTTATTTGTATTCCACTGTTTGTGTGATGATATAAACACTTGGGATCTTTTACCAACTTAAAGGCAATGGTTGCCTTATGGATTTAACACACACTTTTTAAATCTGCTGCTTTTCACTTACTTGCTACATTGGAATTTTATATTCATTAATACAGGTCTAATTAGATTTTTTTCGAAAAGAGTACTGATTTTCTTTATTTACGATTTTTGGTATTTTTCAATTGGCTGCAACGAAACAAAGAGTGAAAAATTTAAAGGGGTCTGAATACTTTCCGGACCCCACTGTATGCATTCTGAGTTCAGTGAAGAGGGAGAAGAGAGTAAGTTACTTCTAAACAAAAAATTAGGCAAAAATGGTGTTAAGAGAGTAAGTTACTTCTAAACAAAAAATTAGGCAAAAATGGTGTTGCCCTGTCCACAATGGGCTAGGAAAAGGACTTGAAAACATAACATTAAAAAATTAGAAGTCACACTCAATGTTATCACAAGTCACAGTTTAGGGATATCTTTCTGAGGTATAATCATACCTGGATATGGCGCCGATCGTATTAAAACATAACAGCTGGCTATATAGATCGCGTGGATGCATGCAATCTTAGAAGGTGGAGATAGCGCTCTCATAGTGTGAACACACGCAGCGCCTCACCACTCCATCAATATAGTACCAGCCGGGCTGGTAGCTTGCTGACCTCCTGAAGGTCTGCAATTAGAAGTATAGAGCACATCAGCCTGTCTCTTTAATGCCTCTTATTACTCATATTTAAGGGGATGCTATATTCTAACAGGAAGGATAAAACAATTCTCAAGGCGGCTCTTTCCTGTTGACCTATCCTTGGTTGCTATTTTACAACCTTTGTGACTGTGATAAAGTAAGGCAACGCCAATAATGTCATACTAAGTTTATACAGATTAGTGTGAGATTTTGTTAATAATTTTACTAAAAAAGGTTATTTTTTATGCATCTATCTACAATCACAACTTTCCCGTTCAAAGGTTATTTTTTATGCATCTATCTACAATCACAACTTTCCCGTTCCCCTCAATATCTTTCTGTAAATCTCATAACAAGTCTTTGCAGGTGGTGTACATTGTGAGTATTCTCCTTTAGGAACACTTTTTTCTTTAGAAAACCTACGACTAGAATAAAATTGTTTACTGTAATACCTTTGCTTTTCATTGGTCTGTGCTGATATGAATTGTCTTGTTTTATTCTAGATTCACAAGGAAACATTTATAAATGAAGGCTATATTTTTAATCTTTCCAGAATATAGCATCTAAATAACTACTCACACGCAATGTGTCACAAAAATGATACAACAAAGGGATCTTTAGGGCACTGTAAGCATTCAGGTTCATGACTCTACCAATACTATACCAGCCAAAAAACCTGAAGGATTAGAACTGTCAGGACCAATACTATACCAGCCAAAAAACCTGAAGGATTAGAACTGTCAGGGAAGGTTAGCTCATGTAGGAGATGTCACCCTGGGCAGATGCCAACAAGCTAGAATTGTTCAATCCTTATAGACAATAGTATCTTCACATCAACTGTCAATTCTGAGAGAAGACGGATGATGATATGGATTTAGTTCCCATGACAGGACATAAATATCTCACCATGACTATGCTTATTTAGTTCCCATGACAGGACATAAATATCTCACCATGACTATGCTTTTTGAAAAATATAGACATCACTATTACAAAATTTTATAAATTTTATAAATAAATAATCAAGCTATCATTATACGAGTATATAGGTCTTTTACATTGGTTTATTTCTAGACATAAAAGTAAATTATTTGATAAATATATTTTTATTTTTGCTTACAGGTTACATACAACAATTTGGATTGTCATCCCACATTTCTCATCATAATTAGAGATGAGATGACTAAAATGCTTGAGTGCTCGTTACTCGAGTCAAACTTTTCCCGATGCTCGAGTGCTCGTATCGAATAACGAACCCCATTGAAGTCAATGGGAGACTCGAGCATTTTTCAAGGGGACCAAGGCTCTGCAATAAAATGTGTCATTTTATTGAGAAATAAGGAAGTCAGTCCTGTTTGTTTGTTTGTTTTTTTATTCAATGGAATATTCGTGGAACTTCAAAAAGGAGAATGACCCATGTTAAACATCTGCAATGTGTTCTTCACACATATTGTTCTTCACATACTATTGTGAAGAACACCTTTCTGCACTCATGCCTTCTAATAAGTTAGCAGATGTGTGGAAACATCTGCAATGTGTTTTTCACTGAAGAACACATTGCAGATGTTTCCTTACATCGGCTAACTTATCCGAAGAACGAGTGCCGAACGGTGTCTTCACAATCGTAGGTGAAGAACCATCTTGTATGAAGAAAAAATTGCAGATGTTTCCATACATGGGTATGTCTCTTCACACATATTGTTCTTCACATACTATTGTGAAGAACACCGTTCGACGCTCGTGTCTTCGGATAAGTTAGCAGATGTACGGAAACATCTGCAATGTGTTCTTCACTGTGTTATTCACTGTCTTCTTCACTTAAATAATCCTGGGTTCACTGTGTTCACTGTTTTCACTGTGTTCTTCACTGTTCTTCACTGTGTTTTCTTAAGTAAAAGCTCGATCTCGAGAAGGCGATATACTCGTCCAAGCAACCATGCTTGTTCGAGTACGATAATACTCAAACGAGCATCAAGCTCGGACGAGTATACTCGCTCATCTATAATCATAATCATCTTAAAGGAAATCTACCACCAGGATGTGTAAACCAAGAACACTGACATACTGGTGTTTGCTCCCTCTGGAAGGATCTGCTCTTCTTTTACCTTCTTATGCCCTTGTTTTCTTTGCATAGCATTAATGCAAATGAGCCTTAGGTGCTCTGGCCTCCATAGCTGTTATTTTTTAGCACAGAGCCCCTCTGGCTCATTTGCATAATTTTTAACTGTTTTTTTCGGTAAAAAAAACAAACAAAAGAATAGAGGATCCTGGCAGGCAGAGAACACATCTGCATGTAACTGAGCTTGGTTTACAATCCTTGATCCTGGTGGAAGATTTTCCCTTATGTTACTCAAAGGTATAGTCCTTATAAACAGTCTGTCTCAACTATTTAAAGGAAATCTACCATCAAAATCTATTATTATATATATAGGATTGTGATTGTGGAAATCTCCTTATATTTGATATCCATGGCCTCTTTCCTTCTGAAATCAACTTTTAAAATGATGCTAATAATAGTGGTGTTACCAAGAGACTATCTATACTGTAGCTTCACAGACACTGCGTGATATTACATCAGGCAGAGGGAGAGGGAAGTGCTAGGGGAGCAGGGGAAACAGTGTAACAGCCTGAAAATCTTCAATATTAAAGGGCTCTGGTAACACCCCCAGAGCATAATTTTAAAAGTTAATTTTAGAAGGAAAGAGGCTATATTTTAAAGACAACCTGTCACCAGGCTTAAAGGACATACCAAACCAATGCTGTTGGATGAAAGACTGTATGCAAATGAGCCTGAAGGGCTTCAGGTTCCATTAACACCTATGGAACCTGGAGCCCCTCATGCTCATTTGCATACAACCCTTCATCATGGTGGTAAATTCCCTTTAAGGCCCATAAACCAACAGCATTCCCTTCTGATGCTTACATTTAGGACCCTTAAAATATTTTACACATAATTAAATCAAAGGGTAGTACACTTTACTTCATTGCTTATTTATAGAGAAGCGAGATGTAATATCCTATCTCACTTGCACATAAGGCAATATAAAACATTTGAAAATGGGGAAACAGAATGACTGATCAAATACTAAAGTGTGAATGACCTCATAAGAACAGACTTGTCATTTACCAGGCTTTTTGTATGTAGAGCACATGTGAATCCCATGGGTCTAATGCTTTAACAAATTATATAAACTCTTGAGGAAGTTTACTTTTCCTCCCAGTACATTGCCTGTTTAGTAAATGTTCTAGATGTTTGTACTTTGTTTAAGTGATTCAATGGTCTGAATTGTTCAGCTGCCAAAACTTACATATATCTGGTTATTGTTGAACCGCTTTTGAATCTCATACAAGAGGCTGCTATCTGTGAGCTCGCTGAGAGTTGCCAAGTCATCATTCGGGGCAGCAGGCATCAACTTGATCTGTAAAAACAAAACTTGTGCTATTATACAACTTATAGTGGCACATGTATTTTATTTTTGGCTTTGTTATTTCCTCTATATTTGCACCTTGTTTTTGGAGTTGCACTTTTGTAATTTTTTTGAGCCTCTCTATTAATCTCTCTTATCAAAGTTCACTATGTGGAGTTTTCTGCACCCGCTTCCAGTTGTGAAAGTTGTGACTTTTTTAAAAAGTTGCAAAAAAAAAGATGCTAATTCAAACCTGTCCCTAGCAAGGGTAGGAAATAGTTCATAGTGACTTTTTGGAGACGTTTTATGACATTTGTTGAAAAAGTTGCACATTTTCTCAAATAGATGTATTGATAAAGAAAAAGTACTAAGCAGCAGTAAAGCCAAACAAGAAAAAAAGCAGGTGCACAAAACCAAACTTAAGATACCGTATTTTTCGGATGATAAGGCGCACTGGACTATAAGGCACATTATGAATAAAGGCCAGCTAAGACGTCTAGATGCATACATAAGGCGCACCAGATTATAAGGCGCAGGCGGCTGCTTGGGAGAGAGCAGCCAGGACGGAGGAGAACGTGAGCGACACCCCGAATAGCTGCAGATCGTATTCAGCACCATCCTCCCAAGCAGCAGCAAGGACACAGGGAGCAGAGGTGAGCGGTCAGACAGCGAGATGACACCGGGTTAGACGGCAGATGAAGAAGTCCCGTGGTTCACGCTATGGCTATTTGGCCCGGAGCTCTTCCCGTTTCATATATAAGGCGTATCGGACTATAAGTACATGTTCCCCATTGCTACGGTATTTACCGTGATCTCTTCTTAAATATGAATATATAATGCATATTAGACATGTAATTAATAACATCTACTAATATTCATCACAGCCTTTCATATTACCAAAGATACATACTTTAAACTATTTGTGTGTATGGAGTTTCCTTTAATTCCATAAATTCCAATGCTACCACATTACAACAATTTTGCTGTATGGAAATTGAGCATGGCAAATATGCAAGTAATATGGAACTTATGCAGTTTCCTTAAGGATCCTGGGCCTTGGTGCAAAGTTACGCCGTTCTTAAAATAACCAGGCTGGAGAGTGCTAAAGTGCGCTGACAGCTCTATCTACATACATATGCTCAAGATAGAAAGAAATAACTCAAGAAATATTTAAAATAACTACAAAGTTTGTTCTCATTAGATGTGACGTTATCACAGGCCAGGTTCACGGGCATAGTTAAATCAGCTGGCCTGTGATAACGTCACATCTACGGTCAACTAACAAATTGTTGCTCAATATTTGGATCTCTTTACCTAATGAGAAGTGCATTAGTATTACAATCATAAGACAACTACAATTTTGTCTGCAAAGGATCTTATAGCTCTCAAAACAACCCACGGTTACAAACATTATTTTTATTTCAAACATTTTTACGGTGGAGGAGTGCACTTAGGCCCTCCAGTGCCACTCTGCCTTTTTTTCTGCCCAGCCTGTGATCTGAATTTTTTTTATTTATATGATCATATGATTCATTTTATGACACAATAATTTATTCAGGTATACAGTGTGTATTGGTGCTAGGTGCAATTTTTCCAAAATTATTTATATTTGCCAAATGCCAGCATAAAGAAAGGGCTGATTTTAAGACATTTAAAAAGTTTACACACACAAAGATTACCATGCCTTTAAACATGATGTTTATTGGCAACACCTGAGTTAATTAGAGACTCACCTGTGGATGTATTTTAAGCCACACCTGAAACACAATGCTTCTTTGTGTAACATCATGGGAAAGTCTAAAGAAATCAGCCAAGATCATTGTAAGATCATTGTAGACTTGCACAAGTCTATTTCATCCTTGGGTGCAATTTCCATAAAACGGAAGGTGCCTTGTTCATCCGTGTAAACAATGATACGCAAGCACAAACAGAATGGGAATGTCCAGTCATCATACCGCTTAGGACGGAGACGATTTCTGTGTCCCAGACATAGATTGATCCGAATTGTGCACAACATCCCAAGAACATAAGCAAAATATTTTGTGAAGATACTAACTAAAGTTGGTAAGAGTGTGTCATTATTCTAAGTGAAACAAGTACTCTATCGCCAAGGGCCAGGAAGAAACCATTACTCCAAAAGAAAGATTAAAAAGCCAGATTCATGTTTGCAAATACGCACAGGAACAAAGACCATACATTTTTTGTAGACATACCATGTGGTCTGATGAAACTAAAATTAAACTGTTTGGCTATAATATAATGACCATTTGTATGTTTGGAGGAAAATGGGAGAAGCCATAAAACACAATCCTGGTGCACTTCACAAAATATATGGCAGCATGAGGGAAGAACATCATGTGGCAATTCTGAAGCAACATCTCAAGACATCAGCCAAGAAGTTAAATCTTGGGCAAAAATGGTTCATCTAAATGGACAATGACCCAAAGCTTTCTGCCAAAGTGGTTAGAAAGTGGCTTAAAGATAATAAAATCAAATCACAAAGCCATGATCTCATTCCTATCAAAAATGTATAGTCAATCTGAAAAGGTGGACTACAAACATGGCTCAGTTACACCACTCTATCAGGAGAAATAGGCCCGAATTCCTACCAACTTTTGTGAGAAGCTTGTGGAAAGTGTTTGACCCAAGTCATACAGATTAAGGGCAATGATATGAAATACTGATGAAATGTAAACTTTCGTGTTTGGAGAAAATAATAAAAATGCCATAATAATTCTCTCTCTTGTATTCTGGCAATCAGCAAATATAAATAATTTTGGTAATCCTAATTTACCTAAAACGGTAAAAATGTATTCTGATTTCAGATAGTAAGAAAAACATGCATATTTGTCTCGTTATATAGTGTATGTTAACTTCTGTTTTCAGCTGTACGTAGAAGGTAAGGGGCAAGATCAATATTGTGCTCCCTTTTAATACTATCCTCCCAGGTCCTTGCTCCAGTATGTAAAGTGGTAGTTCCCATTGACAGAAAGAGAGGTGTCTGCTTTCTCGTTTCATTCGTAATTAAAATGAATTACCTGTTTCAGTTTGAATTACCTGTTCCAGTTTTGAAGAGCTATTTACTACATTTCTTTCTGCGGCATTGTCCTGTGAGAAATGCTTGCTTAAAAACTTTCCGGAATCTTTGAACATTGTGTCTTTCTCTAGCAAACTGTCTTGCTTGGAAATTGGTAAAGCCAATGGACGCCTACAAAAAAAATATTAAAAACCGTTAAATGAAAACTGAAACAAACTCAGTCAGTCTCTCAAGAGTAGATGCAATTAAGGAGGATTTGGGATTAATTTATATTCCAGCCAAAAAAAAAGATATGCTGCCTGAGATATTTAAGATTCCATTCAGCAGTAGCCATGTTAAAAATAGAAGCATAGGAATAATAGTCATGAGATTCAGTTTAGCAAGGAAAGCAAATAAATATGTAATCTAAAAGTTTTGCACCAAAAACTCAAAGCACATGGGAATTTATTACATGGGTAATACTTATAACAATTCAAGAATGCAAGAATTCAAGGATTCAAAACTTTAACAAACTTATCTGGAGACTTGTTCTAGTTGCTTACATGCAACCTTCATCTGGAGACTTGGTTCTAGTTGCTTACATGCAACCTTCCTAATGAATCTCCTCACGAGACATAATATTATACCAGGAGACAATTGATCAAAACTCTTCCAACTTCTTCTGTATAAATATTGCTTAGCTGGCATCAAGCCAGTTTTAGCATATATTGTATAATTGTGCGGGAATAAGCCCCCTAAAAGGACAGAGATGAATCTTCTTGCAGTGCATAGTGGGAATAAGGCTCTGTCTGAGGTGTATGGTATGAAAAAGGCCAAAAATATCCTTAGGTGTATAGTGTGAACAGGGCTCTACCTGAGACACAAGAAATCCTGCATTGTCATTTTTTGCTATCTCCTAGTGTCTGACTGCAGATTTCTTTATTAGTTTTTCGTTGGAGTAAAATGTGTGCAGCTCTTTATATGCTTTCCTGGTATAACTTCCCTGTATCCTAGTGATCTGTCATTTTATAGAAAATTACATTTTCTATGTACAGTAGTAGCCTGCTGATCGTCACACATAAAAAAATGCAAAGAGAGGAAAACAAGTACACTAACTTTTCAGTAAAATTATAGATTTCTGGGAGGCGTTTAAGGTACCCTACAGAAGGCTTTATTTATTTGTGGCGCGAGTCAATTTTGCTACCCCCTATTTAACAGACAGTGTAAACCTAGGCAGATTTATCACAGAAGCTGGAGCAGAAGTGCTGCGGATTCTGTAACTTCCATAACTACGGAAGCTAATCAGTATCCTCTGTCCGAAAAAGTGTCGCTTGGGGAGCGCTTACCTTCACCTGGTCCGAGGTGGTGCATTCCGGCGCGATGAGATGATCTTCAGCGCAGCAGCGCCACCTGGTGGACGGCGGAGGAACTACCTTCTTAAATCCCGGCCGGACCCGAATCCAGAGCAGAGAACGCGCCGCTGGATCGCGATCGCGAATCACAGCAGCTGGAGCAGAAGTGCTGTGGATTCTGTAACTTCCATAACTACGGAAGCTAATCAGTATCCTCTGTGATCACCATCACATTATATCCAGGAATGAATACAAGCTTAAGAGTGAATTATGAGAATTTAAAGGAGATGTCCAGGCTAGTCCCAACAATTTATACAGAATAGGGGATAACTTACTGATCAGTGGGTACCTAGTACCACAAATGATTGGAGCAACAGGCTAAGCCTCCTGCTCCTGTATAAGGCCCTGATAGCCAAATGCAGCACTAAGCCACTTGTACCTCCATTAGTCCATACAAATAGATAATGCAGCAGGTGTGCCGTATGTATCTTTATACTCCAGCTGTTAGTTCCCTTTCTGCAACTTTTAGACTCCAAATGTTTCATTTTTGCACCTAAAAAGTCGCAAAACAAAGCTAGAGCCAGACTTACTTTCAAGTACAAAATAAAAAGTCAGCAGAAATAAAAGGAAACACATATTTAGCCTACAATGGCCTTGTCTTTGGAGACCAAAGGCTGTCATGGCAACTGATGACATCACGGGGAGCCGAAATCTTCACCAAGATGCCCATGCTCCACCATCTTTTTGAAGCCGCTGGCAGCTCTGCCAGCGCCAATGAATAGGTTAACACCCTCAATCAGTGCTAACACCGATCGCCGGTGTTTACGGTAAGTGTTTGCTGCAGTATGCATCAAAGACTTACTGGCTATGGAGAGGGCTCGTTGAGGCGTTAAATGCTGTTGTAAATTGGATTGATTGCAGCTTCTATTTGCGACATAAATGTCGCAAACTGGAAAATAAAGTCGCAAAAGTGAGATTAAACAGGCACATCACACGTATCACAAAAGGAAAAACTTAAGATACATTGCAATGATTAAGTAGGCCAACTTCAGAAAACATGAAAAAGTGGCAAAACACTAGGAAACATGTTCCCCTATATCTTACTACCCCTCTCTCCTAAAACAGATTGAGACTGCAGAAGGAGAATGAGGAGCCCAGAAAGCAACTACCATATGAGAACCAGCAAATGGCAGATCACCGTTTAACAAAGAGTATTTTTGATGGAAAAGGGCTATGGGCAGTCTAGTAAATTAAAGAATACATAAGTAACAATGAGGAATTAAATTCATTGTATGCGCCTCACCACCTTATGCAGAACTGAGCTGCTACAATATAGTTCCTTTTTGGCTATAAAGCAGTAGGAACAAATGTGAAAAAGGAATATGATCTCATCTTACAAATATTTGTTTTTACTTTTCTACCATTTAAATCAATTTTAGGCTTGAAGAAATTGAGAAAATGTCTTGTTGTTATTGACTGTATAATGGCATCACTTCAAATATACATTTTCCTGCTAAAAGAGTTTATGAACTGGGAACATAAAAATCCATTAACATGTCACAAATTACCAAAAAAACTTACAACATATAATTATGGGGCACACATGTAACCTCCAGTACCACTTACTGGCACTAAAGGTTAAGTGCTCATTACATTTTCATGAAATGTATTTCTCCCACTTGAAAATTAATTCTCTGTAGATGTAACTTAAGTATCTGCTCAATTCTGAAACAAATGGGCTTAATACATCAGTAACAAAACATCATTGTGTCTATCTTTTTATTTCAGATTAAATAGATACAGTACTTTTTAATACATTTTTATATTACGGAAGTAAAAGCCCTTATCATTCAACAGACAATGTTGTACAAATTGTAATAAAAGACAATGTTTGCTTTTTTGTCACCATTTTTTAGCTGTTTTGTCAGATCTGGCTTTGATAAGCTGAATAACGAAGCATGCTGTGCTATTTATTGTGATAAAATGGGACATTACAGGCAAAGTAGTGACGGATCACAGTAAATTTCGTCCTTGTGATCAGCTTTTCAACCCATATTTTATACAGGTCAAAATAGGTGTTGCTCAAAGCTAAAAAATATCAGTTCTGTAATGAAGCTAAAAAACATCAATCTAGACTAGAGACTAGGGGCTTATTTACTAAGGGTCAGTGGCCGCACTTTCATCAGATTTTCCGTCATTTTCAGGGATTTTTTTTTCAAATTGTGTTGCAAAATGAAGCACTTACATGCACCAGGAAAAAGAAGGTGAACTCCGGCGGACCTGAGCGGGAAAGCGACACATGCAGGATATTGGGCACACAATTTTTAGGATAGTGGATCCTCTGGACCACCGCGGGAGATGGAACTAGCCAACACCTGGAACCGGAGCCGAGCGCCACCTGGTATTCACCAGAGCCCGCCGCAAAGCGGGTTGGACTTGCTGCGGCAGGATACCACTAGGTCGTTCCCAGGTGTGACTAGCCCACGGTGGAAGCGACACATGCAGGATATCGGGCACACAATCTTAGTGAATCGCGGCAGAGTGCATTATCGTCAGACAATGCACTTTGTGTGAACTCCTCCAGACGTTGTAAGTAAATGTGCCCGTATGTTTCACTTATGTTCTCTTATGTGAAATATAAATAAAAATAGATAGATGCTAGATACTGAATAATTATGCATACATATATATATATATATATATATATATATATATATATATATATATACATACACAGGCAGTCCTTGTGTTTGTTGAAGGTTGATTGAGTCCCTTCTCAATTCAATGAACAGAGGAATGACTGTCCCTTCGGTCTGGAACGTATATTCATTTGCATCCTTTGTATTCCAAGTATGATTTTATTTAAATAAACATTTAACAAGGACCATGCTTTCTACGTGAAGATTTTGTTTGTGTTTGATGCCACCACCCATACACTCGCAGTATGGTAACAAAGGCCATATCGTTTTTCCTCTTTCAAATACTCAATATGGAACTAATGGTAGTAAAAGCGGATAAACAATTGTATTATAGTATGTATGTCGTGGTACGGAATATCAGCCGACTCGATTATAAGTCGCGTAGACCCTATTTATACCACCAAAACACGCTGGGAAAACCTATTGACTTGATATATAGCCAGGTGAGAAATGCATAGGTCACAGCCCACCTCCCCACGTATATAGCACATCCAGCCCCAGTATATATAGCCAGCCAGATCCCAGTAGTATATAGGCAGCCAATCCCCATGTGTATACAACCATGTTGCCCCCTGTAGTATACAGCCAGCACGGCTGCCCCCTGTAATATCACAGCCAGGCCGTCCTGCCCCCTTAGTATACAGCCCGCCAGCCTGCCCCCTGTAGTATACACCCAGCCAGCTTGCCCCTGTAGTATACAGCCAGCCTGAACCCCTGTATCACGTCAGCCCATCCTGCTCCCAGTAGTATACACGCCATCCCGCCTGCCCCCCAGGAGTATAGAGCCAGCCCAGCCTGCCCCCTGTAGTATACAGCCACCAGCCTCCCCCTGTTAGTATACAGCCAGCCCTTGATGCAGTAATACAGTCCAAACAGAATATTGGAGCGGACACAGAGATCTGCACCCTCTTCTGTCTTCTAAGACACTAGATAACCATGTATTGCTATACAGGACAGTGCAACTGGTTAAATTTAATTCTGTAGATTTTAATTCTCTTGGGTATGTACTTTAGATCATGCTACATTCATATAAATGTGCCACACTGTTTCTAGATGCTAAATCTGGTAAATCTAAGCCTGACATACACACAGGCAAACATCAAAACTCAGGCAATTTTCCATCTACTTGTATGGAACAGTGTAAAGAAGAGGATAAATCACCTCCAACTCAAGCGTCCATTAAAATAAAAGTCCTTCGAATACAAAATCGGAGATTCATGAGATTATAATTTTTTAGATTAATTGTTTAGGTCTCCATTTGAAACAAGCCACCATCCAGAATTTCCACACGCGCCCCCACCCGCCACACTCCAAACATAGAAACAATGGCCCATGGAGGGTCAATTAGGAAAATAGTGTAGCCTGTTGTTGTGAATTTATTCCTGGTAGTAAAAATTGTTCAATTATAATGTTCTCACATTTACTAAATTAAAAAATGAGCATATCAATTTCCTTCCCCATCAATGTCCCTCGCCTTCTCAGCTTCTCTGGGGCATGGCTACATCATTGATACAATCACGTTTACACAGATACATTCCATAGACATTATAAACTACTGTAATAATATTTAGAAGGAGCTCAATAACTCAATATCAATTTTCTTCCTTATTGTGAATTCGGGATGGTGGTGTTTTTTTAAAGAGAGAGACCGGAACGAATAATAATTCTTATAGAGACTCCTTCATTTGGATTCAAACAGACTTTTATTTCAATTGGAGAGTTCAGACGGAATGATTTATTGTCTTCTTTCTGAAGTGGCCCTTGTGTATCGGTCCAGAAACTGTGAACATTGAGGAAGAGTTAGAGGTGGATTAGAAGACCCCTACACAATGTTTGGCGCAAGCCTGATGATGTTTGTAAAATCTGGCATTTTTTATCATATATTTATAGGTTTCATAATTGCTGTACTCATATCCGAAGCTATCAGTGAAGTTTGTTGTGGTTATACACAGCAAAACTAAGAAACATTCAACTGGCTTTAGCTTCATGTAGTCAAAAAACAGAACCAGTCACCCATACATCAAAAATGACAACACAAAAATTCCAAATATTAATGATCACATCTCATTACGGGCTTTTTACTAGATTCTAATTGTGCCTATTCATAGGTAAATAATCAAACCCCTCAATGTAATGTGACGACCCTAATTAACAGTTTACAAGGCGATCCTTTTGGTAGTACAGTATGAATTGAAGGCCTTGCACTTGGTAGAATCTATGGCCTGCCGATAACTGGAACTGTAACAAATAGCACCACTGACTAAACTAGTTAAAGGAGCTTTAAATTGTGGTACAGTATTGCTTTGAAATCTGTCTATAGACTTATGTTTTAACTTCTAATCCGAACATAGCTGCTACTGAATCATCCAGACATGCTGCCTAAAAGCGAAGATCTTCAGAAACGAAAAATAAAAACCCCGCCTATTTCCCGGTGTTTCCAGGATGAACCGTATGAGAGAATCTTACATGATCCTTCCCCTGGCTGCCAATAAGCTGTAAGTATCTATTACTGTGACTAGAGAAGATCAGAATGTGTTGAATTAAAACAAAGACCAATAATGCCAACAAATGCTGATAGGTATTAGTTTTACCTGAGGGGTTTGCAGCTTATTAATATGGCATCACTATCACCACCCTAAGCACCGCTTGTAATGGGATGGTCGTGGCACCCCACTTCTTATAACTGCCATATAGCAATCGCCTGTATGCCAACTATTGACTTGAGGTTTAAACTATGATACCTTAACTATATACTGACCCAATGACAAGAAATCTATATGGATAAAAATCTAATTGTAGAAGAATAAACCTTTCGAAGTGCTTCACAATGACCCGTGTCACTCTTTGCCCATCGATACAGTAGTAAAAATGAAGCTGTAAAATTGGTTTACTCTTTAGTTCCTAAGGCCAGTAGCAATGCCACCGACTCACCCACTAATTAGACCAAGGAACGAGTCTAGTTAGATCCCAACCCCGCTGAGCATACAATATGTGAGCTCTACATTGCATCTAGTGTAATGTTGCCTTGTTGGACCGAGGAAGTGGGACACATTCGTCCTCGTAAACCGTCGTCCATAAAAAATAAACCTTTACACACATCTTGGACTTACTGTAACAGATTTAGATCTAGGGGCAGCGACACACCGTATATACCTGTGTTTTCTTCACCTACCTTTCTATTGTTCCTTACACGCCTAGTGCCCCATGCGGATCACAGTGAGGACGCTGCAGGCCACCAGATTCTAATACTAAACCAATTTCACAACCAGTTTTCATCTGAAACACCATTACTCTCCCATCACCCCTCTCTAGCATCTCAGACGCCACGTGTTCCACCCTTAAATACCCTCATACCAGTACAGGGATGCTGTTTTTGTAGGGAGAAAGATCTCCGGCACTTTGGGGGCACCATATAACTAGATGCATGTCACACTGTGTCAGTCTATTAAATCCCCACAGCATTCAGTCTGTTTTCCGTGGACCAACCACGGCACCTCTCTCTGAAGTTCAAAATCCATACCGTAGGAGGGCTTTCAGTCCACCAACACCCTTATCTATAACCAATCTCTCGAAAATATTTAAAGAACCTACACCTTGACGAAATGTGAGTGTCAGCCATCATTTGCTCCACGTTGTTTCTTTTATATTAAATTGGATTGACAAATCAGAGCCTACAACAGGGACCCTAAGCGTGCCGGAAAGCGTCTTAGTAGTTTAAGCATGAAGGCTGAGTCTTTTGTATCTCTTCAAAATGTTACAAATCTGGATTTCTGCAGGGAGCTTTATTGGGAGAGGAGCCTTTATTCCACATAGCATATACTCCGATATGCATTATGAGAATAATTTGAATGTACTATTATATTTGTGAAGTTATGTGTAAGTTCTTGTTCCTTTAGACATTGATATTTTAACACTGTGCCCTTGTTCTGACACATGAAATGGCAAAGCACGACTTCTTGTTTATCTATTGATAAATTGTCAAATTGTGGCGTGCCTTTATGTGACAATGTGTGACATAATCTTATAATTATAGTATCACTACTGCCGTCCTTTGTACTGGCCAGTCATGTCACATCTTTTGTCGGGTTTGAATAGCAGTGTTGAGATGGTCATCGGCACATGGTATAAATGTTAAATGGAAAAAGTTAAATTCTTTCCACCAGCGGAATGCTGCTGATATCATTGCCTCATTGACTCCTGATGTAGGCACACTAATGCCGATGCGGCAGAGCCCTATGTGAGATTAGTATGAAGATTTGATTTTATTTGAGAAACATCGTACAGTTAATGAGACGCCTACCATTTCTGAATAGTTGTTTTAAAACAGAGTCGACAGTGACAAATGAGGATGGTGCTTGTCAACGGCAAGAACCTATTTTCCTTTATATAGCAGGTCTCTCAATAATCTGTTCTGTTGCACAAGATTATGTCCATTCCAAGATGAAACTGTATTATCTGCATCATATAGCTAACCGGGGGATTGTATTCTGTGGGATGGCATATAAAGAATACTAAATCCTTGTCCCATACTGTATCCTCTAATTCAAAATCAGATTTAGATAAATATTTTTCGCTGTAATGAATGTACCAAATTGAACTGAATGTGCATGTTCTATAGGGTGCAAACAGCATGAAGTTATTTTTTTAATGGGGTACTTGAACATTGGAGTGAGTATTTGAAGTACTTGGGCATCATGTGCACCCCCCTCCTCTGGCGGCCGATTGCCTTAGTATATCCAAGAACTACCCGGATGTTTTGTGACCTGATGAATTCTAAAGCATTCCTGCTCCTGGCATAGAACTTCAGTTACTAACCTGTGTCATGATACTTGGCACAAGCTATTGTAATTCAGCCCATAGATCAATCATATAGCTATTGACAACAATTAGAGAGTGAAGTGGCACTTAAGCTTGAAATGAACTTCAATGTTGTGGAATAACTCATCTTGGTTTGCGTGATGCTTTATTGACTGATTTTGGTGCCTGTCTTGTGAAAGCCTTCTAGAAGCCTACACAGTACAGGTCAGTGACGACCGGTTACATACAAAGCTAGGGTCTGTAGTTTGTTCTTACGTGAGTTTGTATGTAAGTCTGGAACTGTATTTTTATCATTGTAATCCAGCCAGAAACTTTTTTTGGTTCTGTGACAATTGGATTTTAAAAATGTGGTTTTGACTAAGAATCAAGATTAACCTAAAGCTTAATTCCGACCCTTTGATAAACTGTTAAGCTGATCATTGTAGGCCTAGACTAAAGTACAATAATTGACCAAATATCCCAGAGGTAGTGTGTAATAGGGTCTAGTGTAAGTCGCGTGTTTCTTAAGTAGGGCCGCACTGTAATTTTTGTAACATTCTGCGTTCCATTCAATCAATCAATTTGTTTAGTTTTTTTTTTCAGTTTTATACTGCATTACACAACCACAACATAAATATATATATATTATATTATATAGATATAGATTATATATACTATGCCGGTCCCCTATTAAGAACACTTGACTTTACATAAACCCCAGTCAAACGGACTCACTGGATAGTGCTAATTGGATTGTACTTTAGTTCATAGGCTACAATAATCAGGGTTAACAGGTATCACAGGTGTCGTAATGAGAGCTTTACTTGTTAATCTGATCTAAATGACAACCCAACATTTCTTAAAATCCATGTCAAAGAGATCAAAAAAGTTCTGGCTGGGATAAATGATAAAATATACAGTTCCGACTTACATACAAATTCAATCTAAGCAAACCTACGACCCTATCTTGTACGTAACCCGGGACTGCCGGTGTAGCAGGAAATGACCAGCGCCAATCACCTGCGCGCTGGCCCTTTAAATCTTGAGACAGAGACCTAGTCCGGACGGGAGCAGGAGCCAGGAGGGGTAAGTGTACAGGAGCGGGACCGGGGCAGCGGAGAGAGGCACGGGTGGTATGGATCGCGGGGGTGCTCGTGACAACAATCTTAGTGAATCGCGGCAGAGTGCATTATCGTCAGACAATGCACTTTATGTGAACTCCTCCGGACGTTGTAAGTAAATATGCCCCTATGTTTCACTGATGTTCTCTTATGTGAAATATAAATAAAGATAGATAAATAGATAGATGCTAGATAGGTGCTAGATACTGAATAATTATGCATATATATATATACATACACAGGCAGTCCCCGGGTTACGTACAAGATAGGGTCTGTAGGTTTGTACTTAGATTGAATTTGTATGTAAGTCGGAACTGTATATTTTATCATTGTAATCCCAGCCAGAACTTTTTTGATCTCTGTGACAATTGGATTTAAAAAAAGTTGGGTTGTCATTAGAATCAGGATTAACAATAAAGCTTCATTACAGACACCTGTGATAACTGTTACAGCTGATTATTGTAGCCTATGACTAAAGTACAATAAATTAGCAATATCCAGTGGTCCGTTTGTAACTAGGGGTTGTATGTAAGTCAAGTGTTCTTAAGTAGGGGACCGCCTGTGTATATATATATATATATATTGAAGTCATTTTCAAGCTTAAGTGCCACTTCATCTCTAATTCTGTTGCTCAATAGATATATGATTGATCTATGGGGCTGAATTTACAATAGCTTGTGCCAGTATCATGACACAGGTTATAACTGAATTCTATGCCAGGCAGGAATTGCTGTAGAATTCATCCAGGTGCACAAACATCCGGAGTCTCTTGGTATAAGAGTCTCTAAGGCATATCAGGCGCCAGAGAGGGGGATGCACATGATCCCCCAGTCTTCATAACTTCCCTCCAATGTTCAAGTAACCCCCATTAAAAAAATAACTTCATGCTGTTGCACCCTATAGAACATAGCACATTCATTCAAAATTTTGTGTACATCTCATACAGCGAAAAAATATTTATCTAAATCTGATTTTGAAATTAGAGGCATACAGTATGGGACAATGGACTTTAGTATTCTTTATATGCATCCCACAGAAATACAATCCCTCCGTAGCTATATGATGCAGATAAATACAGTTTCATCTTTGGAATGGTACATAATCTGTGCAAATAGAACAGATTATTGAGAGACCTCTAATATAAAGGAAAAATATGGTTCTTGCCTGTGACAAGCACCATCCTCATTTGTCACTGTCAGACTCTGTTTAAACAATATTCAGAAATGTATGCGCTCATGTAATGTAGATGTTCTCAAATAAAACTAAATCTTCATACTAAATCTAACATAGGGCTCTGCCGCATCGGCATTAGTGTGCCTAGCATCAGGAGTCAATGAGGCATGATATCCAGCAGCATCTCCGCTGGTGGAAGAATTTCACATTTTTCCATTTAACTATTTAATACAATGTGCCGATGACCAGTCTCAACACTGGCTATTCAAACCCAGACAAAAAGCATGTGAATGACATGGCCAGTACAAAGGACGGCAGTAGTGATACTAATAATTATAAGAATAAGTCACACATGTCACATAAAGGCATGCCACAATTTTGACAATTTAATCAATATGATGAAACAAGAAAGCTGTGCTTTGCCATTTCATGTGTCAGAACAAGGGCACAGTGTTAAAATATTCACTGTCTAAAGGAACAAGAACTTACACATAACTTCAAAATATAATAATTACATTCAAATTATTTCTCATAAATGGCATAATAGGAGTTCATATGCTATGTGGATACAATTGCTCCTCTCCCAATAGCTCCCTGCAGAAATCCAAGATTTGTAACAAAAGCCTCAGCCTTTCAATCTTAAACTACTAAAGACTGCTTTTCAGGCACGCTTAGGGTCCCTGTTGTAGGCTATGTTCAATCCAATTTATATATAAAAGAAACCCCGTGGCACAAATATGAGGCTGTCACTCACATTTCTCAAGGTGTAGGTTCTTTAAATATCTTTGTAGAGATTGGTTATAGATAAGGGTGTTGTTGGACATGAAAGCCCATCCTACAGGTATGATGTTGAACTTCAGAGAGATGGGCCGTGGTTGGTCCACGAAAAACAGACTGAATGCTGGTGGGATTTAATAGACTGACTACAGTGCTGACTCCATGCATCATAGTTATATGTGATGCCAGGAGTTCTTTCTTCCCTAAAAAACAGCATCCCTGTACTGTAATGAGTGGTAGTTTTAAGGAGTGAACACGTGGCGCCTGATGCTAGAGATGATGGGAAGATTGATGGTGTTCAGATGAACTGGTGAAATTGGTTAGTATTAAATCTGGTGGGCTGCAGCGTCTCACGTGATCCGCAGTGGGGCACTAGCGGTGTAAGGAACAATAGAAAGGTAGGTGCAAAAAACACAGGTATATAGGTGCGCGCTGCCCCTAGAGCTAAAATGTAACAGTAAAGTCCAAGATGTGTGTTAAAGGCTTTATTTTTATGGACGATGCGTTTCGAGGACGAATTGTCCCCTTCCTCAGGTCCAAAAGGCAACATACACTAGATGCAATGTAGAGCCTCACATATTGTATGCTCAGCTGGGGTGGGATCTAATAGACCTAGTCCTGTGGTCTTAAGTAGTGGGTGAGTCGGTGGCATGCTACTGGCCTTAGGACTAAAGAGAAACCAAATTTTTACAGCTTCATTTTTACTACTGTATCCGATGGCAAAGAGTGACACGGCATTTGAAGCACTTCGAAAGGTATTCCTTCTTACATTAGATTTTTATCCATATAGATTTCTTGTCATTGTAGTTCAGATATAGTTAAGTTACATAGTTAAACCTCAAGTCAATTAGTTTGTCAATACAGGCTATTGCTATATGGCAGGTTATAAAGTAAGTGGGTGCCAGACCATCCCATTAAAGCGGTTCTTGGGTGTGTGATAGTGATGCCATATTAATAAGCTGGAAACCCCCTTCAGGTAAAACTATACCTATCAGCATTTGATGGCAGTTATTGGCTTTGTTAATTCACTACAATTCTGCATTTCTCATAGTCACAGTAATAGCATAACTTACAGCTTATTGGCAGCCAGGGGAAGATCATGTAAGATCTCTTCATACTGTTCATCCTGGAACACCGGGAAATAGGAGGGGTTTTTATTTTTCTGTTCAGAAAGATCTTCAGCTTTTAGCAGCATGTCTTGGATGAATTCAGTAGCAGCTATGTCTGCGGATAGAAGTTAAAACATCAGTTATAGACAGATTCAAAAGCAATACTGTATTACACAATTTATAAAGCTCCTTTAACTAGTTTATTCAGTGGTGCTATTTGTTACATGTTCAGTTATCGGAACAGGACATAGATACTAACCGAAGTGCAAGGCCTGTCAATTCATACGTGTACTACCAAAAGGATCCTTGTAACTGTAATTAGGGTCCGTCACATTTACATTAGGGAGTTTGATATTTTACCATATGAAATAGGCACAATAGAATCTGTAAAAAAGCCTCTAATGGAGATGTGATCACATTCATATTTGGAATTTTTGTGTTGTCATTTTTGTGATGGGTGACTGGTTCTGTTTTTTTGACATGACAGCTAAAGCAAGTGAATGTATTCTTAGTTTGCTGTGGATAACCACAACAAACTTCACTGATAGCTTCAGGATATGAGTACAGCAATTATGAAATCTATAAATATATAGATAAAAATTGCCAGATTTTACAAACATCATCAGGCTTGGCCAAACATTGTGTAAAGGGGCTTCTAACTCCACCTCTAACTCTTCCTCAATGTTCACAGTTCTGGGCCGATCCACAAGGCCACTTTCAGAAAGAAGACAATAAATCACTTCCGTCTGAAACTCTCCATTGAAAATAAAAGTCTTTTGAATCCAAATGAAGGAGTCTCTATAAGAATTATTATTCGTTTCAGGTCTCTCTTTAAAAAAACAAGCCACCATCCAGAATTTCACAATAAGGAAGAAAATTGATATTTGAGTTATTGAGCTCCTTCTTAATATATTATTTACAGTAGTTTATAATGTATAGGAATGTATTGTGTAAACGTGATGTATCAATTGATGCTAGCCATGCCCCAGAAGAAGCTGAGAAGGCGAGGGACATTTGATGGGAATGGGAAATTTGATATGCTCATTTTTTAATTTAGTAAATGTGAGAACATTATAATGAAATTTTACTACCAGGAAATAAATTCACAAACAGGCTACACTATGTTTCCTAATTACCCTCCATGGGGCATTGTTTCTATGTTTGGAGTAGTGGAACGGCGTGTGAAATTCTGGATGGTGGCTTGTTTTCTAAATGGAGACCTAAACAAATAATCTAAAAAAATTATAATTCTCATAGAGACTCCTGATTTTGTATTCGAAGGACTTTTATTTTCAATGGAGCGCTTGAGTTGGAGGTGATTTATCCTCTTCTTTACAACTGGTTCCCATACAAGTTAGATGAAAATTGCCTGAGTTTGATGATTTTCTCGTGTGTATGCAGGCTTAGAGATTTACCAGATTTAGCATCTAGAAACAGTGTGGCACATTTTAGAATGTCTGATCTAAGTACAGTACACAAGAATTAAATCTACAGAATTAAATTTACAGTGCACTGTTCCTGTATAGCAATACATGGTTTCTAGTGTCTTAGAAGACAGAAGAGGGCTGCATATCTACATGTGCTGCTCCAATATTCTGTTGGACTGTATTCAACTGATCAATGGGCTGGCTGTATACTACAGGGGGCAGGCTGGGCTGGCTGTATACTACAGGGGGCAGGCTGGGCTGGCTCTATACTACTGGGGGCAGGCTGGGATGGCTGTATACTACTGGGAGCAGGATGGGCTGACTGTATACTACAGGGGGCAGGCTGGCTGTATACTACAGGGGGCAAGCTGGGCTGGGTGTATACTACAGGGGGCAGGCTGGGCTGGCTGTATACTACAGGGGGCAGGCTGGGCTGGCTGTATATTACAGGGGGCAGGCTGGGCTGGCTGTATACTACAGGGGGCAGACTGGTTGTATACTACATGGGGATTGGCTGGCTATATACTACTGGGAGCTGGCTGGCTATATACTACTGGGGGCTGGCTGGCTATATACTGGGGAGGGGGCTGTGACTAATGCATTTCTCACCCTTGGCTTATACTCAAGTCAATAGGTTTTCCCAGTTTTTGGTGGTAAAATTAGGGGTCTCGCGCTTATAATCGAGTCGGCTTATATTCGAGTACATACATACATACATATAATACATTGTTTATCCTTTTACTACCATTAGTTCCATATTGAGTATTTGAAATGAGGAACAGATATTGCCCTTTGTACAATACTGAGAGTAATGGGTGGGTGGCATCAAACCACAATACAAAAATCATTCACGTAGAAAGCATGGTCCTTGTTAAATGTTTATTTAATAAAATCCATACATTGGAATACAAAGGATGCAATGAATATATGTTCCAGACTCGAAGGGAGTCATTCCTCTGTTCATGAATTGAGAAAGGACTCAATAAACCTTCAACAAGGGTTGTGCCTTTTACGTGGATAAGTTTTGTACTGAGATCCAGTGCCATATGATCCATCATTCTCAGACTGTATAACTGAGCCCATGGGAAAAAGATACGGAAAACGTAGACAAGGCAGAAACCTGACGAATATATAAATGTGGATATAGTATTATGACTTCTCACAAAAGGGTTAAACATGCTATTGTCTCTATTTCTTTTATTGAACGTTTTGTACAATACATAATTTAACCAATGTTTTCTGTGTTTCGGTGGTATGACATCAATAGGAATTATGTTTTTATTCTTAATGGAAAAACTTCCTTAAGCAAGGACATTGCTTAAGGATTGTTGGGTATGCCTAGAGTGCTGCCTACAAAATACAATATGGAAACCATTTTCGATCAAACTAACCTGAAGGTTTGTCTCCATTACAGTTGAAAATGTTGGGATTTGCTTGATGAACAAGGAGCATTTTCACAATTGTTGTCTAAAAAATACATCAAATTTGTAGTCCACTGAAAAAATGTGTACTTTGTAATAAATTGTTATCAACAGTACTAAAAATGAAGCAAGTAGTGACGGAACCACTTTATAATATATACACTATTATAAATGTATATGTGCTTGGCGTATTTATAACAGCTGATATTAGAGGGAATAAAGGATCTGAAATGTTGAATGTTATCATATCCAATATTTTGTTCCAAGGAAGAAGGAGAAAGTTTTTGTGGCGAAAGATTTCAATACAATGTGTACACAGAAATACAAGTATGAGAACTACTGTATGCACTGTGTGGATTGGGAGCGGTTAAAGGGGTTAAGTATAGCACCTTAAGATTTACAGTATATATTTTACAACTGGCTATTTCATTTTGTACAGTTATAGATAGAAATCACTAAATCTATTGTAGTGCTTCAGTTATGCTTCGTTGTCACATTACCTGGCCGTATTTTGCAGCTAAATGAAGTGGGGTCCAGTATAGGTTATCTGTCATATCTGGGTCCGCATTGTGCTCCAGTAATAGACTAGTCACTTCTTTAAAGCCGCCCGCTGAGGCAATGTGAAGCTGAAGATAAAACATGTTGTAGATATTAGAAACTCATGAGAATAAAGGAAACTGTACTTTGAATGGGATGCTGTGGGAGGCTGCATATTAACCCCTTAACGACCTGACCTTTTTTATTTTTATATGTAAAGAGCTGTGTGACGGCTTGTTTTCTGCATAACAAATTGCACTTCATAGTGACGGTATTTAATATTCCATGCCATGTACTGAATGCAGTGAAAATGGTGGAAAAACATATTTGTGCCTTTTTCCCGTGGGCATGGTTTTTACGGCTTTCACTATGCACCCCAAAAGACATGTCTCATTTATTCTTTGGGTCGGTGCGATCACGGGGAAAACACATTTGTATAGATTTTATAATGTCTTCATACATTTACAAAAATTAAAACCTGCTGTACAATTTTTGGCACTAATAACTTTTTCATAGTAGCCTCACGTCTGGCTACTCCACGCCCAGTAGCCACTCTAGAAAATTTACATATAAGGGTATTAAAGATTTTTAAAAGATAGCAGGAACATGAGGATTAGCTCTAAAAAGAGCTATCCTGACGTCCCATACATCCACCTACCACCCGTTGTACCTTTATAGGTAGAATTGTGGTGGCAGGTTCCCTTTAAGGTGACAAAATCTAATGCTGAACACAGTCACAGCTTGGACTTCCTTTAACTCAGCAAATATTAAGTTTCCTACTTAAGTAAATGCTAAATACGTCCTTGGCACCCAGATACTTGGACATACATCCCTGGCACCCAGACGCTCAGGCTAACATCCCTGCTTCCCAGATGCTCCGTCACATTCCCGTGCTCCACTAGGTGCGTATACATGTCACAAAGCTGCAGGCGTGATAGAACAATTTGGTGTTTATAAATGACCTTGTTGACTTTATAGCTGCAGGCCTGGTACATGAAGCAGCCATGGAATTCATAGAACCTAAGGCATGCCTGGTGGAAAATATTATTTTAAAGTTGTCCAGGAACAGCTGTAAGTATGTAAGAATGCTGGAACCTTTAACCCTTTATCACAGGCTCGTGCCAACCATGTATCCATGTGTTTTATTCCTTTCAGATGAATGTTATTCTTCGCTAATTTGTCAAAACATTATTAGAATCTATACACCAAGCATCTCTAATGTATTTTAGCAATAAAACAATACAGTATATGTAGAATGCAACATTGGCTATGACAATGTGCAAGCAAAAGGTATGAATGTGGTAGAGAGCAAATGTGGGAGGAATTCCACTATCGCACGGTATAAAAAGAATGATTCTTTCTTTCTTCTTTGTTTCGTCCACAGTCTGTTTGCACAGAAAGAACAGATGCTTGGTAGTTAGTTGAAATACCAATAACAGCTGTCCTTAGCTCTCCACTGAAAAGCAACTCTGTAGGTAGAAACATATCTGCACATTGAGAAGATAATAACACTTGGTACCTCACAGCTTGGTAAAATCACCCAGGTCATTTGTTTATCAAGAGACAACCTTACAGTGACATGATACCAAGCAGTTGTTATATAATATATTACCGTGTCTGCTAGAACCCATTTGGTGATCATTAAGCTGCAGAATGAAATCTTCATTTATACCAATTACATATAGAAATACTCACAAGCGTAACCCCATCATCATTTTTCTCATTAACACTTCCGCTGGCTGCTAGCAGCTGCTTCACATCAGATAACATCACTGCTGCTCTCTGGGTCCTTATCTGTTGTAAGGAGGTTAGGTCAACACCTACCCAGGGGAACAAGAACATAGAATTTCAAAGAATAGGATGGAAATAATCCAGTTCTAACGAGAATCAGAACAAAATACTCCAGATGGTTGAACTGTCCCAATAGGGTCCTACCACCTACCAGATAAAATGATCAGTCAAACAAAGAGGTTCAATGGGGAGGAATTTTCTTACTGTTATAGCACTTACCTTTTTCCAGCCTAATATTTATGAAAAGGTCATTGGTGAACCTGATTTGCTTTCTAGGTCATATTACATTTACCCACACTGAGAACTACAAGTTATATTGGATGTAATTATTTTGCAAATATTTAGGTCATTTAATATTATTATTTGATTTATAACTACTAATTGACAAAAATGAAGGACACAAACCATTTTACATTTTAAATATAGCAGGCATTCACTATCGATGTTTGAGTTAGAGACAATGGCCCAGATTTATTAAAGTTTTCTGTTAAGCACCAGCTCGTGTTTTTTTTTTATGCTAGGCCCTGCTTCTACCTCTCTGATGTGTGGCGCACAAGCACCAGCGATGAAAAATATGCCCCAAAGTCTAATCTGGAACTATTTAATGAGACAGGGGAGGAAACAGATTTAAGCTGGGGCACTTGTGTTGCATTTCAACAAATGCACAGTACGGCGGTTGACTAAGGTTTATTGTGCCTGTCCTTATGACATGTTCCCTAAGTCATTTGAATTAGTTTTTGCCTTCTTTCTCCTATCTGTCTGATATTTGGCTTCATAGCTATGGACTTCGCTAACTGCTTTTAGATGTGATGCAGAAGCAGATGAAGGGAAAAAAAAGTGTGAAGAAGCCCTTTTCTTATATTCACCCTTTTACACATTTATACTGTATTCACTCTAGTACTTTTGGGTAGCTCCCAGCAGGTGAATATAGTCATGATGCCAATTTGACATGCTTGTGAGGCGTGAGGCGTAATCGTGTGCGCTATATAAATAAAGAATTATTATATATTATATTATTATAAGTTTGTTAGGAGCTGGGCTCCTGTAGTTTGGTAAAACAATATTAATAATAATTAATATTTGGGCGTCTACCCCACTACTCGGAACGGAGAGAGTAAATCTCCAGATGTCATACAGTAAAAGACACCTAATCAAACATTGAAACTAGACTTTAAACACTGACTAGAGACTACAATAAAATTGCTAGGAATGTACTGTTCTCTGATGCAGCATGCACCACTGTCTGTAGCTGTCCTACAAAGTTCCTTCTCCTCCCACCTATAGTTGTGTGAACAGTTTAGCAGTCAGAAGAGGCCTAATAAGGGACAGATAAGATAAGACATATTCTCATGTTCACCTGAACTCTTCTTTTGTAATAAGAACAAATAAAAAGCCAATACTCTTTGAAACTCAAATTATTATAGGTTTAGTTTTAATTTCATGTTTTTCTGAATTGGATAGCAGTATGTGTGTGTACACAGAATGTGTACATTGGCCCACATTTATCAAAAAATATTTGTGCAGTTTGGCCTATAGAGTTGCACTGAAATGAAAGTGTTTGTAAGTTTTCCCATGAATCTTGGCACCCCCCTTTACTGCTCTCACACAGGGGGGGGGGGGGGGGGGAATATTCAATGTGTCTCAGGTTCCATCAGTTTTAGGGAGGAAAACACCTAGTCATTTTATGCGCCATTTATCACTGTGTTAATGATTCTGGTGCAGGATAAGACTGTCGTTTCCAGTTTAGACCTACTCTAAAGTGGTCTAAATTTGTTGGCACAATTTTGCGCACGGAACATTCTAATAGGCCATGCCCCTACGAGACAAGCCACGCCTTCTTCAGAAGACCACGCCCCTCAGTCGGACTAGTCGGAAAAGCATCTAAAAAGCCTTGATAAATGTGTGGTTTTTTGTGTAGTGTAAGGTTTTTCACACTGTTTTTTTCGTGCCAAACCCACCGAATTTGTGCGCGCCAAAGGTGCGTTATATACATCCCCCCAATGTGCACCAATCTGTTGGCACTACTTTATAAATAATACATTATTGCCCACAGACACTCTTAAATACATGTGCAAGCAGTTTTGCACTAAAAATAAGACAAGACAGCACATTTCATTTCAGTGCACCCTCTATAGGAAAACTGCACAAATATTTTTTGATAAATATGGGCCAATGTACACATACTGTGTACACACATACTGCCTAGCCAATTCAGAAAAACATGAAATAAAACTGAAACCTATAATAAATTTATTTAAGAGCATTGGTCTTTTTAATTTGTCTTATTACAAAAGAAGAGTTCAGGTGAATTTTTTTTACCAAACTACAGGAGCCCAGCTCCTAACAAACTTATAATAATAATAATAAATAATAATAATTCTTTATTTATATAGCGCACACTGATTACGTAGCGCTGCACAAGGCATGTCAAATTGCTATATAGCTATATTCACCCTGCTGGGAGCTACCTAACCTCCATTAGGCCATACAAATAGAGAATGCAGCAGGTGCTGACGTATGTATCTTTAGACTCCAGCGGTTAGTTCCCTTTATGGCAATTTTAGACTCCAAATGTTTTCATTTTTTGCACCTAAAAAGGCGCAAAACAAAGCAGGGCTTAGAGCCAGACTTACTTTCAAGTACCAAAATAAAAAGTCAGCAGAAAATAAAAGGAAACCACATATTTAGCTAAATGGCCTGGTCTTTGGAGAACCCAAGGCTGTCATGGCAACTGTGACATTCACGGGAGCGAAAATCTTCATAAGATGACCATGCTCCACCATCTTTTGAAGCCGCGGCCAGCTCTGCCAAGCGGAATGAAAGGTTAAACACCCCTCAATCAGTGCTAACAACGATCGCGGTGTTTACGGTGGCTTGGGAGAGGGGCCTCGTGAGGGTTTTAAATGCTGTTGTAAATGGATTATTCAGCTTTACTTATTTGCGACATAAATGTCGCAAACTGAAAATGACGTCGCAAAAGAGAGATTAAACAGGCAATAACACGTATCACAAAAAGGAAAACGTAAGATACATTGCAAATTGATGAAGTAGGCCAACTCAGAAAACATGGAAAAAGTGGCAAAAACTATGGAAACAGTGTTAACCTATATCTTACTACCCCATCTCTCCTAAAACAGATTGGACTGCCGAAGGAGAATGAGGGAGCCCAGAAAGCAACTACCATTAGAGACCAAGCATGGCGACACGGTTTAACAAAGAAGGTATTTTTGAGGGAAAGGGCTATGGGCAGTCTAGTAAATTAAAGAAGACATAAGTAACAATGAGGAATTATTAAAATCATTGTATTCGCCTCACCACCTTATGGCGAGAACTGAGCTGCTACAATGATAGTTCTTTTTGGTATAAAGCGTAGAACAAATGGAATGAAAAGGAATATGATCTCATCTTTTACCAAATATTTGTTTTTAATTTTTCTACCATTTAAATCAATTTAGGCTGAGAAATTGAGAAAGAAAATGTCTGTGTTATGACTGTATAATTGCCATCACTTCAAATATACATTTTCTGCCCACTTAAAAGAGTTGAGAAATGGGAACATAAAAATCCATTAACCTGTCACAAATTACCAAAAAAAAATTACAACATATAATTTGGGGCACACATGTAACCTCCAGTACAACTTACTGGCACTAAGGTTAATGAGCCTAATACATTTTCATGAAATTTATTTCTACAATTGATGAAAATTAATTCCTTGTAATGATGGAAACTTAAGATCTGCTCAAGTTTGAAAACAAAATGGGCTTCTTAATACATCAGTAAACAAAAAATCATTGTGTTCTATATTTTTATTCAGATAATTAGATACAGTACTTTTTAATACATTTTTATAACGGAAGTAAAGCCCTTAGTCATTCAACAGACAATGTTGTTACAAATGGTAATAAAAGACAAGTTGCTGTTTTCACCATTTTTAGCTGTTTGTCAGATCGGGCTGTGATAAGCTGAAAATAACGAAGCATTGCGGTGCATTTATTGTGATAAAATGGGACATGTTACAGGCAAAGTAGGACGGATCACAGTAAATTTCGTCCTTGGATCAGCTTTCAACCCATATTTTATACAGGTCAAATGGTGTTGCTCAGGCTAAAAATATCAGTTCTGCTTATGAAGACTAAAAAAATCATCTAGACAGGGACTAGGGGCTTATTTACTAGGGTCAGTTGGCCGCCCACTTTATCAGATTTTAGTCCTTTTACAGGGATTGTTTTTCAAATTGTGTTGCGCAAAATCAAGCACTACATGCACCGGAAAAAAGCAGGTGAAATTCCGGCGGACTGAGCGAGGGAAAAAGCGACACATGCGTATATCGGGCACACAATCTTAGTGAATCGCCGCGGCAGAGGGCTATCGCAGACCATGCACTTTGTGTGAACTCCTCCAGAGTGTACGTAAATGTGCCCGTATGTTTCATTATGTTCTCTTATGTGAAATATAAAAAAAAATAGATAGATGCTAGATACTGAATAATTTATGCATACATAATATATATATAATAAATATCAATATATATAATATATATTATACATCACAGGCAGTCCCGGGTACGTACAAGATAGGGTCGTAGGTTTGCTTAGATTGAATTTGTAGTAAGTCGGAAACGTATATTTATCATTTAATCCAGCCAGAAATTTTTTGATCTCTTTGACAATGGATTTTAAAAATGTTGGGTTGTCATTTAGTAGGATTAACAATAAAGCGTCCATTACAGACACCTGTGATAACTGTTAAAGCTGATTATTGTAGCCTATGACTAAAGTACAATAAATTAGCAAGACCAGTGAGTCCGTTTGAACTGGGGTTGTATGTAAAGTCAAGTGTTCTTAAGTAGGGGACCCGGCATAGATATATAATCTATATTATATAATATATATATATATATATTTATGTGTGTGTGTGTATATTGCAAGATAAAACTGAAAAAAAAAAAAACTAACAAATTGATGATTGAATGGAACAGCAGATGTTAAAAGAATTAAGGCGGCCCCTACTAAGAAAACACTCGACCTTACATAAGACCAATGCTAACACACGACCTATGGGATATTTGGTAATTATTGTACTTTAGTCTAGGCTACAATGATCACTGTAACAGTTATCAAAGGGTTCGGTAATTAAGCTTTAGGTTAATCTGATTCTTAGTACAAAACCAACATTTTTAAAAATCCAATTGCACAGAGACCAAAAAAAAGTTCTGGCGGATTACAATGATAGAAAAATACAGTTCCAGACTACATACAAAAATCAACGTAAGAACAAAACCTACAGACCCTAGCTTGTATGTAACCGGAGGGACTGACTGTATGTGTAGGCTTCTAGAAGGCTTAGCACAAGACAGCACCAAAATCAGGCAATAAAGCAAGCCACGGCAAAGCCAAGATGAGTTATTCCACAAACATTGAAGTTCATGTCAAGTTAGTGCCACTTCATCTTAATTGTTGTCAATAGCTATATGATTGATCTATGGGGCTGAATTTACAATAGCTTGTGCCAGAGTATCATGACACAGTTAGAACCTGAAGTCTATGCCAGGAGAAGGAATGCTGTAGAATTCATCAGGTGCAACAAAAATCCGAGGTATTCTTGGATTACTAAGGCAATCAGGCGCCAGAGGAGGGGGGTGCACTGATGCCCAAGTATTCATAAATTCACTCCAAGGTTCAAGACCCCCATTAAAAAAATAACTTCATGCTGTGCACCCTAGAGAAACATAGCACATTCAGTCAATTTGGTAATTCATTACAGCGAAAAAAGATTATGTAAAATCTGTTTTGAAATTAGAGGATACGTATGGGACAATGGACTTTAGTATTCTTTATTGCATCCCACAGAAATCAATCCCTCCGTAGCTATATGATGCAGATAAAATACAGTTTCATCTTGGAAGGACATACACTGTGCAATAGAAAGATATGAAGCTCTATATTAAAGGACAAATAGGTTCGTGCCGTGACAAGACACCATCCTCATTTGTCACTGTCAGACTCTTGTCTTAATAAAACAATTCAGAAATGTAGCGCTATGTAATGTAGATGTTCTCAAATGACAAATAAATCTCATACTAAACTACATAGGGCTTGCCGACACGGCCATTAGTGTGCTAGCATCAGGAGTCAATGAGGCAATGATATCCAAGCAGCATCACCGCTGGTGGAAGATTTGACATTTTCCATTTACTATTTAATACAAGGCCGATGGACACAGTCTCAACACTGGCTATTCAAACCACGACAAAAAGATGTGAATGACATGGCCAGTACAAAGGACGGCAGTTAGTGATACTAATAATATAAGGAATTATGGCACACATTGTCAATAAAGGCCACGCCACAATTTTGGACAATTTATATAATAGATGAAACAAAGGAAAGTCGGCGTTGCCAGTTACATGTGTCAGAACAAGGGCACAGTGTTAAAATATTCACATGTCTAAGGAACAAGAACTTACAATAACTTCAAATATAATAATTAATTCAAATTATTCTCATAATGGCATATAGAGGTATATTATGCTCGGGAATTAAATGCTCCTCTCCCAATAGCTCCGCTGCAGAAATCCAAGATTGTAACAATTTTGAAGATACAAAAGCCTCAGCCTTCAATTTAAACTACTAAAGACGCTTTCGGACACGCTAGGGTCCCTGTTGTAGGCTTGTTCAATCCAATTTATATATAAAAGAAAACGTGGAGCAAAATGAGGCTGACACTCAACATTTCTCCAAGGTGTGTAGTATTTAAATATCTTTCAGAGATTGGTTATAGATAAGGGTGTTGGGACATGAAAGGCCCATCCTACAGTATGATGTTGTAACTTCAGAGAGAGGGACGTGGTTGGTCCACGAAAACAGATGAATGCTGGTGGGGATTTAATAGACTGACACAGTGCTGAACATCGCATCATAGTTATATGTGATGCCAGGGGAGATCTTTCTCCCTAAAAAACAGCATCCTGTACTGTAATGAGGGTTTTAAGGAGTGAACACGTGGCGTCTGAGCTAGAGAGTTGATGGGAAGATAATGTGTGTTTCAGATGAACTGGTGAATTGGTTAGTATTAAATCTGGTGGCCTGCAGCGTCTCACGTGATCCGCAGTGGGGCACTAGGCGTGTAAGGAACAATAGAAAGGTAGGTGCAAAAAACACAGGTATATAGGTGTGCGCTGCCCCTAGAGCTAAAATGTAACAGTAAAGTCCAAGATGTGTGTAAAGGCTTATGTTTATGGACGACGCGTTTGAGGAAGAATTGGTCCCATTCCTCCGGTCCAAAGGCAAACATCAACTAGATGCAATGTAGAGCCTCACATATTGTATGCTCAGCGGGGTGGGATCTAATAGACTCGTTCCTGTGGTCTTAAGTAGTGGGTGAGTCTGTGGCATGCTACTGGCCTTAGGAACTAAAGAGAAACCAAATTTTTACAGCTTCATTTTACTACTGTATCGATGGCAAAGAGTGACACGGCATGTGAAGCATTCGAAAGGTATTTCTTACATTAGATTTTTACTCCATATAGATTTCTTGTCATTGTAGTCAGATATAGTTAAGTTACATAGTTAAACCTCAAGTCAATAGTTGTGCAATACAGGCTATTGCTTATGGCGCAGGTTATAAAGTAAGTGGGTGCCACGCCATCCCATTAAAGCGGTGCTTGGGTGGTGATAGTGACTGCCATATTAATAAGCTGCAAACCCCCTTCAGGTTAAAACTATACCTATCAGCATTTGTGGCAGTTTATTGGCTTTGTTAATTCAATACAATTCTGCATTTCTCATAGTCACAGTATAGATAACTTACAGTTATTGGCAGCCAGGGGAAGGATCATGTAAGTCTCTTCATACTGTTCATCCTGGAAACACCGGAAATAGGGGGGGTTTTTATTTTGTTCTGGAAGATCTTCAGCTTTAGCAGCATGTCTGGATGATCAGTAGCAGCTATGTTGCGGATAGAAGTTAAAACATCAGTATAGACAGATTTCAAAAGCAATACTGTAACCACAATTTTAAAGTCCTAACTAGTTTATTCAGTGGTGCTATTTGTTACAGTTCAGTTATCGGAACAGGACATAGATACTAACCGAAGTGCAAAGGCCTTCAATTCATGAGTGTACTACCAAAAGGATCCTTGTAACTGTAATTAGGGTCCGTCACATTACATTAGGGAGTTTGATATTTTACCATATGAATAGGCACAAGAATCGTAAAAAAGCCTAAATGGAGATGTGATCACTTATATTTGGAATTTTGTGTGTCATTTTTGATGATGGGTGACTGGTTCTGTTTTTTGCACATGAAACTAAAGCAAGTGAATGTATTCTTAGTTGCTGTGGAGTAAACCACAACAAACTTCACTGATAGCTTCAGGATATGAGTACAGCAATTATGAACTATAAATATATAGATAAAATTGCCAGATTTAAAACATCATCAGGCTTGGCCAAAACATTGTGTAGGGGGCTTCTAAATCACCTCTAACTCTTCCTCAATGTTCACAGTTCTGGGCCGATCCACAAGGCCACTTTCAGAAAGAAGACAATAAATCACTTCCGTCTGAAACTTCCATTGAAATAAAAGTCTGTGAATCCAAATGAAGGAGTCTCTATAAGAATATTTATTCGTTCGCGGTTCTCTCTTAAAAAAAACAAGCCACCATCCGAATTCACAATAAGAAGAAAATTGATATTGAGTTATTGAGCTCCTTCTTAAATATTATTACAGTAGTTTATAATTATAGGAAGTATTGTGTAAACGTGATGTATCAATTGATGCTAGCCATGCCCCAGAAGAAGCTGAGAAGGCGAGGGACATGATGGGGAAGGAAATTGATATGCTCATTTTTTAATTAGTAAATGTGAGAACATTATAATGAAAATTTACTACCAGCAAATAAATTCACAAACAGGCTACCTATGTTTTCCTAATACCCTCCATGGGGCATTGTTTCTATGTTGGAGTAGTGGAACGGTCGTGTGAAATTCTGGATGGTGGCTTGTTTTCTAAATGGAGACCTAAACAAATAATCTAAAAAATTATAATTCTCATGAGACTCTGATTTTGTATTCGACAGGACTTTATTTTAATGGAGCGCTGCAGTTGGAGGTGATTTATCCGCTTCTTTACAACTGGTTCCATACAAGTTAGATGAAAATTGCCTGAGTTTGATTTTCTAGTGTGTATGCAGCTTAGAGATTTACAGATTTAGCATCTAGAAACAGTGTGGCCCATTTGTAGAATGTACTGATCTAAGTACAGTACACCAAGAGAATTAAATCTACAGAATTAAATTTAACAGTGCACTGTCTGTATAGCATACATGGTTGTTCTAGTGTCTTAGAAGACAGAAGAGGGTGCATATCTACATGTGCGCTCCAATATTCTGTTGGACTGTATTCAACTGATCAAGGGCTGGCTGTATACTACAGGGGGAAGGCTGGTGGCTGTATACTACAGGGGGCAGGCTGGGCTGGCTCTATACTCTGGGGGCAGGCTGGGATGGCGTATACTACGGGAGCAGGATGGGGCGTGACGTTAACAGGGGGCAGGCTGGCTAGTATACTACGGGGCAAGCTGGGCTGGGTGTTACTACAGTGGGGCAGGCTGGCGTGGCTGTATACTACAGGGGGCAGGAGGCTGGGCTGGCTGTATATTTACAGGGGGCAGGCCGGGCTGGCTGTATACTACAGGGGGCAGACTGTTGTATACAACATGGGGATTGGCTGGCTATATACTATGGGAGCTGGCTGGCTTATAATACTGGGGGCTGGCTGGCTATATACGGGGAGGGGGCTGTGACTAATGCATTTCTCACCTGGCTGATAATCAAGTCAAAGGTTTTCCCAGTTTGGTGTGTATAAAATTAGGGGTCTGCGTTATAATCGAGTCGGATTTATTCGAGTACACACATAAACTATAATACATGTTATCCTTTTACTACCATTAGTTCCATATTGAGTATTTGAAAGAGGAAAAGATATGCCCTTTGTTACAATACTGACGAGTGATGGTGGGTGGCATCAAACCACAATACAAAATCATTCACGTAGAAAGCATGGTCCTTGTTTAAATGTTTATTTAATAAAAATCCATACTTGGAATCAAAGGATGCAATGAATATATGTTCCAGACCGAAGGGAAGTCATCCTCTGTTCATGAATTGAGAAAAGGACTCATAAACCTTCAACAGGGGTGTGCCTTTACGTGGATAAGTTTTTGTAACTGAGATCCAGTGCCATATGATCCATCATTCTCAGACTGTATAAATAGCCCATGGGAAAAAGATACGGAAAACGTAGACAAGCGAGAAGGAAACCTGACGAATATATAACATGTGGATATAGTATTATGATTCTCACAAAAGGTGGTTAAACATGCTATTGTCTCTATTTCTTTTTTTGAAACGTTTGTACAATACATAATTTAACCATGTTTTCCTGTGTTTCGGTGGTAATGACATCAATAGGAATTATGTTTTTATCTTAATGGAAAAAACTTCCTTAAGCAAGGACATGCTTAAGGATTGTTGGGTTAATGCCTAGAGTGCTCTGCCTACAAATACAATATGGAAACCATTTTCGATCAAACTAACCTGAAGGTTTGTCTCCATACAGTTGAAAATGTTGGGATTTGCTTGATGACAAAGAGCATTTTACAAGTTGTCTTCTAAAAATACATCAAATTTGTAGTCCCTGAAAAAAATGTGTACTTTGTAATAAATTGTTATCAACAGTAATAAAAATGAAAGCAAGTAGTGACGGAACCACTTATATAATATATACACTATTATACATGTATATGTTCTTGGCGATATTTATAACAGCTGATATTTGAGGCAATAAAGCATCTAAACTGTTGAAGTTATCATATCCAATATTTTGTCAAGAGGAAGAAGGAGAAAGTTTTTGTGGCGAAAGATTTCAAGAAATGTGTACACAGAATACAAGTATGAGAACTACTGTATGCACGTGTGGGATTGGGAGGGGTTAAAGGGGTAAGTATAGTAACCTTAAGATTTACAGTATATATTTTACAACTGACTATTTCATTTTTGTACAGTTATAGATAGAAATTACTAAATCTATTGTAGTGCTTCAGTTAGCTTCGTTGTCACATTACTGGCGTATTTTGCAGCTAAATGAAGTGGGGTCCAGTATAGGTTATTGTTCATACTGGGTCCGCTTGTGCCCAGTAATAGACTAGTCACTTCTTTAAAGCCGCCCGCTGAGGCAATGTGAAGCTGAAGATAAAAACAGTTGTAGATATAGAAACTCATGAGAATAAAAGGAAACTGACTTTAATGGATGCTGTGGGAGGCTGCATATTAACCCCTTAAACGACCCTGACCCTTTTTTATTTTTATATGTAAAGAGTGTGATGTGTGAACGGCTTGTTTCTGCATAACAAATTGACACTTCATAGAACGGTATTTAATATTCCATGCATGTTACTGAATGCAGTGAAAATGGTGAACAATATTTGTGCCTTTTTCCTGTGGACATGGTTTTTACGGCTTCACTGTGCACCCCAAAAGACATGTCTCATTTATTCTTTAAGGTCGTGTGATTCACGTGGGAGGAAGGAAACATATTGATATAGATTTTATAAGTGTCTTCATACATTTACAAAAATTAAAACCTGCTGTTACAATTTTTGGCACTAATAACTTTTTCATAGTAGCCTCACGTCTGGCTACTCCAGACCCAGTAGCCACTCTAGAAAATTACATATAAGGGATATTAAAGATTTTTAAAAGATAGCAGAACATGAGGATTAGCTCTAAAAAGAGCTATCCTGACGTCCCATACATCACCTACCACCCGTTGTACCTTTATAGGAAGAATCGTGGTGGTAGGTTCCCTTTAGGGGAAAAATCTAATGCTGAACCCAGTCACACTTGGACTTCCTTTTAACTCAGCAAATATTAAGTTCCTACTTAAGTATGCTAAATACGTCCTTGGCACCCGATACTTGGACATACATCCCTGGCACCCCGACGTCAGGCTAACATCCCTGCTTCCCAAGTGCTCCGTCACATTCCCGAGCTCCACTAGGTGCGTATACATGTCACAAAGCTGCAGACGTGATAGAACAATTTGGTGTTTATAAATGACCTTGTTGACTTTATAGCTGCAGGCCTGGTACATGAAGCACCATGGAATTATATAGAACCTAAGGCATGCCTGGTGGAAAAAATTATTTAAAGTTGTCCAGGAACAGCTTGTAAGTATGTAAGAATGCTGGAAACCTTTAACCCTTTATCACAGGCTCGTGCCAGCCATGTTTCCATGTGTTTATATTCCTTTCAGATGAATGTTATTCTTCGCTAATTGTAAGAACATTATTAGCATCTATACACCAAGCATCTCTAATGTATTTTAGCAATAAAACAATACAGTATATGTAGAATGCAACATGACTATGACAATGTGCAAGCAAAAGGTATGAAGTGTTAGAGAGCAATGTGGGAGGATTCCCCTATCGCAGCGTATAAAAGAATGATTCTATTTCTTTCTTTTTTGTTTCGTCCACAGTCTGTTTGCACAGAAGAACAGATGCTTGGTAGTTAGTTGAAATACCAATAACATGCTGTCCTTAGTCTCTCCACTGAAAAGCAACTCTGTAGTGAGGTAGAAACATTCTGCACATTGAGAAGATAATAACACTTGGTACCTCACAGGCTGGGTAAAATCACCACCAGGTCATTTGTTATCAAGAGACACCTTACAGTGACATGATACCAAGCAGTTGTATATAATATATTACCGTGTCTGCTAGAACCCATTTGGTGATCATAAGCTGCAGAAATGAAATTCATTTATTACCAATTACATAAGAAATACCCAAGCGTAACCCCATCTCATTTTTCTCAAATAACACTTCCCGCCTGGCTGCTAGCAGCTGCTCAATCAGATAACATCACTGCGCTCTCTGGGTCCTTATCTGTGTAAGGAGAGGTAGGTCATACACCTACCCAGGGGAACAAGAAAAAGAATATTCAAAGAATAGGATGGAAATATCCAGTTCTAACGAAATCAGAACAAAATACTCCAGATGGTTGAAGTAAGATGGAGAAGCAAGATATACAAGGTCAATACCAAGCCCTGAGCCAGATAGAGAAAGAATATTGGAATGATTTTTTAGTGCAGGAAATCAGAAACAACGAGAGGGAAGCAAGAATGTAGAAGATATTTGACTGATAGTTAATAGCGACGTGGGTACCTTTTTCAGCGCTAATATTTATGAAAAGGTCATGGTGAATAGTTTTTTCTGTCATATTACAGTTCCCCCACTGAGAACTACAAAGTTATATTGAGTAATTATTTTGCCAAATATTTAGTCATAATATTATTATTTGATTTAACAACTACTAACTGACAAAAATGAAGGACACAAACCATTTTACATTTTTAAATATAGGAGGCATTCACTATCGATGTTGAGTTAGAGACAAGTGGAACCAGTGTAAGGGTTTTATCTGGTCGGTTCTTATTTTTTAGTGCAAAAACTGCTTGCACATGTATTTAAGAAGTGTCTGTGGGCATAAAGTTATTTATGTATAAAGCACGTGCCAACAGATGTGCACATTGGGGGGGTTATGGTATAACGCACACTTGCGCCACAATTTGGTGGTTTTGCACAGAAAAAAACAGTGTGAAAAACCTTACACCACATTTATACAAGGCATTTTTAGACTGTTTTCCGACTAGTCGACGAGGGGTGTGGTCTTCTGAGAGGGCGTGTGGCTTGTCTCGTAGGGGCATGGACTATTAGAAGTTCGTGCGCCAAAAATTGATGCAACAGAATTTAGACCACTTTAGTAGTAGGTCTAAACTGGAAACGTACAGGTCTTATCCTGCACCAGAATCATTAACACAGTGATAAAACTGGCGCATAAAATGACTAGGGGTTTCCATCCACTAAAATGATGGAACTGAGACAAACATTGATAAATTCCCCCCCCCCCCCCCCCATTTGTGTGAGAGCAGTAAAGGGGGGCCAGAAGATTCATGGAAAAACTTACAACACATTTCATCAGTGCAACCTCTACTAGGCAAAAGCACAAATATTTTTTGATAAATGTGGGCCAATGTACACATTACTGTGTACACACATAGCTGCTATCCAATTCAGAAAAACATGAAATTAAACTAAACATAATAAATTTGAGTTTCAAAAGAGTATTGGCTTTTAATTTGTTTGTTTATTACAAAAGAAGAGCTGGGGAGTGCAGTGTACATGAGAGATATGTTAGTTCTTATCTTTATCTGTCCTTAGTAGAGAGCTCTTCTGATCTGCAAAACTGTTCACAACAACGTATAGGTGGAGGAGAGGAACTTTGTAGGACAAGTCACAGAACAGTGGTGTGCCTGCTGCGCATCATGGTAACAGTCGACATTCCAGCAAATTTTATTTATAGTCTATCTAGATCAGGTTCTATGAGAGAAGTACTGAGTGGAATAAGTGTGATTAGGGCTTTGGTGACTGGTGATTACAGCTGGCAGAGGGAGGGGGAGAGTGCAGGGGGAGAAGGGAGGAGTGGGGGTAGACGCCCTCCAAATACGAGTAAGGGAGGTAGTAATCTTACCTCAATATAATTATTTTAGTATTGTTACCCAACACTACAGGAGCCAGCCTACCTAACAAACTTGATAATAATGAATAATAAATAAGTAATATACTTTATTTATATAGCGCACATGATTACGCAGCGCCTCACCAAGCATGTCAAATTGCTATATAGCTATATTCACCCTGCTGGGAGCTACCCAAAAGTACTAAGAGTGAATACAGCTATAAAGTGTAAAGGGTGATATAAAGAAAAGGGCTTCTTTCACTTTTTTTCCCTTCATCTGCTTCTGCAGTCTCTAAAAGCAGTTACGAAGTCCATAGCTATGAAGTCCAAATATCAGACAGATAAGGAGAAAGAAGGCAAAAACTTCAAATGACTTAAAGGGAACATGTCATAAAGGACAGGCACAATAAACCTTAGCGGATTGGACCACTTTGCATTTGTTGAAAAGTGCAACACAAGTGCATCCCAGCTTAAATCTGTTTCCTCCCACTAGTAAAATAGTTCCAGATTAGACTTTGGGGCATATTTTTCATACGCTGGTGCTTGTGCGCCACACATCAAGAGGTAGAAGCAGGGCCTAGCATAGAAAAAAAACGCAGCTGGTGGCTTATCACATATGAAAAGTCGCCGGCAGCAGCGAGTGCGCCGGCAAGGGGAGAGTAACGCCCTGAGCCGGCCCACTCCCAGCTGGCGGCCCCCAGGCCCCTTCACGCCCCCCAATGGTGTGAAGGTGGCGGATTGGGCCAAATAATCACAAGTGCTAGCAATAAGCTAGCATTTGCAGTTATTTCAGGGCCACTGGCGTGGCGCAGAGGTCCTGATAAATATGCCTCTATGAGTCCATGTTTGCACAACCCACTGCTGTTTGGCTACACCAACCAACTTTTGGCCCTGCCCAAAGCAGAGGTGTAAAATGGCGAGAAGATTTGCATTTTCCCACACAGTGCTCACTGCTAAATTCACCATGCAGTGAGAGCGACAGCATTCTGGTAAGGACATGGGGAGGACTGCCTGTCTGTTTAGGTTAAGATTTTAAGATACACAGAGATATCATTTAAAAAAAGGAGGAGTAGTTCACTGGCAGCCTGGGAGAAAACTTGACTGCTCTCTTCAGAAGTTGACTAATTTCTACTCATTTGCATGTCAGAAAAATTTCTGCATTTAAGGTACAGTGCCTCAGTGGTAGATCATTTTAGATGATATGGGGAGGACATTTAACCATTTATCAGCAGGTATTACAGGTGTAAGATAATTCTACTAAGTGAAATGCTATCCAGCAAGAATTTCTCCTTACTTGTCTGCATGGGAGTAAGGAAGAGAGGTTTATTTAGACACAATGATAAGTACGGGAAGAATAGAGTGAAAACTGAATGAAACATTTTTCTTTAAAAAAAATATGTAAGGTTCAAATATATCACCTCCACTTTTTATTTAAATAATAAAAGAATTTTGAAAGTTCAGTGAGCCCTTAAGGTTCCATTCAAATTGATTGTTTCATTTTAGCATTTTATTGGCAAGGGTTAATAAACGTATAAAGATAGCTTTTATGCTGCCTTCAAGTTTGAGCCAACTGTTTTTTTTTGCTTCTGTATCATTTTTGTGTTTTTAGAGTATTTTTAGGGTCAGGGTTTTAAAATGTTTACAAATAAATTTATTGTGTACCTTCAGGTATTCTGCCTCATGCACACAAATGTGTATTGGGGTTGCCTAGGACTTATTTTTTTTGCAGCTAACACAAGGCCCCATTACTTTCTATGTGCTCATGCACACAGCCAGTGCATGCACCCAGAGGGCATGGGTGGGGAGACTGTCATTTTCTATTGACATATAGTTGGGATGGGGCACCATGAGCCCATTTGTAACTTAAAAGCTAGGGGAACCTTGAGCAACCCAATTGTAAAGGGTTTTTCAAAACTTACATTGGAAATGTATGCAAAATGCACCAAAATTTATCAAAATGCGGCAGAATTTTGCCACTTTTTTGGTGTAGACTCAGCCAACCAACAGGAAGTGCAAAGTTAGATTTTACAGTCTGGTCAATCAACATTAAACAATTTGAAAACTCTGATGCAGCGTAAGACCACATAACTTTGCAATATCTTTTTAAAGAGTTGTCCCGGCTTGGTAAATTACTTAGAAACTGCCCTGTTGAGCAAATTATATTTCCACATGGATGATGGATGTAGCCCATAACAATTTCATTAACGAAACAACATCATCCCTGTACTGGTAGGCACCAAGAACCTTATAGGTCCATTTACTGGAGTTCCCTAACAGATGATCAAATCAGTACAAGTGTTATAGTATCTAGTTTTAAGTTATGTGTAGAAAATTTAAAGTTGACCTTAATTTTGTATGCTAAAATCACAAATGTGATTGAAAATCAATTGAAATCAATTGAAAAACCCCACATAATATGACATTTATTCTCTTAAATTATTTACATTAAAACTTTTTATTTTTAATTCATCTTTGTATTGTCTGAAATATACAAAGACCTTGAAGCTGCTGTCAAATTTGATGAATAGCTACTGTTTTTCAGGGGCATTTTCTGGCGGCTCCAGGACCTTGACTGCATGAGCAGTCATGGTTTAGGATTGTGAGCGTGTAAACTGCAGAGAATCAGAAATATCTGTAAAATGGCCTCTAACAGTCCTCCAAGGAATACAGCAACACAATGTTTTACAAGTAATGGTTTTTTGACACTGTGTCATTTATACTTTCATAGAAATACAAGATTTATATTAAAAAGACGTATATTCGTAACTATTCAATAAAGATTGGTTGGTAAAATATAATAACTACCATTTATTTACAATTAATCTGAAAGAAGAGAAAAGGATTGTCATCATACATAAATTCGAACTGAGCCACCGCTGCACAACTAGTTAGTGTAATCATGGCCATTTAATTAGCTATTCTACCATTTCATTACCACACTAGAGTCATTACCTAAAAGGCCACTGTGCATGTAGGCATATAATAAGCATTAAAACGCACACATCACAGAAAGGATTAATAACTCCATGTTTCTTTTTTAATGAAGCCATTAAAGATCAATGATTAATCCCTATTAGGCCCAACGTATAAATGGCTACTGTTCTAAAATGACTTAAATTTTCACTAAAGTTGATGAATTTGATATAGTGTTTTATATACCTCAGATACATAATATAAAATCTGAAACAAAGGAAGGGTAAAAGGTCAGAAAGGAATGTAAGAACAAAAGAAGAAAGGAAGCTGGAAGGAGAGGACAGAAGAAGGAAAGAATAAAAATAAAACAGGGTAAAAGAAAAGAAAAATGGATGGAAGGAATGACAGAATGAAGGAAGAATGGTTGGAAGAAAAAAGAAACAAAGAAAGGAAGGAAGTATAAGACAGGGAAAGAATGAAGCATGGAAGCAAGAAAGAAGAAATGGAGGATTGAAGTTAGGAAGGGAGGAAGGAGTGGAAGAAAGGAAATAAGAATGATAAAAGAAAGAATAGATGGAAGAAGAGAATAAAGAAGGAAGAACATATAGAGAGAATAGGAAGGAGGAAAAGAATTTAAAAATATTTGAAAGAATATTTACTGTACCTACCATTTTCTTCTAGATAAGTCAAAATGATAGAGTTGGATTCAGTTCCTTCACTGGCATAGTCAAGAGGTATATTGCCATTTACATCTTGCAAAAGAACATTTGCTCCTGACTAAAAAGGAAAAAAACTAGTCAAAATGCAGTATCATGATATATTTGACATGTAGTTAGGCACAGACATTTTGTATAATTTACACATTGATATTAACATGTAACATGCATCTCTTTTAGCACCATAAGAGATGTAACTTTTCTCTTTTATATACTAATATTCTTCTGGTAAAATTAACTAATAAATATGAACCTTTAGAATGTGTTTATTAAATGTAATCTAATCTCTTCTAGATTGTTAGAAGGCTCAGATAAGGAAATTTGAAGAGAAAGAAATTTGAAGCTTTAGCATCACATTAAAAAATAATGCGTGATGCGAAATGCAACCTGTGAAGATGGGCAAAATTAATCAAGAAAATCAGCAAAAATACCAGATATGCATAAGTTTGGTATCTGGATTGGGGAGGTCAGATAGATGTGAGCTTACAGCCCTGTGAAAACCCAGAAGCCATAAGATAAGATAAGATAAAAGATGATCCTTATTAGTTCCATAGTGGGGTAATACGTGAGATGTATTAAAGCAGCTGCAACATTTTTAATATTGTAAAATCTTGTACAGTAAACATGTACATGTTTCAGGGATCATTATAACTATACAGGCATGTAGACTACACTAAGGGCCGTATAAACAAACAAGCGAAATAAGATAAATTGGGCTAGACGTGCTGCACCCTCCACAACTCAAAAAGAAGAAATGTTGTCAACATGTCATTATTTGTTCTCATGATCGCTGTCCCTTCATCCCTATTCCATTATTGAGAACGTATGTACACTGTCCAACCCTAGCTGACATCATGTTTATAGAGAATTAGCTATTGGCCGACCAAATATTTGGCATACTATCTATCATAGTGTATGAATACAGCTTCTCATAATCACAGGATGCTAAAGATGGATAGTTGAAACCTGGAGTGATTCAGTAGGATTGAACCATAGAGACCACAGATCATTGAGTTCAGACCCCAACAATTAACAAAATTGTGTTATCATGATTATCTCTAGTAAAAAAAGAGGTTCTATGTAAATGAAAATGGTCACTAATCACCAATGTTATAAGGAAGTAAACTTATACTATTTTGCTATACTACATTGTTTTATATCCAGTCAAAAACTCTACTACAAACTTTTCTGCTTGGTGAGTTTATTATAATGTCAGTATAATGCAACATGTCAGCTTTTTGATGGATACCATGTCAACAGTGTATGAGGTTAACTTGCCCTGTCATTGACTGATCACAGAAAACATGTGGATATACTTAATAAAACTTAATCATAAAAACTAAATAAAATACAACCAAATTTAATACATGTAACCTATTCCTATGCTCAAAAAACAAGATTCACACTTCCGTTAGTGGGTAGCCTTCAATTTTTTAGATAATGGAGTTTTATGATAGAAAGGAAAGCAAGTATAGAAATGTATCTATCACAATAAAATACAGGCAACCTCCGGGTACGTACCAGCATAGGTTCTGTGTGGTTTGTTCTTAATGGGGAACCGTCACCACTATTTTCACAAATACCAGTAGTGGCAGGTTCCTATAGAGCTCTAGTAACTCTCTGACACCCTGCTTTTAGCTAAAAGTAGTTTCCCTCAGATCCCATAAAATCAGAGTTATAATCTTGCCTGGTATCCATGCAGCTTTGTAGCGAGTCCGGGGGCGTGGCCTAATGTCATGTGACCAGTGTGACATCATCAAAGGTCCTTAGCTACTTAATATGAAAACTATACCCCTGTACATATCTGACCACATAAGCTTCCATGGACTTCTACTCCTCTATGGCAGGCGCTGTGATTTCATGTGATAAAATTGCTGTGATTTCATGACATTATGCTTAGTGTACAGTTCCTAATGCTACAAAAGCTATAGGACCTGCGATGATGTCACCCTGGTCACATGACATAAGCAGCATACAGCAATAGGGATGGAGAGCAGCTGTTGGACTCAGCCCGAGGAGGCCATGCCCACCTGGACTTGCTGTAGCCATGCTTAGTTACCAGATAAAACGTAAAGTTGTAATATATGCCGAATCTCAGGGGAATAATTTTTAGCTACAAGCAGGTGGCAGATGTTACTAGAGGTCATAGGAACCTGTCACTACCTGTATTGTGAAATAGCGGTGAGGTTCCCTTTAAGTTGAATTTGTATGTAAGTCGAAACTGTAACTGATAATGTAACTCCAACAATTTGACAAATGTATTTTAAAAATGTTTGATGTCATAAGACCAGGATTAACCATAAAGCTTAATTAAAGACAAGCTCTGATAACTGTTTATAACTGTTTATTGTAGCCTAGGGGCAAGTACATTAAATTACTAATTACCAGAGGTCTGTTTGTACTAGGGGTCGTCTGTTAGTCGGGTGTTCTTAAGTAGGGGACCGCCCTGTAGAGCATTAAGGCACTGCAATCACATGTTTTTTTTAATTGTTGGTTTTCACTGCAAACCATGACGTAAGCTCTGCGAGCAGGGACCTCGCTCCTTTTTGTTCTATATGAATTTGTGCTCTGTCATGTTTTATTATATTTGTATTTGTCCCCTATGATTTGTAAAGGGCTACAGAATATGATGATGCTATAATAATATATTATTTATATTATTATTATTATTATTTTAAACCATTGCAAAAAAAACTGCTCTATGCTACATTTCTGTGAGTATGTCTTCGTAGGAGTAGAGACGAGTGATCATAGGTTCATAGACTTAGTATGAACTGGTATTTGTTTCAGCCACAAATAAAATGCTCATATTTTCTGATAATAGGTAATCCATAGTTCATAAATGTGGAACATTGTTTAAAAATGGAGTTTAGCCAATACAATAAAATCAATCTTGATGAAACGTCATCAGTTCAGACCAATTCGATTTAGACCCTAACTAATATTAGAAAAACTTGACAAACTTCTACACATTGGTGCACATTTCCTAAGAGCAATCTATGCAGCCAAAGACTTACCAGCTATGAGAGGGCTCAGCCTGTGAGCCCTCTCCATGCAGCGCGACCCTACCACCGCCGTGAATACACGGCAGGCGGTCGGCGAACCGGTTAAGACTCGGTCGCACCAGCTATACATGAGAAGAGCACTTTTTAGTGCAGTTTCCCAGATTCAGTAAATGGCCCCATTGATCTTAGATGTTTCGCTTATCTCTAGTCAGAGGATAAGAACAGTGTGAAAAATATAGTTTCCTGATTAATGGAAATAAACTGAAGATTTTCCTTTTCTATCCAATTTATTCCAATAAAACAGAAACAGAAGCTGGGTAATTTATTCTTTCTAAAAAAAAAAAAAAGATCAAAGCGACGGGATTTTCTTTTATTTTAACACTGAAGTTTATCAGGATGTTTCAAATTTTTGTTATTTTAGAGATTTGTGTTATTAGGATTATCGAAATGCTAGCTGACATTATTAAAACATAACGAAAAAGTATATCAAGGAACTGCTGTAAGTGTAATTAAATACTGTATGTACGGTTGCACTGGATTTACGTATAAGCCTCTAATTCCAACTACAGTTTGCAACCTAGATTTAACACATAAAATAGAATAGAAATTATCTTGTTTCGTTTGTTCTTGTTCATCATTACCAAAAAAAAAATTATAATGGGTCTGACATAAAACAATCATAAAAAGAATTGCCTACATTGATGTTGCTGGTGGTATGCAAATATGAACTTAATTTGAAAAGCACGTGTGGGTAGGGGGAAAACACTGCAGAGCAATAACTTAGAAGCTCATTATGGAAACTTGGCCACCAACTGAGCAAAATAAATAAACACAAATGCTCCCAAATCCTTCACTGCCCTTTCCTACCAGTCCCTAAAACTGTAAATGACAGCATGTGTCATTTAGGAATATAAGATACACAGTTTATCCTGGAAGAAGTTATGCAGAAGTATTAGCCACAGACTTAGCAACTGAATAGAAAGACTTAGGCTAATTTCACACTGGCATTCAAAGCTCCATCCTACCTCCGTTAGAAAAAAGGTAAAGATTGGAGGTAATGGAATTTAAATATACAGTTAAAAATCCTATTGACATCCATGTTAATTTTATGCCATCCATTAGGGTCAGTTTGGCAGGTATCTGTCATAACAAAAAACAGAACATAACAGATGGATAAAATTTACATTTATATCAATGTTGATTTTTATTTAATAATAATTCCTTTATTATATAGCGCAAACAGAACATGCAGCACTACACAGAGTTTGCCAAATCAGTTACCTGTCCCCATGGGGCTCACAATCTAATCAACCTACCAGTATTGCCTTGTAGTGTGAGAGAAACATGCAAACATGGAGAGAACATACAAACTTTTTTCAGATGTTGACCTGGATGGGACTTGAAGCTAGGACCCCAGCACAGCAGGCTGTAGTGCTACTATGGCCACTGGAGTACATTAAGCTCTGCTTTTTACTTTTTTGAACAGGGTAAGGAAATGGAGGATGAACAGTAGTGTGAAATTAGCCTTAGCTCCACGCAGACACGATTAGATGATTACACATCAGCCAAAAATGCTATCAATAATAAAGATCATCTGCTTTTACAGGTAAGAATCATCATATTTTGTCTACTTGTTAACTAATTTACATTCCTTTCACCTTTTGATAGGCATTATGACCCATCTATTATTAATCTCACTGCAACTTTTCTTTCTAAAAAGGTATTACTGTATTTTTCGGACTATAAGGCGCACCGGAGTATAAGGCGCACCATCAATAAATGCCTGCTAAATGTCTAGGTTCGTATATAAGCGCACTGGAGTATTAAAGAGCACCTGATTAAAAGATGAATGACGCAGGTGGCAGACCGTGTACAGTTCAAGGCAGCTGTTGTCTATAAGTACGTTATATATAAGGCCCACTTTGATTTCTGAAGAAAGTCAAGGAACTTTTTGGTGCCCTATAGTCCGAAAAAATATGGTAGAAGTTTACATACAGAGAAGCCAAACAAGAGTGTGAGTTTTTACGTTTAAAGACTCCATTCAAGCATACGTATATGGTGGCATGAGCTAGCTGCAAAATTGGCCGCTAGCTCACAGCCACTGTAGAGGAGCATTATGCCATGGGCACGAACTGGAGTAATCACCACACGTGTCCAAGCCTGTGGCTGTACTGCAAGAAATAGGACAGGTCCTATTCCTGCCAGGATCTGAGGTGCAGCCACACAGCTCAGAAGCGCTCACCCCCTCCTTCTTCACCTGGGGGAATTTGTTGGCTCATGTCATCGTGTAGAATGGAGCAAGATAAATCCCTGCACTGAAACATAGCTCTATCTATAGACTTTGATATACACTTTTTATGTGGATACGGAAATTCCTCTTTAATCATGGTGCACTTGGGGTTCCTCTATTCCTCATAACTTAAACTTCTCTCTGAAATTGACAAATTCTATTTTGCTAGCATGATGTCAGAATTACAAGTTTCTAGATCCCGTCCATAAGCCAGAAGACAACAGAATGATATAGACTGCTGTCATTAATGAGAAGACTAATGCCATAAATGCTATTTTCATACAGATGGCCACTAGTCTACCCGAAACATAACCCAAGATTGTGAATCTAACTCATGATCACATGGTAAAGACATAACAAGAAGCGGTCGTATTTTAAAGGATATGGAATTAGAAAACAGTTACTCCAAGTTTTACGTGCCTAAGGATGGTTCTACAAAAAACTGTATTGCTTTATGGCCTTATTTTTTACACGCTTTCATTTCGGCTTCATTGTTGCATAAATAATCCTTTGGGAATCTGGTGTGGCTCTCTCACGAGGATTGTAGTTTTTTAATTTTAGAATTTCTTGGCTGTCTAAAGACAAGATGTTTTTGTATTTAGTTACATACTGATAATACATGTTTTGGAGCGACTGCACCAAACATACTACATTGTGTAGTGTCCACTTTGCCTTTTATATTTCTTATGGAAAGTGCGGGGCTTTGGTTACATATTTTTCATTAGAGCCCAGGGCATAAGGTTTGTTTCTGTTCTTAAAAATACTAAGTTCTCTAATTTGTTGTTTCAAAGCATATGGTCACTGGCAAACCACAATTTAATCCATATTTCATGTAAGAAAATGTAATCTTCAGCCAAAAGATAGATTAGGTACAGACATTTTGTATAATTTACACATTGATATTTACATGTAACATGCATCTCTTTAGACATAAGAGACTGTAAACTTTTCTCTTTTTATATACTAATATTCTCTATGGTAAAATTAACTAATAAATATGAAACCTTTAGAATGTGTTTTATTAAATGTAATCTAATCTCTCTCTAGATTGATTAGAAGGCTCAAATAAGGAAATTTGAAGAGAAAGAAATTTGAAGCTTTAAGCATCACATTAAAAATAATGGAGTGATGCGAATTGCAACCTGTGAAGATGGGCAAAATTTAATCAAGAAAATCAGCAATAAAATACCAGTATATGCATAAGTTTGGTATCTGGATTGGGGAGGTCAGATAGATGTGGAGCTTACAGCCCTGTGAATACTCCAGAAGCCATAAGATAAGATAAGATAAAAGATGATCCTTTATTAGTTCCATAGTGGGGTAATAGGTGAGAGTTATTAAAGCAGCTGCAACATTTTTAATATTGTAAAATCTTGTACAGTAAACAGGTACATGTTTCTGTGATCATTATAACTATACAGGTATGTAGACTACACTACAGGGGCCGATATAAACAAACAAGCGAAACAAGATAAATTGGGCTAAACTGTGCTGACCCTCCCACAACTCAAAAAGAAGAAATGTTGTCAACAGTATCTGGATTGGGGAGGTCAGATAGATGTGGAGCTTACAGCCCTGTGAATACTCCAGAAGCCATAAGATAAGATAAGATAAAAGATGATCCTTTATTAGTTCCATAGTGGGGTAATACGTGAGAGGTATTAAAGCAGCTGCAACATTTTTAATATTGTAAAATCTTGTACAGTAAACAGGTACATGTTTCAGGGATCATTATAACTATACAGGCATGTAGACTACACTAAAGGGCCGATATAAACAAACAAGCGAAACAAGATAAATTGGGCTAGACTGTGCTGACCCTCCCACAACTCAAAAAGAAGAAATGTTGTCAACATGTTCAGTTATTTGTTCTCATGATAGCTGTCCCTTCATCCCTATTCCATTATTGAGAACGTATGTACACTTGTACCAACCCTAGCTGACATGTTTATAGAGAATTAGCTATTGGCCGACCAAATATTTGGCATACTATCTATCATATGTGTATGAATACAGCTTCTCATAATATCACAGGATGCTACAAGATGGATAGTTGAAACCTGGAGTGATTCAGTAGGGATTGAACCATAGAGACCACAGATCATTGAGTTCAGCACCCAACAATTAACAAAATTGTGTTATCATGATTATCTCTAGTAAAAAAAGAGGTTCTATGTAAATGAAAATGGTCACCTAATCACCTAATGTTATAAGGAAGTAAACTTATACTATTTTGCTATACTACATTGTTTTATATCCAGTCAAAAACTCTACATAAACTTTTCTGCTTGGTGGATTTATTCATAAAGGTATATTACACTTTTTGCACTGATATGTACAGTAATATGCCATGCATTGTCAGCTTTTTGATGGATACCATGTCTAACAGTGTATGAGGTTAACTTGCCCTGTCATTGACTGATCACAGAAAACATTGTGGATATACTTAATATAAAACTGTAATCATAAAAACTAAATAAAATACAAACCAACATTTAATACATGTAACCTATTCCTAATGCCCAAAAAAACACAGATTCACCCTTCCGTTAGTGGTAGCCTTCAATTTTTCAGATAATGGAGTTTTATGATAGAAAATGGAAAGCAATAGAAATGTAATCTATCACAATAAAATACAGGCAATCTCTGGGTTACGTACCAGATAGGTTCTGTGTGGTTGTTCTTAAAGGGAACCCGTCACCACTATTTTCACAAATACAGGTAGTGGCAGGTTCCTATAGAGCTCTAGTAACTCTCTGACACCCTGCTTAGCTAAAAGTAGTTTCCCTCAGATCCCATAAAATCAGAGTTATAATCTTGCCTGGTATCCATGCAGCTTTGTAGCGAGTCCAGGGGCGTGGCCTAATGTCATGTGACCAGTGTGACATCATCAAAGGTCCTTAAGCTACTTAATATGAAAACTATACCCCTGTACATATCTGACCACATAAGCTTCCTGGACTTCTACTCCTCTATGGCGCGCTGTGATTTCATGTGATAAAATGCTGTGATTTCATGACATTATGCTTACTGTACAGTTCCTAATGCTACAAAAGCTTAGGACCTGCGATGATGTCACCCTGGTCACATGACATTAAGCAGCATACAGCAATAGGGATGGAGAGAAGCTGTTGGACTCAGCCCGAGGAGGCCATGCCCACCTGACTTGCTGTAGCCATGCTTAGTTACCAGATAAAACGTAAAGTTGAATTATGCGAATCTCAGGGGAAAATTTTTAGCTACAGCAGGTGGCAGATATTTACTAGAGGTCTAAGGCCACCTGTCACTACCTGTATTTGTGAAAATAGCGGTGACGGGTTCCCTTTAAGTTGAATTTGTATGTAAGTCGAAACTGTATACTTTATAATGGTAACTCCAGACAATTTGACAAATGTATTTTAAAAATGTTTGATGTCATAAGAACCAGGATTAACCATAAAGCTTAATTACAGACAGCTCTGATAACTGTTATAACTGTTTATTGTAGCCTAGGGCTAAAGTACATTAAATTACTAATTACCAGAGGTCTGTTTGTAACTAGGGGTCGTCTGTTAGTCGGGTGTTCTTAAGTAGGGGACCGCCTGTAGAGCATTAAGGCACTGCAATCACATGTTTTGGTTTTAATTGTTGGTTTCACTGCAAACCATAGACTGTAAGCTCTTGCGAGCAGGGACCTCGCTCCTTTTGTTCTATATGAATGTTTGTGCTCTGTCATGTTTTATTATATTTGTATTTGTCCCCTATGATTTGTAAAGGGCTACAGAATATGATGATGCTATATAAATAATGATTATTATTATTATTATTATTATTATTATTATTAAACCATTGCAAAAAAAACTGCTCTATTGCTACATTTCTGTTGAGTATGTCTTCGTAGGAGTAGAGACGAGTGATTCATAGGTTCATAGACTTAGTATGAATCTGGTATTTTTCAGCCACAAATAAAATGCTCATATTTTCTGATAATAGGTAATCCATAGTTCATAAATGTGGAACATTGTTTAAAAATGGAGTTTAGCCAATACAAAATAAAATACAATCTTGATGAAACGTCATCAGTTCAGACCAATTCGATTTAGACCCTAACTAAATATTAGAAAAACTTGACAAAACTTCTACACATTGGTGCACATTTCCTAAGAGCAATATGCAGCAAAGACTTACCAGCTATGGAGAGGGCTCAGCCTGTGAGCCCTCTCCATGCAGCGCGACCCTACCCCCCTCCCTTTTTCTTTTCCCCATTATGCTGTGCTGTGTATTTTTTACCGTTTTATGGATTAAATAAATTTTGACGATTTTATCGATCTACTGGCTCCTCGCATCTAGCTGGATAAAAGCTTCCTTTCTCGATTGCTGCTTCGTGTGCACCTGTGGCCAAGGTTGTCCGTGCTGGAGCCATTTGGAGCCGAGAAAACGAGGATTGTCTGGACTATGTGGTGAGCTGATCTACGATAGTATTTCGTACTTGTTGATTTGCTTTACTAATTACTAGAGGTCTGTTTGTAACTAGGGGTCGTCTGTTAGTCGGGTGTTCTTAAGTAGGGGACCGCCTGTAGAGCATTAAGGCACTGCAATCACATGTTTTGGTTTTAATTGTTGGTTTCACTGCAAACCATAGACTGTGAGCTCTTGCGAGCAGGGACCTCACTCCTTTCGTTCTATATGAATGTTTGTGCTCTGTCATGTTTTATTATATTTGTATTTGTCCCCTATGACTTGTAAAGGGCTACAGAATATGATGATGCTATATAAATAATGATTAATATTATTATTATTAAACCATTGCAAAAAAACCTCTCTATTGAGTATGTCTTCGTAGGAGTAGAGACGAGTGATTCATAGGTTCATAGACTTGGTATGAATCTGTTATTTTTCAGCCACAAATAAAATGCTAACATTTTCTGATAATAGGTAATCCATAGTTCATAAATGTGGAACATTGTTTAAAAATGGAGGTTAGCCAATACAAAATAAAATACAATCTTGATGAAACGTCATCAGTTCAGACCAATTCGATTTAGACCCTAACTAAATATTAGAAAAACTTGACAAAATTTCTACTCATTGGTGCACATTTCCTAAGAGCAATATGCAGCAAAGACTTACCAGCTATGGAGAGGGCTCAGCCTGTGAGCCCTCTCCATGCAGCGCGACCCTACCACCGCCGTGAATACACGGCGGGCGGGCGCGAACCGGTTAATGACTCGGTCGCACCCAGAATTTTACATGAGAAGAACACTTTTAGTGCAGTTTCCCAGATTCAGTAAATGTGCCCCATTGAATCTTAGATGTTTCGCTTATCTCTAGTCAGAGGATAAGAACAGTGAAAAATCATAGTTTCCTGATTAATGGAAATAAACTGAAGATTTTCCTTTTCTATCCATATTTATCCAATGTTAAAACAGAAACAGAAGCTGTGTAATTTATTCTTTTTAAAAAAAAAAAAAAGATCAAAGCTGACAGGGATTTTTCATTTTTATTTTAACACTGAAGTTTATCAGGAAGGTTTCAAATTTTGTTATTTTAGAGATTTGTTGTTATTATGATTATCGAAATGCTAAGCTGACATTATTAAAAACATAACGAAAAAGTATATCAAGGAACTGCTGTAAGTGTAATTAATATACTGTATGTACGGTGCACTGGAATTTTACTATAAGCCTCTAATTCCAACTACAGTTTGCTAACCTAGATTTAACACATAAAATAGAATAGAAATTATCTTGTCTTCGTTTGTTCTTGTTCATCATTAACAAAAAATAAATATATAATGGGTCTGACATTAAACAATCATAAAAAAGAATTGCCTACATTGATGTTGCTGGTGGTATGCAATATAATTGAACTTTTAATTTGAGCACGTGTCGTGTAGTGGGGAAAACCACTGCAGAGCAATAACTTAGCAGCTCATTAATGGAAACTTGGCCACCAACTGAGCAAAATAAATAAACACAAATGCTCCCAAATCCTTTCACTGCCCTTTCCTACCAGTCCATAAAACTGTACAATGACAGCATGTGTCATTTAGGAATATAAGATACACATGTATTATCCTGGAAGAAGTTATGCAGAAGTTATTAGCCACAGACTTAGCAACTGAAAGTAGAAAGACTTAGGCTAATTTCACGCTGGCATTCAAAGTTCCATTCCTTACCTCCGTTAGAAAAAAGGTAGAGATTGGAGGTTAATGGAAGTTTAACATATCAGTTAAAAATCCTATTGACATCCATGTTAATTTTATGCCATCCATTAGGGTCAGTTTGGCAGGTATCTGTCATAACATAACATAACAGAACATAACGGATTATGTAAAATTTACATTTATATCAATGTGATTTTTTATTGATAATAATAATTCCTTTATTTATATAGCGCACACAGATCATGCAGCACTACACAGAGTTTGCCAAATCAGTACCTGTCCCCATGGGGCTCACAATCTAATCAACCTACCAGTATGCCTTGTAGTGTGAGAGGAAACCCATGCAAACATGGAGAGAACATCCAAACTTTTTTTCAGATGTGGACCTGGATGGGACTTGAAGCTAGGACCCCAGCACAGCAAGGCTGTAGTGCTACCTACTGGCCCACTGTGATACATTAAGCCTCTGCTCTTTACTTTTTTGAACAGGGGTAAGGAATGGAGGATTGAACAGTAGTGTGAAATTAGCCTTAGCTCCCACGCAGATCAGAGATGATACACATCAGCCAAAATGCTATCACTAAATAAAGATCATCTGCTTTTACAGGTAAGCATCAATATATTTTGTCTACTTTGTCAACTAATTTACATTCCTTTCACCTTTTGATGACCCATCTATCATTAATCTCACTGCAACTTTTCTTTCTAAAAAGGTATTACTGTATTTTTACAGTAACCTTACTATAAGGTGCACCGGAGTATAAGGCGCACCATCAATAAATGCCTGCTAAAATGTCTAGGTTCGTTTATAAGCTGCACTGGATGAATGACCAGCAGGTGGCAGACCTGGGTACAGTTCAAGGCAGCTGTTGTCTATAAGTACGGTTTATATATAAGGCCCACCTTTGATTTCTGAGAAAGTCAAAGGACTTTTTGTGTGCCTTATAGTTCGAAAAATATGGTAGAAGTTCGCAGGCAAGAGAAGCCAACAGAGTGTGAGTTTTATTGTTTAAAGCTCCATTCACAGATACGTATATGGTGGCCATGAGCTAGCTGCAAAATTGGCAGCTAGCTCACAGCCACTGTAGAGGAGCATTATGCATGGGCACGAACTGAGTATCACCACACCATGTCCAAGCCATGTGGCTGTACTGCAAGAAATAGGACAGGTCCTATTCCTGCCAGGATCTGAGGTGCAGCCACACAGCTCAGGAGCGCTCACCCCCTCCTTCTTCACCTGGCTTGTGGCTCACAGTTCACTTTTGTATGAATGGAGCCTAAGAAAAATCCCAGCACTCCATTCCTATAGCTTTGATATATACATTTTTTATGTGGAGTACGGAAATTCCCTCTTCAATCACTGTGCTCCTCTTGGGGTTCCTCTATTCCTCATAACTTAAACTTCTCTCTGAAATTGACAAATTTTATTTTGCAAGGATGATGTTCAGAATTACATAGTTTCTAGGTCTCCGTCCAGTAAGCCAGAGACAACATAACTGATATAGACTGCTGTCATATAATGAAGACTACATGCCATAAATGCTATTTTCATACAGATGGCCACTTAGCTACCCAGAAACATAAACACCAAAGCATTGTGAATCTAACCATGATACATTGTAAAGCATAACAAGAAGCGGTCAGTATTTTAAAGTGCATATGGTATATTTAGAAACAGTTACTTCAAGTTACTGCTGCTAAGGATGGTTCTACAAACAACTGTATTGCTTTATGGCCTTAGTTTTTTACACGTATTTCCATTTCGGCTTCATTTTTGTTGCATAAATATCCTTTGTGGAATCTGTTGTGTGTTGCTCTTCACCAGAGATTGTAGTTTTTTAATTTTAAGAATTTCTTAGGCTGTCTAAAGACAAGATGTTTTTGTATTTAGTTATATACTGTTATATACTGTTTTGGAGCGACTGCACAGAACATACTACAATTGTGTAGTGTCATAACCTTTGCCTTTATATTTCTTATGTGAAAGTGTGGGGCTTTGTTACATATTTTTCATTAGAGCCCAGGAGCATTAAGGTTTGTTTCTGTTCTTAAAAATCCTAAGTTCTCTTAAATTTGTTGTTTCAAAGCCTCATATGGTCACTGGCAAACCACAATTTAATCACATATTTCATGTAAGAAAATGTAATCTTCAGCCAAAAGATAGCAACTGTTTTACCCTAGGCGGCAAATGTTCTAGTAAATAAAGTAGGTTGAATCTTGATAGCTTTGATTTCATTACTTCTTACAATTATAAACTTGTGGCTGACCTCAATACACCATTTAGTAGGAGGCTATGTTTAGTCATAAAGACAGACTTGTCATTGTTCACCTACTAGCTTAATGAAAGAAAATCTATATATAAAACAGGATCTTAAAGATTTGAACTTAAAATAATGAAAACAACAAGCTAGGAAAAATGATATCAGACTATGAAATAAATATACTTTTCCACATTTATTAAAGAGGCTTTCCAGGGGAAATAAAAAGAGAACACACATATACCAAGGAAGTGATGGGTTATCACAAGACCCACTTTGTCCAATTACTGCTCTCCTCAGACCAGGAGACAAGAAAGGAAGCAAAGTACACTGAAAAATGGCAGAGATATTCTGTGTCTGAGGTGGCAAGGACAAAGCAAGTTCACCACCCCAGAACTTCCAGATGAATGCAATGCCCCAAACCGGAGATACCAGAATGTTTTTCCATATTCATGGAGAGAACTGTATCTATATTTAAATACAGAACTATTCTAGGGTAAACTTTCTGGTCACTTACACTACCCATTTGAGGGCAACGTCTATATATTTGAAGGAAATCCATAATCAGAATCAAACATGATATACCAGGGACACTTTCTCCAGGCACTGTGACTGTGGGGGGTAATCTTCTTATATTTGTCATCTGTGGCCCCTTCATTCTAAAATCAACTTTTACAAATATGCTAATGAGCCAAAGGGACTACCCTAATTACTCTGTGGTCTGGCTTCACACACTGTTATACTGTCTCACACTTCTCCCTGCTCCCTCAGCACTTGTGCATTGAGCACTTCCTGCAGGGCAGTGGGAGAGACAGTGAAACAGCCTTAATATCAGTTCACAGAAAGGATAGGGTAGCCCCTTAGGCTCAATAGCATAATATTAAAAGTTGACCATGGATAACAAATATAAGAGGATAACTACAGTCAATCACAGCAGATTTTAACTTACGTAAAGGAAATCTACCATAAAGTTTAACAAAATACACATACTCAACTACTCCCATGCTGGGAGAGTGAGGTATCTATTATGCAGGAGCCCAGGATTCATGCCTCTCACGTGATGTCATGCCATGCTGAGAGAGGGAGGTGCGAGAGGCGTGAATAATTAGCAGCCCAGAGCGTCGGACATCTTGTCCCTGAGCTCCAGCCTGCTAATTATATGTCTTTTTCCAGCTGATCCCAGCATGTCAAGACTAAAGAAGACCACCACAGGGATCGGGATGAAGAGGAGCATAGTTGAGTATGTGTAGTTTGTTTTTTGTTAAACTTACTGGTAGATTTACTTTAATAAATTGTTAATTTTACTTCAATGTATCTCTTCTCAGGAAAGGGGTTTGATTTTTTTTCTCTAGGTAACATTTGATCCAAATACAATATAGTCCACATTTGATACAACAGGGTTTTTAAATGATGATTATATGTGTGTATGTATTTATGTCTGTCACTTAATAAAACAAAAGCAGTTTAACAAAAAAAAAACAATTGATATATATTGAGATGACTTTTCTTCTTTCAGTAACTTAATGTATATTTGTATATTCAAAAGTATATTCCCTGAATTAAAGGGGTTTGCCCATGAATGTAAATTCTCAAATTTCAATCCCCTATTGATAAAGATCATTTTAACTTTTTACTTATTTTAATCATATTTCTCAGTGATGGTCAGTGTAAAATTCCAGTGTTCTGTGAGATGAAAGTGTGGTTAGATTATCAGGGTATAGGGTTTATATACACTTCCATTTACCTTCTGAACATTGTACTAGTACCTGACACATAGAAAGAGTGATGAGACAGATCAGAGATGAGATCCATGAAATGCATATTACCCACAATGACACTCTTAGATAAAGAACATATCTGCCTGTAGCTTGTAGCTCTCCTCACGATGTGATGTGTTGTTGTTTGCTGGCAGGAAGTCAGTGAGTGTGAGCTGGTCCTGGAATGCAGGGGGGAGGGGGCTAGAGGCAGAGAACCGCTTAGCTCCACAGCACTGAAATTGTGTACACCAGGACTGATAGAGATAGTTTGGAATTATATCAGTGAAATGCTGTATTTTTGTTAATAACAGTGAATCAGGGAATGTTTTATTGTTATCCTGAGTACATTTAAGAAACTTGTATTTGTGGGAATATCCCTTCAAGAACACCTGATTTACAGACAACTTCTGTTACAAACAGAGCTCTTTGCTCAATGTGACCTCTGGAGGAGCTCTTTGCATGCTGGTAATTTACTGTATTTTAGGGTGAGACTGCAAAGGTCAATTGGAAAACTTATTATATAAGCTTTATTGTTGGTCCCTGCTCGCATGAGAACCCAAAATTCAGAAATTCAAATTGTCACAGTCATAAAAAAAAATATGCCTCTTCCTATATTCTACATAATCCAGAATCTGTCTGTACAGATAGATGCATAAAGTTACCCCATTTGCCATTGCAGAGTAGTGTGTGACTGCTACCTAAATCTATGCCTTGTGTACGTATATGAATGCTTGAAGTCTTTTTTCAGTCTTGACACAGTGAAGTTTAATTCAGCCTGAACGCTAATGAAATGTAAAGTCTATGGCATTTCTTCTAAAAGAATTTGACTACTTTGAGCTACCAGAGGTTATATCATGTAAAAATGTGGACATATTTAAAATTAAATTAAAAAGTAAAACCAAATGGATTAGGAGTACATTGGCAACAAAAAAAAGTTGTCATTCAAGATTTTATGCTTGGTGACAGGTCTTTTTTTAAAAAAAAAACTGACATAAACTGACTTTTCTAAGCCTGCCTTATAGACACTAGCTATGTTTTATTTGGAATGGCTCATCTGGTTGGGAAACTGAAGACATAAAAATATCATGGTCCTAAATTTTAGGAAAACATTTGGAATGCTTTTAAAGCCATATTGAAAAATGGATTCCAATGAGTATCAACCTGAAAGAGTATATGCAAAAATTCTTATTGTCATACAGATCTATGTTTGCCCATCTTTCATAAAGTTTTTGTGCAGCAAACACTTTCAGGCACATTTTCCATTCAACAATATCCATTAGCTACACTGTATGAAGCTTCACAGCCTTAAGGCTAAGCAATTACTGATATCAGATGTGCACTCACTGGGAAAAACTGCTTTGAGTTAAGAAGAAGAAAACCAATTCCAAGAACATAGAGGCATTCTACAGAGGCATGACATTGATAAAGATATCTCTTGTGTCATGTCGCAGTCTGCTCCTCTGAAATCCCACTGTTAACCAATGAGCTGCATCACCTCCTATTTTATCTTCCAAATCCCTTAATAAATAGGTTGTTTATTTAAAAAAACACAGAAGCATATAAAGCTGTGCTATATATAATCAGGCCTTAGGAAATGTCAGACAGTTGTCTATATAAAGTGGTTATGTGAGCAATCCTGCAAATAATGCTTCATGTTTGTTCTTGGCCCAGGTTTAAGAATCTACGGCAATCAAGGCTCTTGTCAAGGCATCAGGATTCGATGTGGCAACATAGCAATTTATGGATGTGAAGTTACACAAGCAAAATCTAACCTGCTGTCTGGAATTAAGGACCAATTTAGTACATTTATAGTGGACATTTGTTGGGAATGTTGCCCACTATAATCAGCGTACCATGTTTCCTTGGCTACAAGGACCATTTGGCAAACAGAAATTCTAAATAGCACATCTACACATAACACATTTTAGTATGTGTGTCACTGATATTGACTACATATTATGTTGTATACATTGTAGTGGCTTGAAGATGTTTTTGAGGATAAGACACTGATAACTTATTCATTGGATAGCTCATCAATATCCAGGGTCGGACTGGGATGCCTAGGGCCCACCAGTGAAATTGATTATGGGGGCCCACCTACTGCTACATGAAATATTATATGTCCATTTTTAGGCCTCTGCATATGAATAAGTGGATTATAGCGCATCTTACAACCACAACTGTATTGGCCACTGCTGTATAGCAAATTTAGCAATGCAAACATGGCATTTGGTAGGGAAATGTTAAGGGGGCGCCATTCTGTTTCATATGGAGGGGTCACCCCCTCCTCCTGTCCAGCGCACGGCGGTATGCCCGCCCGGCGGGCATAACGCCGTTTGAATGTAGCGTAAGATGAATTGAATGTCATTTGAATGTAAGCGTACTGGTGGTACAAGTAGTTTAACAGAGATGAAATTACCCCCGTAAATAAAGCTTTGACATCAGGTTTGTATGTTCCCTCTGTGTTTGCGTGGATTTCCTCCAGGTCCTCTGGTTTCCTCCCACACTCCAATAACATACTGGTAGGTTGATTAGATTGTGAGCCCCATGGGGACAGGGACTGATCTAGCAAGCTACTTACAGCCCTTGCCGAATCTGTAGGCGCTACATAAAAAAAAGGATTATTATTATTTATTATTAAATGTATCCATGGTGCTCCATTAACTTTTAAAGGGGTCTTCCACTTTCAGCAAATAAGTGCTATGGTTTGTGTAAGGAAAAGTTATCCAATTTTCCAATATACTTTCTGTATCAATTCCTCATGGCTTTCTAAATCTCTGCTTGTCATTCTATAGGATGCTTCTAGGTTTACTTCCAGTGGATAAAAACCAGTTCCTGGCCATGTGATGGTCATGCAGGTGCATGGCCAATTATTATCGGCTCACGCACCTGTGTGTCCATCACACGACCATGGACAAATCTCTATCTTCCGGAAGTAAACAGAGAAGCTTTCATAGCAGGACAGTAAGTAGAGATCTAGAAAACTGTGAGGAATTGATACAGAAAGTATTTTGGAAAATTGTATAACTTTTCCTTACACAAACAATACCATTTATGTACCGCGAGTGGACAGCCCCTTTAAGTGGCTGTTAAATTGACAATTGCATAGAAGTCTGTTGGAATGTAAAGGCTATGGTTGGGACTAGGTGACATCATAATAATAATTCCTTATTTACATAGTGCCTACAGATTACGCAGCGCTGCACAGAACTTGTCACATCAGTCCCTGTCCCCAATGGGGCTTCCAATCTAATCAACCTACCAGTATGTTTTGGAGTCTGGGAGCAAAACGGAGGACCCACGCAAACACAGAGAGAACATACAAAATCTTTGCAGATGTTGACCTGGATGAGACTTGAACCCAGGTCCCCAGCGCTACAAGGCTGTAATACTAACCACTGAGCCACCGTGCCGTCCATAATCATGTAATGGCAACATTGGTCACTCTGCAAAAATGGATGACACACAGAGACTACATATGGCTCAGAAACTGACTACACTCCGATAACACATAGGCCTGGGTCTATTATTCTGGCTGTGTCAGTTTTCTATTGACTTTGCACTAGAAAGAACATTTTGGAGCTTGCACAGGTATTTATAAAGTGTCTGCTCCAGTTTTGTGCCGCGGCTTCTCTGCGTTTTACACCTAACGGGGCGAGTTACTGCTTAGTCAGAGTTTAATTTATTGCTGCCACTTGACAGAATTGTGTTGCATGCTGTATGCTAAAGGTGCACCGAAAAAAGGCTGGTGGCCACTTCCTGAGCAGTGCAGGGGGCGTTAGATTACTGAAGACCGTGCGCCAGTATATGTCGCACATTGCCTCACTTCTAATAATTCTACGCCTTAGACGTGCAGTTAGAATACGTTAGCCCCGCATTTCTGTCAGTATATCCTATTCTGTGTCATGTACTGGGAAGCATTAAAAAAATCAGATGTGATAGAATAAAACACAGTCTATTGGTCGGTGCGATCATGGCGATAAAACATGGCGATTTAAAAAAGGGTTTGTTTTTAATTTTTCTGAAAGGAAATCATTAGGAAGTTGTGTTTTTTATACTTCGGTGAGGTAAGATGTCATTTATGGGGCATGCTTATGTTTGTATTACAGGCGGTCCCCTACTTAAGAACACTCGACTTACATACGACCCCTAGTTACAAACGGCCCTCTGGATGTTGGTAATTTATTGTACTTTATCCTTAGGCTACAATAATCAGCTGTAACAGTTATCACAGGTGTCTGTAATGAAGCTTTATTGTTAATCCTGATTCTTATGACAACCCAACATTTTTAAAATCCAATTGTCACAGAGACCAAAAAAGTTCTGGCTGGGATTACAACGATAAATATACAGTTCCGACTTACATACAAATTCAACTTAAGAACAAACCTACAGACCCTATCTTGTATGGAGAATTTTGGAGAATCTCTGGAAAATCTTTGGTGGAGGGGGGAAACATGGGGCAAAGGGGGTTAAAGTAAACCTATACAAAAGTGGGCTGAAGAACTACAACTTTCAGCAGCTCCTTCAGCTTCAGGTAGTTAGTGTAGTGCAGATTATTGTTGTAAATACCTACTGTTCTGTGCAGGAGGCCACCATGCAGATCTGAGGAGAGAGAACAGCTCTTCAGCACCCAGGTCCCACCTGCGCGCAGCTCAGGGTTAGGTGGGGCAGAGTGATGATACCTCAGCTACAAGCTGCTTTCTCATTGGTGGCCCCAGGTGCCTGTCAGGAGCAGGGGTGGGCCCACTGTGCAATCTAGTGGGCCCATGTCTGCTCAGCAGCTCCAGTGCTGATGCTCTCTGCCTGGCTGCTCAGTGCAGCTGGAGGTACAATTAACCCATTCTTTACCTGCTGGCAGGAGCAGAGCCAGGAGTCTCTCATCTTCCCCCAGCACTGGGCAGTGAGGTGTAATGTGCTCACAGTGACTCTCACTGCCCGGAGCTTTATGTGAAGATGAGAGACTCCTCCGCTCTCCAGCTGATTCTGCCTTCTGCTGCTCCCGGAGGTATGAATGTGCCCGTCCTGCTGGGATTACTGAATGTGTCTGCTCACAATCATAGGAGCCAGTCCAGACCTAGTGCTGCGAGCAGACACATTCACTGACAGGGATACATGGTTTCACAGATGCAGGAGGCACTGCCTCAGCGTTCTGCATAGTATAATGAGGGGGCGGAGCCAAGAGCTGCTGGGGCCCACCGGGGGGTTTCCCGACTCCCCGGTGGCTCAGTCCGAGCCTGTCAATATCAGATCAGCGGGAGTCCTAACCTATGAAGGGGTCATCAATATCTTTATCCTTGAATACCACTTTAAGCTGTCCAGCAAGACACATACACTGGATTCACAAGTAGCCTTGTAATCAGCAGCACTCTAACGACAGTTTAGAGACATGTTTTACATATCCAATACCATCTTCTAGACATATATGTTATTTAGATTGGAAATAAAGTTAAGCTATAATTTTACAGATTTTATAAAACTTGTAGAAACACAACTCCCAGGGCTCAGATGAATTATGCCATATGGTATATCCATAGGTGCTAATATATCAGAAGGGTATTTTTTTCTCTAGAAAAATAATCTACAAGAAGCCAATTTATTTCTAGCCCACAAAGAGAATAGGTAAATTTGACCTCTATTTTTAAGAGAATTTTATCTTAAGGAGAAATCAAGATGGTATGAATGAGACTATGTATGAGCTAAATCTATTTCACCAAGTAAGAGGACAAAGGGTTTGTAAATGAGGACTTAACGTGTACTTAAAAAAAAATTGTAAAAAAAATGACAGATCTGAAAAGTTCAAATCTCAGAATTTAGGGGCAGAAGTTTCAATGTGATTGCATCTCATCAGCACAGTTTAGCTATGTGAGAGGCCATAGACGCAGGTCAGAGAAAAGTCTCCTTACATAGAGTGCCATTAGTGAAGGTGTACAGAGACTTAAACGCCATGCATTACCCCCTGGGGATTCTTGGAAATATGCTAATAAGTCAGTATATAGAGCAATGGCACAATAAATACAAATTGCATCATTCTAAAGAACCCCAAAAACTTAATCAAGAAATAATTTTTGCCCCCCAAAAAATAAACAATACGACTTAAAAAGGATTCCCGGGGTGTAGCATTCTCTTATTCATTTATCTAATCTGCATAACAATAGGTGATTCGACCCACAGACACTAGTTCACAGCAAGAACTTTTAGGCATATTTCTAATTTTCAACATCCAATCTTCTACATCATATTGGATAATACTTAATGATTCTGCTTCTTGTATTTTAGAACTACCTAGGAGAACAGACCCTGCAAATTGATTTTGACTTTGATTTTTTTTTTAAAAAAGAGAAACAGCAAGTATCCAAGTTTTTTATCAGGTAATATTATACGCAGTTTCTCGTTTTAGTTACTTGGAGCATTTTGCTCTGCTGGATTCTTTGTATTTTGTCTGGTACCATTAACAGTATTCTCATATCATACCTTGTGACATTGATTGGATCAGAAGAGGAAACAAATCATCACAGAATACTTTGATTTGTCTGACTTGCAAATGTATGTAATTGTTTATCGATTTTGTCTGGAGGTTATCCTACTGAATTATGTTAATTGACATTATAAATATAGAACAAAGAAAGAAATAAGAACCTTAGAATCACAAACATAGAGTCTTGTTATATCTGTAAGCAACTGTAATACATGTCCTAATTGACAGTATATTATTTGCCAAGGAGACTTCCCAACAGCTCAGCTGTAGATAGTAGTCTACAAAAAAGGCTAAACAAGTAGAGCACTTCAATTAAAGTTAAACTATTTTATCATAGTTACCAACATTTTAATTGGCAAAATTAGGACAATGAAATCTTACTGTTAGACATGCTTTTTTTAATTAATCGTGCTAAATTTAGTGAAGTTTGCAGCATCTCAAGAAATGGTTAAAGATGGAACCTATACTTTAGTGACACCAATCTTTCAGTGGTGGTTGAAATGGTGGTCAAAGAGCTACAAGTCATCTCGGACCCTCATCTACCAATGTAGATCATCAATGAGAAGAGTGTGGTTGCACATCCTACTCATAACTTTTTGCTATTTTCGAGAAGATAGGTACCAGGTCACTCAAGACACAAATCAACTATTTTTTTGACTTGTGGACTCTTTCTTTCACCTAACCATTAAGTTTTGGGTAACAATTAAGGGTTTTTACAAACTGACCTAACTCATTGTCACCCTTTAACCCCTTTACTTGTCTTTGTTGCATGGAGTTCGTCAGGTCGCCCTCTTGAAGGGCTGCTGTGTAGCTGACAATTGTTCAGTTGTTGTAATAGAAGCCATAGGATGTAGTCAGTACACAGAATGCAAAAGATCTCACATGAACCAGCTCACAAGGAAACATTTTTCACAGCTCCTCACAAAGACCCATAGAGCTAAAAGGGGTGATCATGCCTGTCAGAGCACATAGCAAGTAAGATGAATAGATGCTGATTAACATGACTGCAGTGTTTGGAAACCCCCCAGTGTTTGGGGACAGACCATTTTGTGTGTTAACTAAATAAGTAGACTCACCCAAGGTTATGTTAACCAATGCTACATCTGTACTGCCAACATTACTGAGGAATGGTGCTTTTGGATCAATACTACCTATAGATAACTGACATTTAGCTTACCCAAAGTAATGCCAGGTTGAGAGCCATTCACTTTCTAACACGTTTAACACCAACACGCTTTAGTTTAAGACTGGTGTCCAATGTCAATGTCCAACATATAAAATTTTCTGCGTTCTGTGTCAATTTTGTGTCTATGTCAGCATTGTACTATGGATACTAATTTAAATAAGTATCTGAAATGATGAATATAATTGAATATTCTGTGTACTTACAAACAGAAGCAGCAGGACAATATCAGGGTTATCACATGCGCAAGCAACATGCATAGGAGTCCAGAATTCTTCATCTTGGTGGTTTACATTAACTCCACGGTCAATGAGGATTTCTGCTGCAAATGCATTATCATACCGTGCACACTGGAAGAGATAAAGAAAACGTCTTTCAGACTGATTGACATAGGTACATTTTCAAGAACATTTTCGTATTGTAAAGCTATAATTCAAGGGATTAGAGGCTCAGAATAAGCCAGTATTCCACTTTTGATTTTGCAGCAGTGCACCTGTCATCTGATTTATGAGGATAAGCAGAAATTTATGATATTGTGGGATGTGTATGTATTTTGGTACAAAACTCAAAATCCATTTCCAAAATGGCTAAAGAAGAGTTTATATGTTGTTGAGCAGTCAGAATGGATAACAGCAGGCAGAAGAAACCTGAAGACAATGAGCTGCATATCACATACTGAATTCTAATCACATGTACCAAGCAAAGGGGAACTGCGTGCAAACCACTATAGAATTGAGATAAATTGGGACAAGAGCTTGGGGGAAAAGAACTGAAAATCTAGAAAGAAAGGAAAAAATGGGACTGTAGCGGGAGATTAACAGAATTTGTACGGTCACTTCATGTTTGGAGTAAAATATGCTGACGCTTTGTGACATAAAATCTATTTCATATCATAAAACTGTACAATGTGGAGGAGTGTGTAACACGGAATGAATGATTTTGGAGAGATGAGAACTGCTTCCTACATTTGGGGCATCTAGAAGATGTCCATGAACTAGTAAGCACTGAATGCAATGTTACAACACTAGCTAAACAGAAAATAGTACATTGTTAAATGTTTCCATTAGTCTCAGAAACAATCCAATAACCTGCAAAGCTAGAAGAAACTTTAATTTCCCTGTGGTATCAATGTAGATCTGTCAGTAGAAACAAACTGTTTAATGCCAGTCTGTGTTTCAGTTCATTCCTGGAGTACAGGCAGCCTGTATTCTAATGTTGAAACTTGTCGAAATAAAGCTCTTGGGTGAGATAGAACCATACTGCTTAGCTCCAGCAGCATATGCCTGTAGCCGGGTCTCTTCATTCTTGCTCAGTCTACTTCCTCCTGTATAAACTTCTATGTAATCTTTTACCCCCACCTCTAAGTCAGTCATGATTGAGCAAAAATATTAAAGAGGGTCTTTCTCCACATTCACCAAATTCAACTGCCTGCATCCTTTAATTGGCATTGTCATGATGATTCTGGGACAGTAGTAATAATTTCTCCACTTCACTGTTCCCAAGAAATCAATTATTATTTTTTAGATCTCCTATGTGGTGCCATTTGAAAGTAGAGAGCCTAATTAGCATAATTGCAGGTTAGTTTCAGTAACCAATATGCTAACTAGCCTCTGGTGTTTGTTCCTGGGATGGGGCAGACAACCAGTCACCACCAATCAGACAGTAGAACTCTCAAAAATATTAACATTGGTAACTTTGGAACGGTGTATGAATTAATAGAAAAATGCATATTAAAGGATGCAGCAAATTGGAAGTGGTAAAAGGTCCTCTTTAGGGAAGATTCGCTATGGAATTTCCATAGTACAGTATGTCTGTTGACAACGGATCATTTTGTTTCTGCCTACGTCTGTTTTTTGTCAACATCGATTTTTTTTTTAAATCCATTATGCTTCAATTGTGTTTCATGTCCACAAAAAAGAAAAAAGCAGACAGTTTAACATTGGTTTTAAGACATAACATATAGTACCCCAGCATCATCAGTGAAAAAAAATGAATTTCATAATTTCTATTTCCTTCTGTGATACATATGCAAACAAAAAAAACAAAAAAAAAAATTTCACAGACAACAGGTCAGTTGTCTGTCAACAGATCAACAAATGTGAAATGTGAAAACACAAAAGAATTGGTCAGTAAGGCCATGAAAATCACACAAGCATGGATGAGAAAAACTACACCAGTGTGAAATAACCCTTAAAGAAAATCTACCATCAAAATCCATCATGATAAAGAAGGGGCACTTACAGATCCAGGCACCGTGACTGTGGCAATCTTCGTATATTTGTTACCCATGGCCTCATTCCTTCTGAAATAAACTTTTACACTTATGGTAATGAACTGAAGGGCTCTGGGCGGTTCATAGCATGTTTCTCCCAAGCCCCTTTACGTCCTGCTAGATTACACAGGCAGGGGGAGGAAGGAGATAGCAGGGGGTTGAGAGATACATGTTCTGCTCATTTTAACAGCCTGTGAATCTGCAGCACTGAGGGTCCGAGATTGCCCACTAGAGCCCTTCAGGCTCAACAGCATAATTTAGAAGTTGATTTTAGAAAATAGGAGGCCATAAATAAATATAAGAAGATTACCACACTCACACTGCCTGCATCTTTAAGTGTCCCTGGTTAATCAAGCTTGATTTGGATGGCAGATTTCCTTCAAACAGAGATTTCAGATTGAATGTCAGATTAGGTAAATTTCTTATAGTGTACTACTGATTTTATGCAAATTTCAAGGAGATTAGCACATCCAGTGACACCCCTTTATCAGCTAAAGTTAACTACTTCAATTGTTTAGTTTAGTATAGTAGATGCTATTATTTCTATAAAATATATCTGGCTCCCTCGATATGTGGGAAATCCCTACTAATCAGGTTTGTAAGCATTGGAGGATCTTATTATAAAGGGCTGTGCTGGCAGTGAGATTATTTCAAAGTTTTTGATTGGACTTTTCTAAGAAAAAAATGGAAGAGAATAGGCCCTTTTGGTCTTCTATATTTACTATAATTTACCCTAAAAATAAATATTTATACAAAAATACAGATAAGTGCTGATAATTCAGTATGATTTGATACTTCTCATTGAATGTAAAGTATAGGTGGGTGCTCACCTTCATTGCCACAACCAACTACACTTGTTTATCTTTAATTTCTTCCACAGGTCGGTCTTTGGTGACCTGATAGCCGGAATCCAGAGGATATAGACTTGTATCCAATGAAGAAAATGTTGAGCAATCGCTAGCTCAAAAAATACCATTCACTGCTCGACCGTAGGGATTCCATTCCATTTGACAAACAGCAAAACAACAAAGACAAATGAGGTGCAAAAAATAGACTCACAACAGGTGCAAAAACAGTGCAGAGAAGGGGGAAATAAGATAAATGACCCCCACAGTCTCATTTTCGGAATAACACCCTAGCTGCATGCCTTAAAAATACACTCACCAGATGAAGTAGACATCCCCCTGAAGTGATATGTGTGTGTGGATCAGCTCCATCCTTTAATAACTGCAAAACTGTAATAAATCAAATAAACAATGCACAGTATTACTCTCCTATAAGGGTATCTCTTACCCCTCTTACATATACTAGCTATATACGGCTGCTTGGTCCAAAAGTCACAGCAATGCACACACAAGCACTTGCATGAATCAAAGGAGATTTTTGGTCCAAAGAAGCCATGTGTAGTGGCATATAAAGTAAAATAAAATAGAGTATCAGGAGCCCTACCCAACATCAAGATAAATAATGGTGACACATTCCATTTAAATATATATATTCCATTTTAACATATAGCACTACCAGATAAATGATCAAATGAAATAAATATTATTCTTTCTTATCAAGAGACATAATATACCAAAATAGTAAAACATATTTTTGTGTTGTTTTAAAGGGTGTCTACCGTCACCCAATTCCAACAACAAGAAAACACAGTGGGGCACATTTACTAACAACAGTACAAACAGCACTAAATGTGTAGTGTGCAGGGTGCACCAGATTCAGGATTTCTGGTACCAATTCTGCATGAATCTGGGGCCCTCCGCACATCTCCGACAGAATGCACCACATTTTTTTGGTGCACCTTTAACATAGGGCGTGCGACACAATTCTGTCTGACTTTGCATGTTTAATCTGGCGCACAGTCCAACTGAGCACTGGAACGTCTCCTTATTTGTGTTGCATGAAGACTAGCGCAGCTGCGCCACAAAAGGGTGTGCAGGCACTTCTTAAATATCAGTGCAAGTAGTTTGCACTAAAAAGAACGTGCAAAGTCCAGCAGAAAACTGAAGTAAATGTGCCCCAGTATTGTGTATGGTATTCTTTAAGTTCTCACAACAAAACTTTTACCTAAGAGAGAATTAGCTTCTCATAGCACTATGCCCTTATCTGCCAGTGAAATGATTTCTTCTTTACAAACTACAAAGTGTCTCCTGATCATTTACACAATGACTGAAGTCCTTTTTTGAAAGAAAAAAACTGATGCATAAGCAGATGTGGCCCCTTTTGCACAAACAAGCTCATCTGCATAAAGATAAAAATGACATTCACTTGTGATTTTACTAGACTTTCTTAAAATATTTTTTTAACTTCTTATCTTAAATAGAAATAATATAATACATTGATAAATTAAATATAATATCCATTGACGTTCAGATTCAGGGTCTAAATATTTAACATGTGCCTCTTTAAAAAGGTGTGTTACAGTTCTCCTTTATACAAAGATGAATTATAATAAACTTTTAAATATGATATACAGTATATGCATTTTTGCAAAAGAAAAAAAAATCAAACAATTTTTTTTTGGCTACTGTACCTTTTATAACAATTACTGGACAATTCATGAAACCCCGATAAATTGCATTGCTTCTGCTTACCTTCTTTGTCATCATGGTGGATGATTGCATCTTGTATTTTGTCAGAGAGCTGGAAATTTACTTTATAATTTTTCCTTTGTTTGATTCTTCTTTTATGGGCATCTTGTTTTTGTAAAGCCTTTTCACGTTCATAATAGGCCTTAATCTGCTCACAACGCATGCGTCTTACTAGACGCTGGCGCTGCCCCAAAGGGAGAGACTCCAGCAAACATTGGTCAATTTCCATGTCATGTGATCGAAAAACATTACAAAGCTGGAAGCAGCCTACAAGAGAGAGAGAGAGAGACAGAATAGAATTTAATTAAGATGTCCAACAGAATTCACACTTTTAGGGCATACACATTTGCCCCACATAAGTCTTCTCCTGTGTAACTGTTCAGAGAAACAAGGAGAGAAATACAGCAAAGGAATAATACACTTTTATATAATTCTGGTGACCAGCTATATCTTATCAGGCTCAACTACCTCTATTCCTGTAAATTGGCATATAGCATCTCGAAACTTATCTAGAAGTCTAAACTAATCCTTCTGTCTTTTTGGTGGATTCATGAAACAAGAAGAATATCTCCAAATCCAAGAGAACATTGAAGGGAATTTATCATCAGTTGTACTGTATTGAATTAGTGAAGGAGTTGATAATTCTAAATCTTTAATACTGCTTTGAGACTTTACTCCACTTTCTACACAATGGGGGGGGGGGGGTTATCTTATCCTTTGCTCTTGTTTCGCTTCTTTTTGAGACTTTTTTGGTGCCTTAATGATTTAGATTTTTTTGTACTAAAGACACATTCCCTGCAAAGTTCTCTGCACCAGAGTTTTACTGTGTTGCGCCGGATATATCTCTGTAATCCAGATGTTAAAGGGGTTTCCCACAAATTCAAGTAGGTCCTACCTTGCTGATCGTGGGGGACCCAATATGGAACTAGGGGTCCAATATGGTACCACGTACCTCAGTCGGACTCCTAATCGCTAGAGTAATGGAGAAGACGGCCGCAAATGACCGTTCAGCTCCATTCATCTCTATGAAGCTGATGGAGATAGGCCCTACCTTGAATTCATGGGAAAACCCCTTTAAGGTCTTCAAATTGTCACAAACTGTAATATAGGAATGATAAAGTCAGGGTGTAACAGGGGTAGCAGCCATAGCAGTTGCTATTAGGGTCAGAGTGTCAGGGGGCCCGTCCACCCATCCAGACAAACTGCAAAGAATGGAATGTGTATAGATATTTTACTGCATTTCTTCCACATCACACAGTTTACTACAAGCTAAGCCGTTGTCAGGAGACATACTGGGAGAGGGGAAGGGCAGCACTAGAGTCTCCTGCCATCTACGAAAACCAAGGAAAATTCAGGCTCGCTCACCACCAGGTGCTCAATCCAAAGAGAGTCTCCACTCTTGTAGCAGATAGTAAGAGAAAAAAGGAGTAGATCGGCACTCACTGGGTCCGTTAAAATTCTTCAGCAATTTTATTCATCCGTGATAAGGACAATACACATGACGGCAGATACAAAGATAAGGTGCTGTACACAGATTACATCTTACGCGTTTCAGACCATTAGGTCCTTAGTCATAGATATAATGGTGATTCGGACTCTGACTGATATACCCTGTAAACCGGAAGCTAAGATAGCCACACAGGTGCTGTGCAATCTGTCAGTCCGAATATAACAATAAGACTGAATATACAAAAATACATATAAAAACAACAACGTGCCATCTACCATGTGCTTTGCAGCTGTTTATTATCTGTTGCCTTCTATCCTTCCTGTAATGAGAAGGTGACAGCAGAAGATTGAGATGAGAAAACTGGTGGACTCTGAGTATATGTATATGAGGGGAGATTTATCATCACGTTTCTGAGGTATAAGTGTTCTAGCTGCCCATGGAAACCAATCAGAGCTCAGTTTAAATTTTATAAATTTTATAAACAGCTGTGGTAAAATGAAAGCTGAGCTCTGATTGGTTGCCATGGACAACTAGAACAGTTCTTCTATAAGAGACTTATGATAAATCTCCCCCATGGAGTGTATGTCAGTGTATATTCTGTATGCCCATGTACATGATGTGTATATAGTGTAATACTGTATATATTTGTATACATGATGTCTATATAATCTATGTGCATGTATGTGAGGTACTGTATATAGACTGTATGTATGTGAATATATAATGCCTATTTACTATATATTACTGTACTGTATGCATATATATGATGTGTGTATACTGTATGTATGTATTTGATGTGTATGAATATGTATATGTATATAAACATTTATTTTTTATATCTAAGAGGAAGGGGGCCCCATGCAGAAGACTGCTATGAGGCCCAGCCTCTTCTAGTTACGCCCCTGAATAAAGTCTACCCAGTGGGCATAGAGTAGTCTCAGAAGCTGGTGGCTGTTTTAGTTAAAGATAAAGGTGACCGGGAATCAAAGTAACTGGCACTACAAAGATTATATAGTGGGGCACTAGGCATTTGTATCATAAATTTATTGTGAAATGTTTATTGTGAAGAGTAGAATTAATATTCTTTCACCCTGTTCCATTGAATGTACACTCACCGGCCACTTTATTAGGTACAACATGCTAGTAACGGGTTGGACCGACTTTTGCCTTCAGAACTGCCTCAATTCTTCGTGGCATAGATTCAACAAGGTGCTGGAAGCATTCCTCAGAGATTTTGGTCCATATTGACATGATGGCATCACACAGTTGCCGCAGATTTGTCGGCTGCACATCCATGATGCGAATCTCCCGTTCCACCACATCCCAAAGATGCTCTATTGGATTGAGATCTGGTGACTGTGGAGGCCATTTGAGTACAGTGAACTCATTGTCATGTGTAAAGTCTATGGTACTGTATGTAATTCTATGAAGAGTCATCAACATAGGTAGTCGCAATAGTAGTACACGTAGCATTCTTTGTGTATTTACTATTGATTCTCACATTTTGTATGAATTCAAACTTTCATTGAGGAATGTTCTATAGTTTTAAATAGGTCAAGATTTTATGATATATTGCTCATATAAAGTCTCTAGGAAATACCGAGGCCTTGAAGAATATCAACCTTAATCCCTAATCGTGTGTAATATGGATATGTATACAGTATTTTGTGTGAGATATTATATTATATAAAAATATATATATATACAGACGGCTCCCTACTTAAGACTTACAGATAACCCCTAGTAACAAATGGACCTCTGGTAATTGGTCATTTATTGTACTTTAGCCTTAGGCTACAATAAACAGCTATAATAGTTAGTAAAGGTGTATGTAATTAAGACTTATTGTTAATCCTGGTTGTTATAACAATCCAACATTTTTAAAATCTAAGTGTCTCTGAGACCAAAAGAAAATTCGTCTGGGGCTACAATTACAAAATATACAATTCCGACTTACATACAAATTCAACTTAAGAACAAACCTACAGAAACAATCTTGTACGTAACCCAGGGACTGCCTGTATATATATATATATATATATATATATATATATATATATATATATGTTCTACTGAAAATTAAGCAAAAGAGATAGAAATAACTCTTAAGAGACACAGTCATGAGGCCATTAGGCCAATTGCTTGAGAGGATCTATGTAATCATGTAGAATTTGCCAAAACCCATACGTGGGCCAATGCGGCTTTCTATACCAAATTAACAGAAAGCAGTATTTCTTTATCTTCTGCTGTGTATATTTTCTTTGAAATGTACTGTATGCTATAACACTATATAAACTGATAATTACACAAAGCATGACGTATAATAACTTTGACCAGGAATGATCTCCACTTAGTCACCCTCAGAATAAGAAGTACAATCTGGACAGCTTCTAATGTGCTGTGCATACATGCAACTCCCAAACACAGAAATAGGTTTGTCTGCATCCTCTACCAGCATCTCTTTTTTTTATTTTTTTATTAGATTTTCCTTTTTTAAAAATATAAACTTCAACAAAGACATCAAAAAGTACAAGCAAAAGTAAAAATGTATGATGGAATATTTTAAGCTTCACCTAAAAGACATACAATGCATAGTTCTAAATTTCAATTTTGCATCTCATGCAAAAATTGCATTAATTTATTGGAACCTTATCCATACATGTATCATCTGTATCAGCCCAGGGCCCTTGCAGGTGTCTTTTCCAAATGTACTGAAACTGGACCTATGTACTGAAACTGGAGATGTCTAGCAAGGAGTCATGTCTAGCAAATTCTGTGCTAGGGTGAAGGCCTGGGTGCCCACAGAAAGGGCTCTCTGGCACCTGTGCCATAGGTTTGCCACTACTGCTTTAGGGTTTTCTTAATGAGCCTGATCAACTCACTGGGGGCCTCAAGTGTCTGGAAATTGTAATGCAGCTGGTAATATCTGCCTCAGAAGGAATGTTACTAATGATGACCAGTAAGTTGCTTTGTTATTGTTACATTGTACAGAGGTGCTGGTTGGATGATCCACCTAAGCTGGACACTCAAAAAGGTTATATAAACCTTTGGGATGGAAGGTTCTCTCTCTTTTCTCCTGAGTTCTCTCTTGGGAGAGCCCAGAGACTGCTGAGGCACAGCACTCCTTAGCACATGGCCTGCAGCCATCAGGTCCCCAAGCAGACATCCACCTTCTGGAGTATGTCTTATCCTGCTGCTGAAGCAGCCAACTTTCCTCTCAGACCTGCCAGGCTGTGGATGAGGCCTCCGTTATCTGGTGCCAAGTACCATGACCACCAACGAGCGCTAGGACGCACTCAGTCAGCTACTCAAATACCTAGGGCTCCGGCTTCCCCAAGCCACACCACATTTATCTAAGGAGGCGTGGTATCTTTGTCCTAACTTGCGACAAAAACATGCAAATTTTTCTGCACCAACTAGTAGATAGTAAAGTTAGACAAGACAAACTTATTCTGTGCAAAATGTATCATTCAACATCAGACACTTTGGTAAATCTGACACAGCATACGATTGTCTGTCTAAATTTGAGACACTGTTGGGACTGTCCCAATGTGCCTCTCCTTCACCAATTTCAATGATAATATAAAGGCTTGCTACGCTGAGTGATAAACCAAACCTATCTGGCCAATCTTTACAATAGGTTTCCAGTATCATATTACATCAAGCAGTTACTCTTATTCTATACCCTTATTCTTTAAAAACCAGAAAACACATCAACAGTGTCAATAATACCAATTAGAATACTGTTACTTCATTGATGTTAGGAAATTAATAATCAGTTTAACATTAAAATATTGTAATAACAAAAAAACATTACAACAATGGGGCATCCTAAATTCTTAGATTTAAGTAATTTACAATTTTCAGACCTGCTCAATTTCAGATAAAAATATGAAGATTTTGAGCTACTGTATATTGGTAATATGAATCAGAAGCAGTCAGTTAGATCATATACAATTAGACACTCAATTACAGCTCATTCTTTATGCCAATTAGTAACAAATACTCATAAAATGTGACCTTTCAGCTTATTATCACATCAAGAATTGCCCTACTTAGTGAACTTTCACATCTCCAAGAATGATGAGCTCTTCAGAGAAGATTAGTGCTTACTTTATGATACAATACAGGATCAATGATAATTCATACTGGTATGGGGATACTTAGAGCAAAAAAATATTTGACTTCACAATGGGAATAGTGTTATATTCTATTAATGCATTGATAACTGTTATTTTCTGCTGCACATAAAGTAATACAGTTCTAAAATCAATACATCATGCACTCTTTTTTTTAATGGTCAAAAAACAGGGGCTAGCTCACTCCCCCCATAGACATTTATTGTGCATGGCATGGTGCGGTGAGGCATGGTGCATGCACCGTCTGTCACCACACCGTAACTGTGATGGACGGCCATGCCGGAAACTATAAAGCAGGTAGCTTCCAAAGGATGTCCACTGGTTGAAATGTGCCACATAACATGGCCTTGTTCATGTAGCGCTACTCCTAGTTATTATGTCCATTATAATTTTCTTTGCAAACTGTTTGCATAAAAGACTATGGGGTGAAATGTACTTAGAAAACACTATAAAGCATGTTGCATCATGAAAATGATAACACATGAACACCAAAGCATAAGTCAGACACTAAAGCACTTTGTACACAGAGATATGTTGTTATGAACCAAATACAACATCTGACCACATCGTTTTTGAAAAAAAAAAGCTACTTGAGGGAAAGGTTGAAATGGGAACATTAAGTGACCCTGAAATGTGGCATAGATAGAAATACAGTTGCAACGCCCCTGCCAATACATAGGCAGGCTTGTTGTTGCGAACAGCACCCTCTCCAAGTTAGGAGCTGTCAGAACGAGTCATGAACCTTCTAGTAAGTTCTAACACTGGGTAATTAGGTAATCAGCAGCTGTAGATCCTGCCTGAAGAGGCAATGGTTAATTGGATGTGAGTGATTGACCAATTATGTTTCTACAATATACACTAGAGTGTGATTGGAGAGGTAGCCACCACCTGACCAGGATAATAAAACCCCTGGATAGGGAGGGGCTAGAGGTCTTTGAGCACATGGTATTACCAGCAAACCTCTTGGAACCCAACTCTCCCTAGAGAGCAGATCCTCTTAGAATACCAGCATACAGAGTGAAGAGAGACAGTGCCAGTACACCATCAGTTCTGACAATTATCCTAAACCCAGCACCAGAGTCAGGAGACTCAGAGCTGCAGCTTCCAAAGCTTGGACTCAGCTCCATTCCAGCCTGCATCTACTACCAGGCAGGTGCACTATTCCTGAGGACACTCTGCATGACCACTACAGTAATCTGAATCTGCTGTGAGACTGTTTAGGCCGCTTGTTGTTCAATAAAGAATCGTTATTTTGCACAACGTTGCCTCCTTCTGATTCCTGGATATGGCTGTTACCACCACGGGCTCTCCATCCATTACCCAGGGACTCATCTTACAGACACTCAGGGGTTGCCCCAGGGAGAACCAGTACATCAGCCTCTCCCTCCATATTTCCTGCACACAACACCTTCTGGACACCTGCCAGGCAGTAGGACAGCCCTCCGATCCCCATACCAAGCACCGTGACATCAGCGTGCCTAGGCTGCAACCGAGATCCATTCCGGCTGCCTCCATGCCCCAAGAAAAAGCTAGGCCCCAGAGGGGGATGTTGCACAGCCCTGTAGTGACATGTAGAATGTATAGACTATTGTGATATATAGAGACCCTATAATCATATATGACATTCTATATACACTCACCGGCCACTTATTAGGTACACCATGCTAGTAACGGGTTGGACCCCCTTTTTCCTTGAAACTGCCTCATTCTTCGTGGCATAGATTCAACAAGGTGCTGGAGCATTCCACAGAGATTTTGGTCCATATGACATGATGCATCCCACAGTTGCAGCAGATTTTCATCTGCACTCCATGATGCGAATCTCCCGTTCCACCACATCCCAAAGATGCTCTATTGGATTGAGATCTGGTGACTGTGGAGGCCATTTAGTAGTGAACTCATTGTCATGTTCAAGAAACCAGTCTGAAATGATTCCAGCTTTATGACATGGCGCATTATCCTGCTGAAAGTAGCCATCAGATGGTGGTAAATTGTGGTCAAAAGGGATGGACATGGTCAGCAACAATACTCAGGTAGGCTGTGGCGTTGCAACGATGCTCAATTGGTACCAAGGGGCCCAAAGAGTGCCAAGAAAATATCCCCACACCATGACACCACCACCACCAGCCTGAACCGTTGATACAAGGCAGGATGGATCCATGCTTTCATGTTGTTGATGCCAAATTCTGACCCTACCATCCAAATGTCGCAGCAGAAATCGAGACTCATCAGACCAGGCAACGTTTTTCCAATCTTCGACTGTCCAATTTCGATGATCTTGTGAAATTGTAGCCTCAGTTTCCGTCCTTAGCTGAAGGAGTGGCACCTGGTGTGGTCTTCTGCTGCTGTAGCCCACTGCCTCAAGTCGACATACATTGCGTTCAGAGATGCTCTTCTGCCTACCTTGGTTATAACGGATGGCGATTTGAGTCACTGTTGCCTTTCTATAGCTCGAACCAGTCTGCCCATTTCTCCTCTGACCTCTGGCATCAACAAGGCATTTCCGCCCACAGAACTGCCGCTCAATGGGGTTTTTTCTTTTTGGACCATTCTCTGTAAACCCTAGAGATGGTTGTGCATGAAAATCCCAGTAGATCAGCAGTTTCTGAATACTCAGACAGCCTTCTGGCACCAACAACATGCCATGTCAAAGGCATCAAATGACCTCTTCCCCATACTGAGCTCGGTTTGAACTGCAGGAGATTGGTGCATGCCTACATGCCTAAATGCATGAGTTGCCGCCATGTGATTGGTGATTAGAAATTAAGTGTTTAACGAGCAGTTGGACAGGTGTACCTAATAAAGTGGCCGGTGAGTGTATGCTGCAACATTACCAATACATTTTGGAAAGCTAAATTGTAAAAGTTAAAGGGAAATGACATAAGATGTATGAAGTTACTATGCATACAGGCGGTCCCCGACTTAAATAAAACCCCGATTACAGATGACCCCTAGTTACAAATGGACCTCTGTGCCACTGTAACAAATGGACGCTGGTATTTCCTGAACTTTAGACCCAGGCTCAAATCGCCAAGTCTAAGGTGTCTGCAATGAAGCTTATTGTTAATATTTTACCCTGGCAAACCAAAACTTTTAAAATCCAATTGTCACAGGGGCAAAAAATACTTGTCTGAAACTTACAAAACATAACTAGTTCCGACGTACATACAAATCAACAAACCTATAGAACAGTGATGCCGAACCTTTTAGGGACTAAGTACCCAAACTGCAACAGCAATGCCCCCTCATTATCGGAGATGCCAACCAAAATAAAGCAGTAACTTATTGCTCCATGTTCTTCAACAATGTTCAATCATACTGGGCTCCAGAGGACACCAACATAGTAAAAAAAAAAGATGGAAATTAGCATTGTAGCTTTATCCATTGTCCCTCTGTACACATAGAATCATGGGGCCAGCAGGAGGTCTCACAGATAATTTGGCCCTGTCTACACATTCCCCTTTTCCTACAGTCCATGTATGTATCACTTTAAAATATCACTGAAGCAGCATCTTTTAAGTTGTTTGAAACTGCAGAAAAAATTCTTTGACTCCTGTCTGGTGTGCTGGGGCGATGGCCGGGCGCCCACAGAAAGAGCTCGGAGTGCCGCCTCTGGCACCCGTGCCATAGGTTCTATAGCAGTGGTGGTGAACCTATCTTGTACGTAAACCAGGAATTGCCTGTATATAAGTACGTAGTCTCGTATATGAGAATCTCTATTAAATATACACTACCACACTAATATAGAGCACATTATATAACAGTTCCTCCTCCTGCCCTCCAGAATTTTTGGTCACCTCACTATATCTGCACGGAACAATGACTTTCACTGAGCTCTGAGAGAAGTAGAAAACAGATGAAGAGCATGGTTCAGGACAAGGAGGTAAAGGGTTTAGGTCCTCCAGTACAGTCTCATCTTCCACCTCCACAGAATTACTGCAGTATTCAATGGGAATTGTTTCAGTGCTTCTTCAGAGTTTATAGCTTTGGGTTGAACCCATAAAATAAACTGAGAAGTGACAGGTTGAAAAGCTCAGAGAGGTCTCAGAAAACACAACAAAATGGGCCAAATCTACCTTTAAAGGACATCTACCACCAGGATGAAGGATTGTAAACCAAGCACACTGATATGATGGTGTGTGCCCCCTCTGACAGTTTTATTTAAGCTTTCTATGCCCTTGTTTTGAAGATAAAAAGGTTTTGCATTATGCAAATGAGCCGGAGGAGCCCCTTGTGTTAATTTGCATAATTTGAAGCCTTTTTTGGAAAAAAAAAACAGGCTCAAGAAGCTGAGAGTAGATCCTGCCAAAGGGGGCACAACATCAGTATGTCAGTGTGCGTGGTTTACAATCCTTCACTGGTGGTGTAGATGTCCTTTAAACATCGGGCCATTAATCTGACCATGCAAATTATTCTGTTTGTTGGTCCATATACTCAAAAAGATGCACTACAAGTTAATTGGCTTCCAAACATTCCCACATCACAACTTGTAGTATCAAATCACAATGCATTCACTTTAATCATCAATGATTGTTATTTAAAAACATAACATTCTTTGTAAATGCATTGATTTTTTTCCATACAGGCAGTCCCAGGCTACATCAGGATAGGCTCTGTAGGTTTGCTCTTAAGTCCAATTTGTATGTAAGTTGGAAACTGTATATTTTATAATTGTAACCCCAGACAAATTTTTTGGTCTCTGTGACAATTGGATTTTAAAAATGTTGGAACCAGGATTAATAATAAATCTCAATTGCAGACACCTTGTAGAACTATTACAGATGTTTATTGTAGCCCAGGGCTAAAGTACAGTAAATGACCAATTACCAAAGGTCTGTTTGTAACTAGGGGTCGTTGTAAGTCGGGTTTCTTAAGTAGGGACGCCGTATTTGCTTTGTACCACGTGCTATATGTGTCTAAGGAAAGTTTTGTCTCAGGAACTATGGCATGCTAGCACTGAGCAATATAGGTTTATTTTCCTTCCGAAGGTTTGCTTTAAGAGGATGAAGCAGTATAATTCCGAGAGAGTACATTCATTTCTTATTTCTGCAGATAAGCTAATGTACTTTATAGAGTAAGAATGTGATAGGCATTTAACTTTTATAAAACTTCTCTTTTGAGGAATTCTATCAACAAAGAAAGCTGCAAGTGATGAACTGTTTGCCTAGAGATTCAATCATAATCTTTACAGCTGTCTGTGCGTGGGGTCATTTGCAGAATTATGTACCAAAACCATGAATCTCGTGCATTTATCTTAATAATCACAGACATGAAAAAATTCCGAGCAACATACACAACAGCACATCAATCGGCCACTATTGTGACAGCTTTTGTAGTATATTGCTATACATTGTTCAAATCTTGACAAGCATATGTGCAGTCTCACAACAGCATGCTAAAGTCATTTTTCCTTTTAAACTAAAAATTGACAAAAAACATTGCTAAACTGTATGCCATGACCATATATAAAGTGCATATCGATATGATGCATTGCTTTTACTTTTTTATATATTACAAAAAATGAAGTCTAACCCTTCCCCAGGTGTAATACTCTGCTGGCAGCTGTTTTAGAAAATACCTTTTGATTACCAAAATAACTTTATTATTCTGTCCATTATATAATTCCAAGATATTCACAGTTTAATCTGTATGTAATGCAGTTGGTGCACCCGGGTGTGTGCTCATCACCGTAGCACTGCTATTTCCACCTACGTATTTTTTGGACTATAAGATGCCCTTTTTAGCAAGGAAAAATCTTTCTAAACAGTGCCTGCTTGCTTTGTAAAACTGTAAGTATTCCTCAGACCTCACACACCTTTCTCTCTTACTTCTCCTTAGCTATTAAATAAGCTACGGCCTACAAGAAGCCTGGTCTGACTTCTCTGAGGTCCAGAAGAAGGTTATATTGGTATTATGATCAATGGTTAAAGTCACCCAGATTCTCAATGATAGACATAATGGGGCACATTTACTTACAGTCGCGATCCCACGGCGCGTTGTCCAATGCCGATGGGTCTGCCGGGATTCACTAAGGTCATGCCGCCGATATCCAGCAACAGTCGTTGCTGCACGAGGTCCGACGGAGTTCACCTCTCTTCTTCACGATGCATGTAAGTGCTGATCTTGTGACACAATTCTTTTTTTAAATTCCACGGGTTTTACGATTCCATCGGGTGTCCAACGGCCACACCCCTGATTTCCCTGATTTCTATCGCGTGAAAGCCGGCGCCAATGCGACACAATCCGATTACGTGCACCAATTCCCAGGCAAATTCAGCGCAAAATTGGAAAATTCGGGAAACCCGACGAAAGGTGTGGCGTTCGGACCTTAGTAAATGAGCCCCAATCTCTTAACAGTGTCCAAGGTGGGACTAAGCCCATTCCTCTACTTGCTTTAACTTTGCTTCCAAACTGTTTAGAATTACACTCCACCTCCTTTACTTTCTATTCTCTCTACATGTACACATTTCTATTTATTCATTATTTTTATAAAACAAAAAACTCTTTCTTTTTTGGAATACTCAGTTACAATCTGGGGCATAACTACAGGGGGGAAAGCCATAGCTGCGCCTAAAGGACCCAGAGTGTCAGGCGGCCAGGCCAACCAACCTAACACGCTGCAAATACCAGAGGACCATCAATAGTGTATAGATATTTGCTGCACCTCTCACAGCACACTGTTCACTGCAAGATAAGTTGTTTGTCAGCTTAGAGAAGACATACTGGGGGGGAGTGTCAGGAAAGCAGGACTAGGATTGTGCTTAACAGCAACTGGGCTGCTTTCTTATCTGTGGCCTGCCTGCCCTCCTGTAATGAGAAGGTGACACCAGCTGATGAAATGAGAGACTGCTGGACTGTGTGTATTATTGTATGTATATGCTGGTGTATATGTTGTGTAATACAGTATGTATTTGTATATATTCTGCTAAGTAGGTGCATGTACGTGATATGTAATACTCTATATATTTCTAATATGTGTCTATATAATATGTATGTACATGATATGTATATATACACTGTATGCGTGTCAACCTATAAAGTCTATGACTGTACAGATGCAGTACTGGTTAACCTGCTGTGATAACCCAGTTTGTATTGTATGTGAATAGATGCAACACACACTTTCAGTCATGTTAACCAGTGCAACATCTGTATATGCGGGTAAATTATGATCTATATATATGGGAGATTATATCGGACTCTGCACAAATGCAGGCGTATGATAAATTACTCCCTGTATGACATATTTGATGTGTATAGACTTTACTGTAGCATGATATGATTATATATATTATATATATATATATATATATATATATATATATACACATACTATGGGAGATTTATCATCAAGTTTGAGGTAAAACTGTTCGAATTTCCCAGAGCTCAGCTTTAATTTTATAAACATCTGTAGGGAAATGAAAGCTGAACTCTGATTGGTTGCCATGGGCAACGCGTCTAATGTTTAATGAAATATCTGTGTAACTTTAATACTGTCAAGTCTATCACCTTGTATAAATTGGCTTTGTTTGTGCACTAAAATGTTTGTGAATGCATAATATTTGATATATGCCCCTTTTTTTTAAAAAATACTTCCCCAATAATGCTAGTCATAAAAGTATCAGAAACCCTTGATAAAGTTGGGGCAAGGCATTTAAGAAGTTTCCTTTGTGCAAATTAAGAAAGATTTGTCTTGTGTAGAGTTGCTTCACAGTCTTTGCCCCAGTCTTTGTTTTTATAACCTTTTGTAACCATCCAAATGAGCATTTACAAACAGTAACTCTTCATGCCATAATACACTTCTAAAACTACGTTGTACAATAAAAATCTGATAATCCCTCACCTGTAATAAAAACTCACTACTCACTCTAAACCTGATTAGCATTGGATCTTACTCTGATTTCACCTCAAATTTCTGCTGATCCTAACAGTTCACTACTTTGCCACTTACAGGAATATATGTATTGGATCATTTTCCTCAATAAAACAAAAGGCAAGTCTAATACTTTTTTGACTCAATTGTCTACTTGGTTGCCTTTATTTACTTGTGTTGAAAATCTGATATGTTTTAGGTCAACTTTAGGTGAAATATAGAATATTCTGAAGGGTTCACAAACTTTTTTGCAATACTGTAGAGATAGTGCATACACTCTATATTATTGCTGTTAGTTTCCTTGCAAATATCATCCTTATAATAATATCCTTTATAAGATATATTCAGTATTAATGTAATTCAGTTCTATGCTTGTGAGGCAAACACAATTATTGCAGGGCTGAACATTAGTGACAACAAACTGTATAGTGATTAATGAGCTGAATACTGATCTGATTCTTATGCTGCCAATATGTGAAAACCAGAGTGAAAACACGCATGCTCACCGGAGTCATTAAATCACATATTATATGTGAATGGTATAAAACTGTTGGTATATGAAAACTATTGAGGACATCATATTCATTTACTATAAAAGGGAACAGGTGATGGGAATTAGGTCTTCAATTGATATGCAGAGCTGTAACAGAATCACAAAGATGATTTCTATATTATGGGAAAATTCAGCATCACACTGAAAAACCTGCATACAAATGACCTATAGAGTCCAGCTGCACTGCACCCTCGCCTTGACCAATTTCCCATAAGAAAAGGCATCATCATGTGGTACTTTCTGGTACTATCATGCCCTTGTGACTTCCTGACAGGTCATGATGAATACAGCGTTCAAATCTATTTCTGCACATTAAAGGGAATTCTGTCAGCAGGAAGGTTATTTTATAGATGACAGGTTCCAATAGCCTCTGGTATGTGGTTCAAAAAAAAGCCTTGTCGTTGCATCTGAATAATTCCAGTGCTTTTTAATGTTTCTTAAAGCAAACCTGGCACCAAGAATGTTATTTTTAGCGGGTGCTATGTGATTTTAAAAAATGTCTTTATCAGCACTGAATCATTTCAATACTTTATATAAGTTAATTTACATTACCTAACTAGCTTCATGCTAGCAGCATGTGGAGTCCTTGGAGGGGATACTGCAGTCTGTGTGTGCCTGTGTCCATCATGCAATTTCCTATATCCCACACCATCCCTCTACCTGCTCAATGCACATGACAGGAAGTGGAGGGGTGAGGAGCTGCTGAGTGTGGTGGAAGGAGACTGACATAGGCACACCCAGACTGCAGTGACCCATCACTAGTGCTGGAGGGAGCCCGGTAATGTGAATTAAAATATATAAACTGCTGAAATGATTCAGATGCTGACAAAGGCATTTTTAAAATCAGTATAGGATAGGCTATTGCAACCAGTGGCCAGCAAAAACTGTATTCCTGGGGACTGGTTCACTTTAACATTACCTGGCTCCCTGCAAGCAGGGTTGTGGTGATTCCCAGAGGTGGGGGGCTGATAGGGCAGCATTCCACACTTACTATTGTCTGCATCAGAAAATCATCAGAGAATATAACTAAAACTCTGCAGGTCAGACTAGGCCTAAACAGGTTTGACCTGGCGAAGATGGCTTAACATTTAAAATTCCCCTCTTAATAATTCCCCCCCATAATATGTTATCTATGTGCTGTGAGTTTCACACCATGGCTTTCACAGTAGGAGATCAGCAGTGAATCCTGCAGGCAAGCCTTGTAGTAAAAACCGAGTTTTTGCCCTGGTAAAAAGAAAATACACAAAAAAAACAGTTTTGTAGTACAGCAATTATGTCAACATCTACATAAATGTAAAAACAAAAGTAAAAAATATTCATGGATAGAGTAAAGACAGATACAATTTTTGAATAATTTCCAAGTGCACATATCCAAATCCTCTATAACAAACACATTCAAAGACTTGTAAATGGAGGGGATGGACCAATGGTTGCACTAGGACCACTGAGGTAACCAGAGTATCCTCCATGGGCCCAGGGCTCGAACACAATTCAATGGCTCAAAAGATCAAACAGAAGACAAACCCATTTGAAAGTGAGTTGAGTAGTCCACTATTTACAAATATTTTGATTATTAGATCTTATTGATGATACATCCTACATGGAGATTTTTTGGATAAAGAGTGGGTCTACTGTATAATTCTCCGTCAGGCACTGCTTAAACCCCATGTTGTGTCACCAGCTTTATTATTAATTTGGTTTTTTTTATTAAGTTCAGGGTATTTCCCCCATGTTAGTTAGTTTTGAATTCATTTTTTATTAAAAGGAATTAAGGCACAGCATTTAAAATATATAATATTTTAAATGATTAAAATGATACAATTATTATACATAATATTGTCATAAAATCAAAATAGGTGCAACAGGAATCAATTAGTTAGTATTCAATTTCTTAGTATGAACTGCCTTGGATTAGTTTCCATCCATTGTCTTTGATGCTTTCCCTTTCACTGCACTTCCATATAATAACTGCAACTGTCTGCAACATAGTCAAGGTCATCCCCTCACTGGAGAGGCATATACACATGCAATATAAAGTTTGCCTCTATGTACATGTATACCTACAATAAATAATATGCCTACAATAATAAATTGTCTCCTGGAGGAACCATATATTGCACCAAGAGTGTCAAAGGGTCATATAGGTATGTGGCCAGTGCAAGCAGCATTGCTACATATACAGTTATATGCCATAAAATATATGTAATGAAATGTGAAAAGGGTGTCACTTCTCTATAAAGGTCACTTATAAGTTTTAAAGATTCTATGAATATGGAAAAAGGAATAATGCTTAATGTTAAACTGAAAAAAAATTACATAAATAAAATAACATTGTATACTGGTTTTTCCAAAATAAAGAGTTCACTTTTGTATAATTTTTATTCTAAGTATGAAATGTTGGCTTCTCTGCAACCAGTGTAACAGAAGTGCCAAAATACCCAGTTCGTCAGCACTTGATACTTGATTACAACATCTCAGCTCCCTACAATAGTGATGATTTGACACAATTTTAATGAACACATTGAAAAGTTCTTGATTAATATGATTCATTCATGTATAATATTTATCTTTTATGATTCAAGCCCATTCTTCTGTCTATTATGAGCATTCTTTTCTTAAAGGCAGACTTGAACATTCATATCAAACATATTCTGTTCAACTATTTTAAAAATAGAATCAAGTGGATTTCTTGAATTCCATTACGATCAATGTATTTTCTGCAAAGATAGATAACTTTTATCCTGCTTTTACTTACTGTCAACAAGATTCAATAGCCTTTGGTAACAGGATAAAAGAATTATCTTATAGCAATTATTGTGTCTTATTATTGTTATTGTGTTAAATGATACCAATCTCCCTCAAATAGTAAAAGGCAAAGCAGCAGTTTAAGGCCCATTCACACTGCGTTGCAGATCACGTAAGCGTTTGATCAGGGTGCGATCAGGGTTTGGTCACAGTGAAAAACGCCACATTTTGCATTAGACTGCCATCAAGTTTTCAGTCAGAGTTGTCAGTGTCTCAGTTTTTTACGCGCTTTTCAAGCATGTTTCAATGCGTTTTCATGCGCAGAAAATGCGAGTGAAATGGACTCAGGACTGAGCTCTATCTTTCTATGGCAATTGATGCGTAAAAACGCAACGCATTTTTGATGCACTTCCATAGACTTGTATGGTGCGTTTTCACAAGCGTGACTGGCAAAGGTAGAGCATGTCGAGATTTTTAAACGTGGTAAAAAAAAAACGCACGTGTGTGTGTGAAAAAAAAAATGCCAAGTTGAAAAGACCCATTGGTTACAATGGGTCAGAGTGCAATGCAGTTCTGCGCGTCAAAGCACGCGCAGAAAACGCGTGGAAAAACGCAAAGTGTGGAAGGGGCCTAAGTCACAACACTGTTTGCAGGGCCATCAATTATTTCATTAGTAATATTCGATTGGCAATGTATTGCCATGATTAAACAGGGCTGCATTGTCCTATATTTAAAAAATAGTCTTTTCAATACACTTATCTTTTAATTTACCCCTCACAAGGGATGTCCCTTTGCTAACTTTCCAAAAAGAAAGTTAGATAGATTTATTATGCATGTAGTGTTGTATATTATAGGTCCATATTTAATTCACAATAATAGGAAATATTTTATAAATAAAAAAAAAATTTGTAATTCATTTCAGTCTAGCAGATTTCAACGTGCGTCTAAAAAATATTAAAGCTAACCCAGTTAGCAGAAAGCAAACTCTAAACTTCAAGTAGTTTATTGTAAAACTTCCTTACAAAGACAACTACGCAAATAAATGGCATAAACTCTTCGGCCTATAAACACCACAAGGGCTCATGCAAAGGTACAATGGCTTATTCAGTCTGTTTATTACAAAACACCTGATTGACTCACAAGAGGCATTGTCTAAATGATTACAAAATGGTTATTATATTAAAGAAATGGTTAAAGCGTACCTGTAAAGTTATAATGATTTACCAAATTATTATAGTGATTCCCCATTTAAAAACAAACATAATGTGCCTTATTTGTGGTTCTCATCCTTTTATTTCCAAAGTTATGGCATTTTCTGTTCTGAAAGTGTTTGACAAAAAAACTTTTTCACCAGAGGTAAGTGGGGCAGGATCTCATGATGCTTCTGTTCTCTCTCAAAGTAATTATCATTGAATAATTTCGTTTCCTAAAAGGAAACCACTGAACATCTGCACAGTGCACAATACAGGTGTATATGGTGACTAGCCTGGCAGCTTCAATCACATAGAGGAGCAGGGAAGATGAAATAAGTGAAAAAATTATTACTTAACCAGTTACAGGAAGTCTATAACCTGTGCTGCGTGAGCACAAGAGTTAATAGATATATGCACGACCTGATACTGCCGAATAACAAGGTGGAGGAAGGGCACTGCAGCATGAGGTGCAGAGAGAGACAGAAACACTGAGGAGAATCACAGTAGGGGATGAGGAAACTGAAGGGAACAGGGGAGATCTTGTACTCCCAGTGTCTGTGTGGGCAGTGCCTAAAGAAACGAGGACTGCACAGAGGCTCACGCTTAGGCAGGGGAAGAGTAACACCTGCAGCAATGAGGTAATCTGAAGGCTATAGGAAAAGAAACTGCTGGATATAGGCAAACAAAACATCATAGGCAAAGTTGTCTACATCCAAGAACTATTTGATTGAGAAAAAAAAACCTTTACAGTCTTTAACATTGAATATTTTTGAATGTGTACATTTACCTACAGTCCCCATAATGCTTTGTAATCTTTATAATTGGTACATTGCTGAGAAGCACTCTCATTCACATACTCAGGATAACCACAGATATGCATAGTCCTTACACAGTGACATCCAGCTCCAGGCGATCTTATTCTGATGTAAAGAAGTGGAATGTATATATGTCTATTGTACCCATTAATATATTTACCCTGTGTCTGTGTTTCTGCCCCTTTTGTGTCACCAAAATATGGTGGACCAGAGGGAAGAGAGATTTAAACTGGACATGTAGGGGTGTGATGGACTATACTAAGTTAGCAATAAGGGATAATTTAAAATTGCCTATAAGTACTTGGAGGAATAATATATGACGCTTTCTGTCAGGACACGCGCCTCATAGTTTACTAGTAAAAGCTTAGAACATTGGGGACAATTACTTAGAGTAGTGCAAAACTGCAAAAAGATCACTGCCTGGTATATGAAGGGTGCACCACAAAAGTGTCAGAAATGTGTCCACACTTCTTAAAGCAGTTTGCATGAAGAGAAACAGGCAAAGAAAAACTTGCTACTGCCTTAGTAAAATGTGGGCCATTGTGTGATTAACTGCTCCAGGAAAGATCTGCTTGTGAAAAGAAGGAGCGTATGACAATGCAATAAAAGCCTCAAGAAAAGCTCTACTGAATGCAGCAGACTCAGTGAGGGGTACACAATCGGGGACCCCTATCAGCGCTTGTAACTGCTATATCTGTCAATCGGAGACAGAAGCAGGAAAAGTATATGTGGGAAGCTTGAAAAGTCCCTGCACAATGGCATTTTCACTTTTTAGGCCAAAATGGTGCTTGTAGATAGTTCAAGATCTGACTGACACTTCTGTTCTGTAGAAATGACCTTTCAGCAGTATTCTCATTAGTCAGGATTGCATGATAGGTAACACATTGTTATTGAAGTATAGAAACAGCACAGGATCCATCAAGATGAACATCTTCACTCGGTCCAATTTGGTCCATTGCTTTAGAAAGGCAGAATAGAACATAGAAAATTTGTTGTTGCGCAGGTCAGGTGTTATCGATACTTATTGACAACTTAAAATAATGGATACAAATACATGTTTGAAATGATTGTATTATTTTGATTATGTCAGTATCTGTAATTAAAGACAATGATCAGTTTTTAATATTTCTTTATCAGTCATTTCTATGTCCATAATAATCTATCAGTGTGTAAATAAGTGGTAGCACTATTGTTAACCATTATATGAGTTGTATCCTCAGTCATTTGCCATACCAGTTTTCCCTGTGCAGGTCTATATTCAATAAACTCTCTATCCATGGAGAGGAATTGAGAGTAATTGACTATAGGAACTAATGATTTTTTCTTAAATCATTATGATGTTAACAATGGGGCAATTATTACCCGGCCCATTCGCGATCCAGCGGCGCGTTCTGTGCAGTGGATTGGGTTTCCGGGGATTCACTAAGGCAGTTCTCTATGACGTCCACCAGAGTCGCCTGAGCGCTCTGTGAAGTCCCCCGAGGTCCGCCAGATATGCCCATCCTATACCTTACGATGAGGTAGCGCGTGTCCTACGTGCAAACACTTTTTTTTAAAAGCGGATTTCCTGCACACAACACCTTCTGGACACCTGCCAGGCAGTAGGACATCCCTCCGATCCCCATACCAAGCACCGTGACATCAGCGTGCCTATGCTGTAACCGAGATCCATTACGGTATTCTGGGTCCCGGCTGCCTCCATGCCCCAAGAAAAAGCTAGGCCCCAGAGGGGGATGTTGCACAGCTCTGTAGTGACATGTAGAATGTATAGACTTGTGATATATAGAGACCCTATAATCATATATGACATTCTATATACACTCACCGGCCACTTTATTAGGTACACCATGCTAGTAACGGGTTGGACCCCCTTTTACATTCCCAAAGTATGCCTATGTGATTGAGATCTGGGGACTGTGGAGGCCATTTGGTACAGTGAACTCATTGTCATGTTTAAGCAATGGTACTGTATGTAATTCTATGAAGAGTCATCAACATAGGTAGTCGCAATAGTAGTACACGTAGCATTCTTTGTGTATTTACTATTGATTCTCACATTTTGTATGAATTCAAACTTTCATTGAGGAATTTCATGTATTTTTAAATAGGTCAAGATTTTATGATATATTGCTCATATAAGTCTCTAGGAATACCGAGGCCTTGAAGAAATCAACCTTCCCTAATCGTGTGTAATATGGATGTATACAGTATTTTGTGTGAGATATTATATTATAATAAAATATATATATATACAGACGGCTCCCTACTTAAGACTTACAGATAACCCCTAGTAACAAATGGACCTCTGGTAATTGGTCATTTATGTGTACTTTAGCCTTAGGCTACCATCACAGCTATAATAGTTAGTAAGGTGTATGAATTAGACTTATTGTTATCCTGGTTGTTATAACAACCAACATTTTTAAAATCTAAGTGTCTCTGAGACCAAAAGAAAATTCGTCTGGGGCTACAATTACAAAATATACAATTCCGACTTACATACAAATTCAACTTAAGACACCCTACCAGAAACAATCTTGTCGTACCCAGGGACTGCTGTATTATATATTTATATATATATATATATATATATATTATATATATAATATGTTCTACTGAAAATTAGCAAAAGAGATAGAAATAACTCTTAGAGACACAGTCATGAGGCCATTAGGCCAATTGCTTGGAGATCTATGTCATCATGTAAATTTGCCAAAACCCAAACGTGGGCCAATGCTTCTTTCTATACCAAATTAATATTTTAGTAAACCAGGAGATTTATTGTGTCTCTGATTTTTAACAGTATAGGACGCCTGCAATGTGATATGTAGCAGCTACAAATGTATTCTAATAGAGAGCACACTCCTAAGCATATTACTAAGACATTCAATTACATGTCATGGCATAATACAGAGCTATTTGAATCATTTCTATTGTTACAAAGCTTATTTCTTTATCTTCTTCTGTGTGTATATTTTCTTTGAAATGTACTGTATGCTATAACCTATATAAACTGATAATTACCAAAGCATGACGTATAATAACTTTGACCAGAATGATCTCCACTTAGTCCCCCCTCAGAATAGAAGACAATCTGGACAGTTTCTAATGTGCTTTGCATACATGCAACTCCCAAACCAGAATGTTTGTCTGCATCCTCCACCAGCATCTCTTTTTTTTTTATTGATTTTCCTTTTTAAAAATATAAACTTCAACAAGACATCAAAAGTACAAGCAAAAGTAAAAATGTATGATGGAATATTTTAAGCTTCACCATAAAAGACTACATTCAATAGTTCTAATTTCAATTTTGCATCTCATGCAAAATTGCATTAATTTATTGGAACCTTATCCATACATGTATCATCTGTATCAGCCCAGGGCCCTTGCAGGTGTCTTTTCCAATGTGTCTGAAACTGGACCTATGTACAACTGGAGATGTCTAGCAAGGGTCAGTCTAGCAAATTCTGTGCTAGGGTGAGCCTGGGTGCCCACAGAAGGGCTCTCTGGCACCTGTGCCATAGGTTTGCCACTACTGCTTAGGTTTTCTTAATGAGCCTGATCAACTCACTGGGGGCCTCAAGTGTCTGGAAATTGTAATGCAGCTGGTAATATCGCCTCAGAAGGAATTTTACTAATGATGACCAGTAAGTTGCTTTTTTGTTTACATTGTACAGAGGTGCTGGTTGGATGATCCACCTAAGCTGACACTCAAAAAGGTTATATAACCTTTGAGATGGAAGGTTCTCTCTCTTTTCTCCTGAGTTCTCTCTTGGGAAGCCCAGAGACTGCTGAGGCACAGCACTCCTTAGCACATGGCTGCAGCCATCAGGTCCCCAAGCAGCATCCACCTTCTGGAGTATGTCTTATCCTGCTGCTGAGCAGCCAACTTCCTCTCAGACCTGCCAGCTGGATGAGGCCTCCTTTATCTGGTGCCAAGTACCATGACCACCACCGACGCTAGGTCCGCACTTAGTCACCTACTCGAATACCTAGGGCTCCGGCTTCCCCAAGCCACACCACTTTATCTAAGGAGGCGTGGTATCTTTGTGTCCTAACTTGCGACAAAAACATGCTAATTTTTACTGCTAGTAACGGGTTGGACCCCCTTTTTCCTTCAGAACTGCCTCAATTCTTCGTGGCATAGATTCAACAAGGTGCTGGAAGCATTCCACAGAGATTTTGGTCCATATTGACATGATGGCATCACACAGTTGCAGCAGATTTGTCATCTGCACATCCATGATGCGAATCTCCCGTTCCACCCACCATGGGGAGCAGGTGCAAGGGGCTGGCTCGTGATGTGTTTTTCATTGTTCTGACGTTTCAATTTTGCATCTCTGCAAAAATTGCATTAATTTATTGGAACTTATCCATACATGTATCATCTGTATAGCCAGGGCCCTTGCAGGTGTCTTTTCCAAATGTACTGAAACTGGACATATGTACTGAAACTGGAGAGTCTAGCAAGGAGTCATGTTAGCAAATTCTGTGCTAGGGTGAAGGCCTGGGTGCCACCGAAGGGCTCTCTGGCACCTGTGCCATAGGTTTGCCACTACTGCTTTAGGTTTTCTTAATGAGCCTGATCAACTCACTGGGGGCCTCAAGTGTCTGGAAATTGTAATGCAGCTGGTAAATATGCCTCAGAAGGAATTTACTACTAGGACCAGTAAGTTGCTTTGTTATTGTTACATTGTACAGAGGTGCTGGTTGGATGATCCACCTAAGCGACACTCAAAAAGGTTTATATAACCTTTGAGATGGAAGGTTCTCTCTCTTTTCTCCTGAGTTCTCTCTTGGGAGAGCCCAGAGAATGCTGAGGCACAGCACTCCTTAGCACTGGCCTGCAGCCATTAGGTGCCCCAAGCAGACATCCACCTTCTGGAGTAGTCTTTATCCTGCTGCTGAAGCAGCCAACTTTCCTCTCAGACCCTGCCAGGCTGTGGATGAGGCCTCCGTTATCTGGTGCCAAGTACCATGACCACCAACGAGCGCTAGGCCGCACTTAGTCACCTACTCGAATACCTAGGGCTCGGCTTCCCCAAGACACACCATTATCTAAGGAGGCGTGGTATCTTGTGTCCTAACTTGCGACAAAAACATGCTAATTTTTCTGCACCAACTAGTAGATAGTAAGTTAGACTAGACAAACTTATTCTGTGCAAAATGTATCATTCAACATCAGACATTTGGTAAATCTGACACAGCATACGATGTCTGTCTAAATTTGAGACATGTTAATAAATATGTCCAATGTGCCTTCCTTCACCAATTTCAATGATAATATAAGGCTGCTCTAGCTGAGTGACAAACCAAACCTGGCCAATCTTTACAATATTTTCAATATTTTTCCAGTATCATATTACATCAAGCAGTTACTCTTATTCTATACCCTTATTCTTTAAAAACCAGGAAAACACATCAACAGTGTCAATAATACCATAGAATACTGTTACTTATGATGTTAGGAAATAATAACAGTTTAACATTAAAATATTGTAATAACAAAAAAACATTACAACAATGGGGCATCCTAAATTCTTAGATTTAAGTAATTTACAATTTTCAGACCTGCTCAATTTCAGATAAAAATATGAAGATTTTGAGCTACTGTATATTGGTAATATGAATCAGAGCAGTCCGTTAGATATATACAATTAGACACTCAATTACAGCTCATTCTTTATGCCAATTAGAAACAAATACTCATAAAATGTGACCTTTCAGCTTATTATCACATCAAGAATTGCCCTACTTAGTGAACTTTCACATCTCCAAGAATGATGAGCTCTTCAGAAGAGATTAGTGCTTACTTTATGATACAATACAGGATCAATGATAATTCATACTGGTATGGGGATACTTAGAGCAAAAAAATATTTGACTTCACAATGGGAATAGGTTATATTCTATTAATGCATTGATAACTGTATTTTCGCTGCCACATAAAGTAATACAGTTCTAAAACAATACATCATGCACTTTTTTTTAATGGTCAAAAAACAGGGGCTAGCTCACCCCCCATAACATTTATTGTGCATGGCACGGTGCGGTGAGGCATGGTGCATGCACCGTCTGTCACCACACCGTAACTGTGATGGGCGGCCATGCCGGAAACTATAAAGCAGGTAGCTTCCAAAGGATGTCCACTGGTTGAAATGTGCCACATAACATGGCTTGTTCATGTGCGCTACTCTAGTTATTATGTCCATTATAATTTCTTTTGAAACTGTTTGCATAAAAGACTATGGGGTGAAATGTACTTAGAAAACACTATAAAGCATGTTGCATCATGAAAATGATAACACATGAACACCAAAGCATAAGTCAGACACTAAAGCACTTTGTACACAGAGATATGTTGTTATGAACCAAATAAAACATCTGACCACATCGTTTTTGAAAAAAAAAAGCTACTTGAGGAGAAAGGTTGAAATGGGAACATAAGTGACCCTGAATGTGGCATAGATAGAAATACAGTTGCAAGCCCCTGCCAATACATAGGCAGGCTTGTTGTTGCGAACAGCACCCTCTCCAAGTTAGGAGCGTCAGAACGATCATGAACCTTCTAGTAAGTTCTAACACTGGGTATTAGGTAATCAGCAGCGTGTAGATCCTGCCTGAAGAGGCAATGGTTAATTGGATGTGAGTGATTGACCAATTAGTTCTACAAATACACTAGAGTGTGATTGGAGAGGTAGCCACCACCTGACCAGGATAATAAAACCCTGGATAGGGAGGGGCTAGAGGTCTTTGAGCACATGGTATTACCAGCAAGCCTCTTGGAACCCAACCTAGAGAGCAGATTCCTCTTAGAATACCAGCATACAGAGTAGAGAGAGAGAGACAGTGTAGTACACCATCATTCTGACAATTATCCTACCCAGCACCAGGTCGGAGACTCAGAGCTGCAGCTTCCAAAGCTTGGACACAGTCCATTCCAGCCTGCATCTACTACCAGAGGTGCACTATCCTGAGGACACTCTGCATGACCACTACAGTAATCTGAATCTGCTGTGAGACTGTTTGGCCTCTTGCCGCTGTTGTTAATAAAGAATTGTTATTTTGCACAACGTTGCTCCTTCTGATTCCTGGATATGGCTGTTACCACCACGGGCTCTCCCTCCATTACCCAGGGACTCATCTTACAGACACTCAGGGGTTGCCCCAGGGAGAACCAGTACATCAGCCTCTCCCTCCATATTCCTGCACACAACACCTTCTGGACACTGCCAGGCAGGGGACATCCCTCGATCCCCATACCAAGCACCGTGACATCAGCGTGCCTATGTGTAACCGAGATCCATTACGTATTCTGGGTCCCGGCTGCCTCCATGCCCAAGAAAAAGCTAGGCCCCAGAGGGGGATGTTGCACGCTCTGTAGTGAATGTAGAATGTATAGACTTGTGATATATGAGACCCTATAATCATATATGACATTCTATATACACTCACCGGCCACTTATTAGGTACACCATGCTAGTAACGGGTTGGACCCCCTTTTTCCTTGAACTGCCTCATTCTTCGTGGCATAGATTCAACAAGGTGCTGGAGCATTCCACAGAGATTTTGGTCCATATGACATGATGCATCCCACAGTTGCAGCAGATTTGTCATCTGCACTCCATGATGCGAATCTCCCGTTCCACCACATCCCAAAGATGCTCTATTGGATTGAGATCTGGTGACTGTGGAGGCCATTTAGTAGTGAAACTCATTGTCATGTTCAAGAAACCAGTCTGAAATGATTCCAGCTTTATGACATGGCGCATTATCCTGCTGAAAGTAGCCATCAGATGGTGTGTACACATTGTGGTCAAAAGGGATGGACATGGTCAGCAACAATACTCAGGTAGGCTGTGGCGTTGCAACGATGCTCAATTGGTACCAAGGGGCCCAAAGAGTGCCAAGAAAATATCCCCACACCATGACACCACCACCACCAGCCTGAACCGTTGATACAAGGCAGGATGGATCCATGCTTTCATGTTGTTGATGCCAAATTCTGACCCTACCATCCAAATGTCGCAGCGAAGAAATCGAGACTCATCAGACCAGGCAACGTTTTTCCAATCTTCGACTGTCCAATTTCGATGATCTTGTGAAATTGTAGCCTCAGTTTCCGTCCTTAGCTGAAGGAGTGGCACCTGGTGTGGTCTTCTGCTGCTGTAGCCCACTGCCTCAAAGTTCGACATACTATTGCGTTCAGAGATGCTCTTCTGCCTACCTTGGTTATAACGGATGGCGATTTGAGTCACTGTTGCCTTTCTATAGCTCGAACCAGTCTGCCCTTTCTCCTCTGACCTCTGGCATCAACAAGGCATTTCCGCCCACAGAACTGCCGCTCAATGGTGTTTTTTCTTTTTGGACCATTCTCTGTAAACCCTAGAGATGGTTGTGCATGAAAATCCCAGTAGATCAGCAGTTTCTGAATACTAGACAGCCCTTCTGGCACCAAAACATGCCATGTGGTTCAAAGGCACTCAAATCACCTTTCTTCCCCATACTGATGCTCGGTTTGAACTGCAGGAGATTGTCTTGACCATGCCTACATGCCTAAATGCACTGAGTTGCCGCCATGTGATTGGCTGATTAGAAATTAAGTGTTAACGAGCAGTTGGACAGGTGTACCTAATAAAGTGGCCGGTGAGTGTATGTTGCAACATTACAAATACATTTTGGAAAGCTACAAAAGTAGCTGTAAAAGTTAAAGGGAAATGACATAAGATGTATGAAGTTACTATGCATACAGGCGGTCCCCGACTTAAATAAAACCCCGATTTACAGATGACCCCTAGTTACAAATGGACCTCTGTGGCCACTGTAACAAATGGACGCTGGTAATTTCCTGAACTTTAGACCCAGGCTAAAATCGCCAAGTCTAAGGTGTCTGCAATGAAGCTTTATTGTTAATATTTTTACCCCTGGCAAACCAAAACTTTTAAAATCCAATTGTCACAGGGGCCAAAAAATACTTTGTCTGAAAACTTACAAAACATACTAGTTCCGACGTACATACAAAATCAACAAACCTATAGAACAGTGATGCCGAACCTTTTAGGGACTAAGTACCCAAACTGCAACAGCAAAGCCCCCTCATTTATCGCGAGATGCCAACCAAAAATAAAGCAGTAACTTATTGCTCCATGTTCTTCAACAATGTTCAATCATACTGGCCTCCAGAGGACACCAACATAGTAAAAAAAAAAGATGGAAAATTAGCATTGTAGCTTTATTCCATTGTCCCTCTGTACACATAGAATCATGGGGCCAGCAGGAGGTCCTCCAAAGATAATTTGGCCCTGTCTACACATTCCCCTTTTCCTACAGTCCCATGTATGTATCACTTTAAAATATCACTGAAAGCAGCATCTTTTAAGTTGTTTGAAACTGCAGAAAAATTCTTTGACTCCTGTCTGGTGTGCTGGGGCGATGGCCCGGGCGCCCACAGAAAGAGCTCGGAGTGCCGCCTCTGGCACCCGTGCCATAGGTTCTATAGCAGTGGTGGTGAACCTATCTTGTACGTAACCCAGGAATTGCCTGTATATAAGTACTGTAGTCTCGTATATGAGAATCTCTATTAAATATACACTACCACACTAATATAGAGAACATTATTATAACAGTTCCCTTCCTCCTGCCCTCCAGAATTTTTGGTCACCTCACTATACTCTGCACTGGAACAATGACTTTCACTTGAGCTCTGAGAGAAGTAAGAACAGATGAAGATGCATGGTTCAGGACAAGGAGGTAAAGGGTTTAGGTCCTCCAGTACAGTCTCATCTTCCACCTCCACAGAATTACTGCAGTATTTCAATGGGAATTGTTTCAGTGCTTCTTCAGAAGTTTATAAGCTTTGGGTTGAACCCATAAAATAAACTGAGAAGTGACAGGTTGAAAAGCTCAGAGAGGTCTCAGAAAACACAACAAAATGGGCCAAATCTACCTTTAAAGGACATCTACCACCAGGATGAAGGATTGTAAACCAAGCACACTGATATGATGGTGTGTGCCCCCTCTGACAGTTTTATTTAAGCTTTCTATGCCCTTGTTTTGAAGATAAAAAAGGTTTTGCATTATGCAAATGAGCCGGAGGAGCCCCTTGTGTTAATTTGCATAATTTTGAAGCCTTTTTTGGAAAAAAAACAGGCTACAAGAAGCTGAAAGAGTAGATCCTGCCAAAGGGGGCACACATCAGTATGTCAGTGTGCTTGGTTTACAATCCTTCATCCTGGTGGTAGATGTCCTTTAAACATCGGCCATTACTATCTGACATTGCAAATTATTCTGTTTGTTGTCCATATACTCAAAAAGATGCACTACAAGATTAATTGCTTCCAACATTCCCACATCACAACTTGTAGTATCAAATCACAATTGCATTCACTTTAACATCAATGATTGTTATTTAAAAACATAACATTCTTTGTAAATTGCATTGATTTTTTTCCATACAGGCAGTCCCCGGCTACATACAGGATGGCCTGTAGGTTTGCTCTTAGTCCAATTTGTATGTAAGTTGGAACTGTATATTTTATAATTGTAACCCAGACAAATTTTTTTTGGTCTCTGTGACAATTGGATTTTAAAAATGTTGGAACCAGGATTAATAATAAATCTCAATTGCAGACACCTTTGATAACTATTACAGATGTTTATTGTAGCCCAGGGCTAAAGTACGTAAATGACCAATTACAAAAGGTCTGTTGTAACTAGGGGTCGTCTGTAAGTCAGTGTTCTTAAGTAGGGACCGCCTGTATTTGCTTGTACCACGTGCTATATGTGCTCTAAGGAAGTTTTGTCTCAGGAACTATGGCATGCTAGCACTGAGCAATATATGTTTATTTTCCTTCCGAAGGTTTGCTTTAAGAGGATGAAGCAGTAATATTCCGAGAGAGTACATTCTTTCTTATTTCTGCAGATAACTAATGTACTTTATGAGTAAAATGTGATAAGGCTTTAACTTTTATAAAACTTCTCTTTTGAGTAATTCTATCAACAAAGAAAGCTGCAATTGATGAATGTGTTTGCCTAGAGATTCAATCATATCTTTACAGCTGTCTTGTGCGTGGGGTCAATTTGCAGAATTATTGTACCAAAACCCATGAATCTCGTGTCATTTATCTTAATAATCACAGACATGAAAAATTCCGAGCACATACACAACAGCACATCAATCGGCCACATTGTGACAGCTTTTGTAGTATTATTTGCTATACATTGTTCAATCTTGACCAGCATATGTGCAGTCTCACACAGCATGCTAAAGTCATTTTTCCTTTTAAACTAAAAATTGACAAAAAACATTGCTAAACTGTATGCCATGACCATATATAAAGATGCATATCGATATGATGCATTGCTTTTACTTTTTTATATATTACAAAATAATGAAGTCTAACCCCTTCCCCAGGTGTAATACTCTCTGGCACCTGTTTTAGATAATACCTTTGATTACCAAAATAACTTTATATTTCTGCCATTATATAATTCCAAGATATTCACAGTTTAATCTGTATGATAATGCAGTTGGTGCACCCAGGTGTGTGCTCATCACCGTAGCACTGCTATTTCCCACCTACGTATTTTTTGGACTATAAGATGCCCTTTTTAGCAAGGAAAAACTTTCTAAACAGTGCCTCTCTGCTTTGTAAAACTGTAAGTATTCCTCAGACCTCACACCACCACCTCTCTCTCTCTTCTTCTCCTTAGCTATTAAATAAGTCAAGGCCTACAAGAAGCCTGGTCTGACTTCTCTGAGGTCCAGAGAAGGTTATATTGGTATTATGATCAATGGTAAAGTCACCCAGATTCTCAATGATAGACATAATGGGGCACTTTACTTACATACAGTCGCGATCCACAGGCGCTTGTCCAATGCCGATTCGGGTCTGCCGGGATTCACTAAGTCATGCGCCCGATATCCAGCAACAGTCGTTGCTGCACCAGTTCCGACGGATTTCACCTTCTTCTTCACGATGCATTGAATGCTGATCTTGTGACACAATTCTTTTTTTTAAATTCCACGGTTTATACGATTCCATCGGGTTGTCCACGGCCACACCCCTGATTTCCTGATTTTCTATCGCGGTGAAAGCCGGCGCCAATGCGACACTCCGATTACGTGCACCAAATTCCCAGGCAAATTCAGCGCAAATTGGAAATATTCGGGAAACCCGACGAAGTGTGGCGTTCGGACCCTTAGTAAATGAGCCCCAATCTCTTAACAGTGTCCAAGGTGGACTAAGCCCATTCCTCTTACTTGCTTTAACTTTGCTTCCCAACTGTTTAGAATTACACTCCACCTCCTTTATTTACTTTCTATTCTCTCTACATGTCATCACTTCTATTTATTCATTATTTTTACTAAAAACAAAACTCTTTCTTTTCTTGGAAACTTTCAGTTTACAATCTGGGGCATAACTACAGGGGGGAAAGCCATAGCCAGCTGCTAAAGACCCAGAGTGTCAGGCGGCCAGGCCAACCAACCTAACACGCTGCAAATACCAGAGGACCATAATAGTGTATAGAATATTTTGCTGCACCTCTTCCACACAGCACACTGTTCACTGCAATAAGTTGTTTCAGCTTAGAGAAGACATACTGGGGGGAGAGTGTCAGGAAAGCAGGACTAGGATTGTGCTTAACAGCAACTGGGCTGCTTCCTTTCTGTGGCCTGCTGCCCTCCCTGTAATGAGAAGGTGACACAGCTGATGAAAATGAGAAGACTGCTGGTGTGTATATATTGTATGTATATGCTGTGTATATGTTGTGTATATACAGTATGTATTTGTATATATTCTGTCTAATTAGGTGCATGTACGTGATATGTAATATACTCATATATTTCTATATATGTGTCTATATAATAGATGTACATGATATGTATATATACACTGTATGCGTGTCAACCTATAAAGTCTATTGACTGTACAGATGCTACTGGTTAACCCTGCTGTGATAACCCGTTTGTATTGTATGGGAATAGATGCAAACACACACTTTCAGTCATGTTAACCAGTGCAACATCTGTATTATGCGTGGTAAATTATGCATATATACTATGGGAGATATTTATCAGTATCTGCACAAATGCAGGCGTATGATAAATTACTCCCTTATGACATATTTGATGTGTAGAGACTTTACTGTATGCTGATATGATTTATATATTATATATATATATATATATATATATATATACACATACTAGGGGAGATTTATCATCAAGTTTTGAGGTAAAACTGTTCGAATTTCCCAGAGCTCAGCTTTAATTTTATAAACATCTGTAGGGAAATGAAAGCTGAACTCTGATTGGTTGCCATGGGCAACGCGTCTAATGTTTAATGAAATCTGTGTAACTTTAATACTGTCAAGTCTATCACATCTTCTTATAAATTGGCTTTGTTTGTGCACTAAATGTTTTGGAATTTGCATAATATTTGATATATGCCCCCTTTTTTTTTAAAAAAACATCTCCCCATAATGCTAGTCAATAAAGTATCAGAAACCCTTGATAAAGTTTGTGCAAGGCATTTAAGAAAGTTTCCTTTTGTGCAAATTAAGAAAATTTGTCTTGTGTAGAGATTGCTTCACAGTCTTTGCCCCGTCTTTTGTTTTATACCCTTTTGTCCATCCAAATGAGCATTTCAACACACGTCCAATCTTCATCCATAATACACTTCTACAACTACGTTGTACAATAAAAATCTGATAATCCCTCATCCTGTAATAAACCACTACTCACTACTCACTCTAACCTGATAGCATTGGCATCTTACTTACTCTACTCTGCTTTCAATATATCTTACGACTCTTCTCTGATTTTCATTTCACTCCCACATTTTCCCTCTGCTGAGCCTACCGTTCCCTTACTTTTGTTGTGTTACTTTTTGAACACTTTTTTTTTTAACTTTTGTTCTGATTTGTTGCCCTGAACAGGGACTAGATGGTATTGGAAAAATCATTTTTCCCTTCCACCCTCCCTTTTTTTTCCTCTCATATAACAAAATGAGGGAGGCCATATCTAATCTTTTTTTTGACTTTCAATTGTTCTTACTATGTTTGCCTTTATTTTCCTTGTGTGAAAAATCGATCTCGATTTTGTCGGAGTTATGGTATTCACGGTTCACTTTAGGTTGACATATAGAATATTTCCTGAAGGGTTTCACAAACTTGTTTTTGCAAACTGTAAGATATGTGCATTACGATACAGTCTACACGCTATATTTATTTGGGTTAATGGGGCTTTTTTATGTTTCCTTTCTGTGCCTTCAAATATCACATCCATTATCCAATCAAATAATAGTCGTTATATAAGATAATATTATTCAGTAGTAAATGTATTCATGTTCTATTTCCTACGACTAAATGACCTGAATGCTGCTTGGAGGCAAACCAAAAACCCAATTATTGCAGGCTGATGAACATTCGAACATTATTGGGACAAACCAACCAAAAACTGTAACCTAGTATACTTCCCTTAATACTACTGAATCTGATATCCTTATGCTTTTTATGCTTGTGCTTATGCTTTATGCTGCCTTATGCTTAATTCCTTTTTTTGCCCTTAAATTCATTTTATGGAATGTATGTCTGTTCTCCTTATAAATCCCTTAAATGCATGCTTATTGCTGGTTTTGTATGATGCCTGTTGGCCTGGCCAATTAATGTTAACACCATAGTGAAAACACAAACAAACTAAAACACTATCACACTGTACTAAACACCCAATGCCTATAAACATCTACGACATAGACATCAATAGCACACATCAGCACATCCCCCCTACAAACACAAAAAAACCTCTTTCTCATCCTGCCTCACCGATATATTCCTTACAAAAACATCACAAACATCACCTATTATATCTGAATCTGAATGGTATAATCACACTTGTTTTAGAGCGGGTATATGAAACTATTTAGGACAATCAATATTTTCGTTCATTGTATACTAATTTAAAAGGGAACAGGGTGATTTGTAATTTAGAGTAGGTCTTCAAAAAATCTGAATATGATGCGAGCTGTAAACGTAATCACATGTGATGTATTCAGTTCTCCTATTATGCGGGAAATTCGATCATCCACCAGATTCTGAAAACCTGCAATACAAATGACCTATAGAGTTCCACAGCTAAGATGTCCGGAGGCGTGCAACTTTCACATGCAAACCAAATTAAGAGGAGGCTCCTCACCCCACAAACATCCAGCGTGCACAAGACCAATTGAAGCAATGAAGCTTATTGTTTATATTTTACCCCTGGCAAACCAAAACTTTTAAAATCCAATTGTCACAGGGGCCAAAAAATACGTCTGAAAACTTACAAAACATACTAGTTCGACGTCTACATACAAAATCAACAAACCTATAGAAAGTGATGCCGAACCTTTTAGGGACTAAGTACCCAAACTGCAAAGCAATGCCCCCTCATTTATCGCGAGATGCCAACCAAAAATAAAGCAGTAACTTATTGCTCCATGTCTTCAACAATGTTCAATCATACTGGCCTCCAGAGAGAACCAAATAGTAAAAAAAAAGATGGAAATTAGCATTGTAGCTTTATTCCATTGTCCCTCTGTACACATAGAATCATGGGGCCAGCAGGAGGTTCTCCAAAGATAATTTGGCCCTGTCTACACATTCCCCTTTTCCTACAGTCCCATGTATGTATACTTAAATATCACAAAATGAAAGCAGCATCTTTTAAGTTGTTTGAAACTGCAGAAATTCTTTTGTCTTGTCGGTGTGCTGGGGGCGATGGCCCGGGCGCCCACAGAAGAGCTCGGAGTGCCGCCTCTGGCACCCGTGCCATAGGTTCTATAGCAGAGTGTGGTGAACCTATTGTACGTAACCCAGGAATTGCCTGTATATAAGTAAGTAGTCTCGTATATGAGAATCTCTATTAAATATACACTACACACTAATATAGAGCACATTATTTTAACAGTTCCCTTCTCCCGCCCTCCAGAATTTTTGGTCACCTCACTATACTCTGCACGGACAATGACTTTCACTTGAGCTCTGAGAGAAGTAAGTAAGAACAGTGAAGATGCATGGTTCAGGACAAGGAGGTAAAGGGTTTAGGTCCTCCAGTACAGTCTCATCTTCCACCTCCACAGAATTACTGCAGTATTTCAATGGGAATTGTTTCAGTGCTTCTTCAGAAGTTTATAAGCTTTGGGTTGAACCCATAAAATAAACTGAGAAGTGACAGGTTGAAAAGCTCAGAGAGGTCTCAGAAAACACACAAAAAATGGGCCAATCTACCTTTAAAGGACATCTACCACCAGGATGAAGGATTGTAAACCAAGCACACTGATATGATGGTGTGTGCCCCCTCTGACAGTTATTTAAGCTTTCTATGCCCTTGTTTTGAGATAAAAGGTTTTGCATTATGCAAATGAGCCGGGGAGCCCCTTGTGTTAATTTGCATAATTTGAAGCCTTTTTTGGAAAAAAAAACAGGCTACAAAGAAGCTGAAAGAGTAGATCCGCCAAAGGGGGCACACATCAGTATGTCAGTGTGCTTGGTTTACACATCCTTCATCCTGGTGGTAGATGTCCTTTAAACATCGGGACATTAATCTGACCATGCAAATATATTCTGTTTGTTGGTCCATATACTCAAAAAGATGCACTACAAGATTAATTGGCTTCCAAACATTCCCACAATCACAACTTGTAGTATCAAATCACAATTGCATTCACTTTAATCATCAATGATTGTTATTTAAAAACATAACATTCTTTGTAAATTGCATTGATTTTTTTCCATACAGGCAGTCCCCAGGCTACATACAGGATAGGCTCTGTAGGTTTGCTCTTAAGTCCAATTTGTATGTAAGTTGGAACTGTATATTTTATAATTGTAACCCCAGACAAATTTTTTTTGGTCTCTGTGACAATTGGATTTTAAAAATGTTGGAACCAGGATTAATAATAAATCTCAATTGCAGACACCTTTGATAACTATTACAGATGTTTATTGTAGCCCAGGGCTAAAGTACAGTAAATGACCAATTACCAAAGGTCTGTTTGTAACTAGGGGTCGTCTGTAAGTCGAGTGTTCTTAAGTAGGGGACCGCCTGTATTTGCTTTGTACCACGTGCTATATGTGCTCTAAGGAAAGTTTTTGTCTCAGGAACTATGGCATGCTAGCACTGAGCAATATAGGTTTATTTTCCTTCCGAAGGTTTGCTTTAAGAGGATGAAGCAGTAATATTCCGAGAGAGTACATTCATTTCTTATTTCTGCAGATAAGCTAATGTACTTTATGAGTAAGAATGTGATAAGGCATTTAACTTTTATAAAACTTCTCTTTTGAGTAATATCACTGTTGCTGTAGAATTCTATCAACAAAGAAAGCTGCAAGTGATGAACTGTTTGCCTAGAGATTCAATCATAATCTGTACAGCTGTCTGTGCGTGGGGTCAATTTGCAGAATTATTGTACCAAAACCCATGAATCTCGTGTCATTTATCTTAATAATCACAGACATGAAAAAATTCCGAGCAACATACACAACAGCACATCAATCGGCCACTATTGTGACAGCTTTTGTAGTATTAATTGCTATACATTGTTCAAATCTTGGCCAAGCATATGTGCAGGTCTCACAACAGCATGCTAAAGTCATTTTTTCCTTTTAAACTAAAAATTGACAAAAAACATTGCTAAACTGTATGCCATGACCATATAAATAGATGCATATCGATATGATGCATTGCTTTTACTTTTTTATATATTACAATAAATGAAGTCTAACCCCTTCCCCAGGTGTAATACTCTGCTGGCAGCCTGTTTTAGATAAATACCTTTTGATTACCAAAATAACTTTATTATTTCTGTCCATTATATAATTCCAAGATATTCACAGTTTAATCTGTATGATAATGCAGTTGGTGCACCCAGGGTGTGTGCTCATCACCCGTAGCACTGCTATTTCCACCTACCGTATTTTTTGGACTATAAGATGCCCTTTTTAGCAAGGAAAAATCTTTCTAAACAGTGCCTGCTCTGCTTTGTAAAACTGTAAGTATTCCTCAGACCTCACACCACCTTCTCTCTTACTTCTCCTTAGCTATTAAATAAGCTAAGGCCTACAAGAAGCCTGGTCTTGACTTCTCTGAGGTCCAGAGAAGGTTATATTGGTATATGATCAATGGTAAAGTCACCCAGATTCTCAATGATAGACATAATGGGCCACATTTACTTACCCGGTCCAGTCGCGATCCTATGGCGCGTTGTCCAATGCCGATTCGGGTCTGACGGGATTCACTAAGGTCATGCGCCCGATATCCAGCAACAGTCGTTGCTGCACCGAGGTCCGACGGAGTTCACCTTCTTCTTCACGATGCATGTAAGTGCTGATCTTGTGACACAATTCTTTTTTTAAATTCCACGGTTTATACGATTCCATCGGGTTGACCAACGGCCACACCCCCTGATTTCCCTGATTTCTGTTGCGCGAAAGCCGGCGCCAATGCGACACAATCCGATTACGTGCGCCAAAATCCCGGGCAAATTCAGTGCAAATTGGAAATATTCAGGAAGCTCGACGAAAGTGTGGCATTCGGACCCTTAGTAAATGAGCCCCAATCTCTTAACAGTGTCCAAGGTGGGACTAAGCCCATTCCTCTTACTTGCTTTAACTTTGCTTCCCAACTGTTTAGAATTACACTCCACCTCCTTTACTTTCTATTCTCTCTACATGTCATCACATTTCTATTTATTCATTATTTTTACTAAAAACAAAAACTCTTTCTTTTCTTGGAATACTTTCAGTTACAATCTGGGGCATAACTACAGGGGGGAAAGCCATAGCAGCTGCTAAAGGACCCAGAGTGTCAGGCGGCCAGGCCAACCAACCTAACACGCTGCAAAGAACAAAGGACCATCAATAGTGTATAGATATTTTGCTGCACCTCTTCCACAGCAGAGAAGACATACTGGGGGAGGAGTGTCAGGAAAGCAGGACTAGGATTGTGCTTAACAGCAACTGGGCTGCTTTCTTATCTGTGGCCTGCTGCCCTCCCTGTAATGAGAAGGTGACACCAGCTGATGAAAATGAGAAGACTGCTGGACTGTGTGTGTATATATTTTATGTATATGCTGTGTATATGTTGTGTATATACAGTATGTATTTGTATATATTCTGTCTACTGTAGGTGCATGTACGTGATGTGTATATACTCTATATATTTCTATATATGTGTCTATATAATATGTATGTACATGATATGTATATATACACTGTATGCGTGTCAACCTATAAAGTCTATTGACTGTACAGATGCAGTACTGGTTAACATGTCTGGGTTAACCTGCTGTGATAACCCAGTTTGTATTGTATGTGATTTGATGCAACCACACACTTTCAGTCATGTTAACCAGTGCTACATCTGTATATGCGTGTAAATTATGCATATATACTATGGGAGATATTTATCAGGACTTCTGCACAAATGCAGGCGTATGATAAATTATCCCCTGTATGACCATATTTGATGTGTATAGACTTTACTGTATGCATGAATATGAAACCAATCAGAGCTCAGCTTTAATTTTATAAACATCTGTGGGGAAATGAAAGCTGAAATCTGATTGGTTGCCATGGGCAACGTGTCTAACGTTTAATGAAATATCTGTGTAAGTTTAATGCTGTCTAGTCTATCACTCCACCTTGTATAAATTGGCTTTGTTTGTGCACTAAAATGTTTGTGAATTTGCATAATATCTGATATATGCCCCTTTTTTTAAAAATAAATTCCCCAATCATGCTAGTCATAAAAGTATCAGAAACCCTTGATAAAGTTTGTGCAAGGCATTTAAGAAAGTTTCCTTTTGTGCAAATTAAGAAAGATTTGTCTTGTGAAGAGATTGCTTCACAGTCTTTGCCCCAGTCTTGTTTTTATAACCTTTTGTAACCATCCAAATGAGCATTTACAACACGTCAACTCTTCATGCCATAATACACTTCTACAACTACGTGTACAAATAAAAATCTGATAATCCCTCATCCTGTAATAAAACTCACTGCTCACTCTAACCTGATTAGCATTGCATCTTACTCTGATTTCACCTCCAAATTTCCTGCTGATCCTAACAGTTCACTTACTTTTGCCACTTACAGGTATATGGTATTGGGTCATTTTCCTCAATAAACAAAAGGCCAAGTCTAATACTTTTTTGACTCAATTGTCTGACTTGGTTGCCTTTATTTACTTGTGTGAAAATCTGATATAGTTTTAGGTCAACTTTAGGTTGAAATATAGAATATTCTGAAGGGTTCACAAACTTTTATGCAATACTGTAAGATATAGTGCATACACTCTTATATTTATTGGGCTTTAGTTTCCTTGCAAATATCATCCATTATAATAATATCCTTTATAAGATAATATTCAGTATTAATGTAATTCATTGTTCTATGCTGTTGGAGGCAAACACAATTATTGCAGGGCTGAACATTAGTGACAACAAACTGTACTAGTGATTAATGAGCTGAATAACTGATCTGATATCCTTATGCTGCCAATATGTGAAAACCAGAGTGAAAACACAGCCTGCTCACCGAGAGTCATTAAATCACATATTATATCTGAATGGTATAAACTGTTTAGGTATATGAAAACTATTGAGGACATCATATTCATTTTACTATTAAAAGGGAACAGGTGATGGGAATTTAGGTCTTCAATCTGATATGCAGAGCTGTAACAGAATCACAAAGATGTATTTCTATATTATGGGAAATTCAGCATCACACTGAAAAACCTGCATACAAATGACCTATAGAGTCCCGCTGGACTGCACCCTCCTGGCTTGACCAATTTCCCATAAGAAAAGTCATCATCATGTGGTACTTTCTGTTACCTATCATGCCCTTGTGACTTCCTGACAGGTCATATGAATACAGCGTTCAAAATTTCTGGAAATTAAAGGGAATCCTGTCAGCAGGAAGGTTATTTTTATAAGATGACAGGTTCCAATAGCCTCTGGTATGTTGGTTTCAAAAATGCCTTTGTCGTGCATCTGAATAATTCCAGTGCTTTTTACATGTTTCTTTAAAGCAAACCTGGCACCAAGAATGTTATTTTTAGCTGGTGCTATGCTGATTTTAAAAATGTCTTTATCAGCACTCTGAATCATTTCAATACTTTATATAAGTTTAATTTACATTACCTTAACTAGCTTCATGCTAGCAGCATGTAGTGAGTCCTTTGGGAGGGGATACTGCAGTCTGTGTGTGCCTGTGTCTCATCATGCAATTTTCCTATACTCCACACCATCCCTCTACCTGCTCAATGCACATGACAGGAAGTGGGAGGGGTGAGGAAGCTGCATGAGTGCGGTGGAGAGGAGACTGACATAGGCACACCCAGACCTCAGCTGACCCATCACAAGCTGCTGGCAGGGAGCCCGGTAATGTGAATTAAAATAATATAAACTGCTGAAATGATTCAGATTGCTGACAAAGGCATTTTTAAAATCAGTATAGGATAGGCTATTGCAACCAGTGGCCAGCAAAAACTGATATTCCTGGTGACTGGTTCACTTTAACATTACCTGGCTCCCTGCAAGCAGGGTGTGGTGATTCCCAGAGGTGGGGGGGCTGATCATGGGCAGCATTCCACACTTACTATTGTCTGCATCAGAAAATCATCAGAGAATATAACTAAACTCTCTGCCAGGTCAGACTAGGCCTAAACAGGTTTGACCTGGCGAAGATGGCTTCAACATTTAAAATTCCCATCTTAATAAATTCCCCCCATACTATGTTATCTATTGCTGTGAGTTTCACACATGGCTTTCACAGTAGGAGATCAGCAGTGAATCCTGCAGGCAGCCTGTAGTAAAAACCTGAGTTTTTGGCCCTGGTTAAAAAGAAATACACAAAAAAACAGTTTTGTAGTACAGCAATTATGTCAACATCTACATAAATGTAAAATACAAAAGTAAAAATATTCATGGATAGAGTAAAGACAGATACAATTTTTTGAATAATTTCCAAGTGCACATATCCAAATCCATCTATAACAAACACATTACAAAGACTTGTAAATGGAGGGGACATGGACCAATGGTTGCACTAGACCACCTGAGTACCAGAGTATCCTCCACTGGGCCCAGGCTCTGACACAATTCAATTGGCTCAAAAGATCAAACAGAAGACAAACCCATTTGAAAGTGAGTTGAGTAGTCACTTGACAAGATGGTATTTTCCTTATATTTACAAATATTTTGTATTATTAGATCTTATTGATGATACATCCTACATGGAGATTTTTTGGATAAAGAGTGGGTCTACTGTATCATTCTCCAGTCAGGCACTGCTTAAACCCCCATGTTGTGTCACCAGCTTTATTATTATATTTTGTTTTTTTTATTAAGTTCAGGGTATTTCCCCCATGTTAGTTTAGTTTTGAATTCATTTTTTATTAAAAGGAATTAAGCACAGCATTTAAAATATATAATATTTTTTAAATGATTTAAAATGATACAATTATTATACATAATATTGTCATTAAAATCAAAATTAGGTGCAACAGGAATCAATTAGTTAGTATTCAATTCTTTAGTATGAACTGCCTTGGTATTAGTTTCCATCCATTGTCACTTTGATGCATTTCCCCTTTCACTGTCACTTCCATTATCATAACTGCAACTGTCTGCAACATAGTCAAGGTCATCCCCTCACTGGAAAGAGGCATACACATGCATTATAAAGTTTGCCTCTACTGTTACTATGTATACCTACAATAAATAATATGCCTACAATAATAAATTGTCTCCTGGAGGAACCATATATTGGCACCAAGAGTGTCAAAGGGTCATATAGGTATGTAGGGCCAGTGCAAGCAGCATTGCATATACAGTATATATATGCCATAAATATTATGTAATGAAATGTGAAAAGGGTTGTTAATTCTCTATAAAGGTCACGTATATAGTTTTAAATATTCTATGAATATGATGTAAAAAGGAATAAATGCTTAATGTTAAACTGAAAAAAAATTACATAAATAAAATAACATTGTATACTGGTTTTTCCAAAATAAAGAGTTCACTTTTGTATAATTTCTTATTCTAAGTATGAAATGTTGGCTTCTCTGCAACCAGTGTAACAGAAGTGCCAAAATACCCAGTCGTCAGCACTTGATACTTGATTACACATTCTCAGCTCCCTACAATAGTGATGATTTGACACAATTTTAATGAACACATTGAAAAGTTCTTGATTAAATATGATTCATTCATGTATAATTTATTTATCTTTTTATTGATTCAAGCCATTCTTTCTGTCCTATTATGAGCATTCTTTTCTTAAAGGCAGACTTGAACATTCATATCAAACATATTTCTGTTCAACTTATTTAAAAATAGATCAGGAGGATTCCTTTGAATTCCCATTTACGATCAATGTATTCTTCTGCAAAGATAACTTTTTATCCTGCTTTACTTACTGTCATACAAGATTCAAATAGCCTTTGGTGACAGAATAAAAGGAAGTATCTTATAGCAATTATTGTGTCTTATTATTGTTATTGTGTTAAATGATACCAACTCTCTCTCAAATAGTAAAAGGCAAAGCAGCAGTCTTAGGCCCCTTCCACACTGGCGTTTTTCACAACACGCGCGTGAAAAACGCAAAAACGCTAATTACTCCAAGGAAAAATGGAACAAAAAAGCAGGCAAAAACGTCAGTTTTTCACGCATTGCACCCTGACGTGAAATGCAACGCTAGTGTGGAAGGGGCCTAAGTCAAACTGTTTGCAGGGCCATCAATTATTTCATTAGTAATATTTGATTGGCAATGTATTGCCATGATTAAACAGGGCTGCATTGTCCTATATTTAAAAAATAGTCTTTTCAATACACTTATCTTTTAATTTATACCCCTCCACAAGGGATGTCCCTTTTTGCTAACTTTCCAAAAAGAAAGTTAGATAGATTTATTATTGCATGTAGTGTTTGTATCATTATAGGTCCATATTTAATTTCACAATAATAGGAAATATTTTATAAATAATAAAAAAAATTCTTGTTAATTCCACTTCAGTCTAGCAGATTCCAACGTGCTGTCTAAAAATATTAAAGCTAACCCAGTTAGCAGAAAGCAAACTCTAAACTTCAAAGTTTTATTGTCAAACTTCCTTACAAGACCAACTACAGCAAATAAATGGCATAAACTCTTAGGCCTTATAAACACCACAAAGGCTCAGGCAAAGGTACAATGGCTCCTATTCAGTCTGTTTATTACAAAACACCTGATTGACTCACAAGATGGTTATTATATTAATAGAAATGGTTAAAGCGTATAATGATTTTACCAAATTATTATACGTGATTCCCCATTTAAAAACAAACAGAATGATGCCTATTTTGTGTTTCTCATCCTTTTATTTCCAAAGTTATGGCATTTTCTGTTCTGAAAGTGTTTGACAAAAAAACTTTTTCACCAGAGGTTAAGTGGGCAGAGATCTCATGATGCCTTCTGTTCTCTCTCAAAGTAATTTATCATTGAATTAATTTCGTTTCCTAAAAGTAAATCCACTGAACACTGCACAGTGCACATACAGGATGTATATGGTGACTAGCCTGGCAGCTTCCATCACATAGAGGAGCAGGGAAGATGAAATAAGTGAAAAAATTATTACTTAACCAGTTACATGAAGTCTATAACCTGTGCTGCGTGAGCACAAAGAGTTAATAGCATATATGCACAGACCTGATACTGCCGATAACAAGGTGGAGGAAGGGCATGAGGTGCAGAGAGAGACAGAAAAAATCTGCAAAATCACAGACCGGGATGGAGGAACTGAATGGGAACAGGGGAGATCTTGTACCTCCCTATTCTGTGTAGGAGACATCTGCCTAAAGAAACTACGGACTCACGAGGCTCAGCTTAGGCAGGGGAAGTAACACCTGCAGCAATGAGGTAATCTGAAGGCTATAGAAAAGAAACTGCTGGATATAGGCAACAAACATCATAGGCAAAGTTGTCTAACATCCCAAGAACTATTGATTTGAGAAAAAAAATCCTTTACAGTCAGTCTTTAACATTGAATATTTTTGAATATGTACATTTACCTACAGTCCCCATAATGCTTTGTAATCCTTATAATTGGTACATTGCTGAAAGCACTCTCATTCACATACTCAGATACACAGATATGATAGTCCTATACACAGTGACCTCCAGCTCCAGGCTGATCTTATTTCTGATGTAAAGAAGTGGAATTGCTAATATGTCTATTGTATCCCATTAATAATATTTACCCTGTGTCTGTGTTTCTGCCCCTTTTGTGTCACCAAAATATGTGTGACCAGAGGAAGAGAGATTTAAACTGGACATGCTAGGGGTGTGAGGACTATACTAAGTTAGCCAATAAGGGCTAATTGCTGATTTAAAAAATTGCCTATAAGTACTTGGTGGAAATAATATATGACTGCTTTCTGTCAGGACAGCACTCTCATAGTTTACTAGTAAAAGCTTAGAACATTGGGGCACATTTACTTAGAGTAGTGCAAACTGCACTAAAAGTTCACTGCCTGTGTATAATGAAGGGTGCACCACAATGTGTCACACACTTCTTAAAGCAGTTTGCACTGAAAAGAACAGGCAAAGAAAACTTGCTCACTGCCCTTAGTAAATGTGGGCCATTGTGAATTTCTGCTCCAGGAACGATCTGCCTGAAAAGAGAGCTGTATTGCACATGCCTATCAAGAAAATCCTCACTGACATGCAGACTCAGTGAGGGGTAACAACTGGGGACCCCTATCAGCGCTTGTAACTGCTATATCTGTCAATCGGAGAAGCAGGAAAAGTATATGTGGGAAGCTTGTAGAGTGCCCTGCACAATGCCGTTTTCACTTTTTAGGCAAAATGGCTGCTTGTAGATGAGTCTCAAGACCGACTGACACTTCCTGTTCTGTAGAAATGACTTTTCAGCAGTTATCTCATTATTTAGGATTGCACTGATAGGTAACACATTTGTTATGAAGCTAGAAACAGCACAGGATCCATCAAAGATGAACACATCTCATTTCGGTCCATTTTGGTCCATTGCCTTCAGAAAGGCAGAATAGAACATAGAAAATTAGTTTTGTCGCAGGTCAGTGTTATCTGATACTTTATTGACAACTTAAAAACTAATGGATACAACTACATGTTTGAAATGATTTTGTATTATTTTGTATTATGTCAGTATCTGTATATTTAAAGACAATATCAGTTTTTAATATTTCTTTTATCAGTCATTTCATTGTCCATAATAATCTATCAGCTGTGTAAATAAGTGGTAGCACTATTGTTAACCATTATATGAGTTGTATCCTCAGTCATTTGCCATACCAGTTTTCCCCTGTGCAGGCTCTATATTCAATAACTCTCTATCCATTGGAGAGGAATTGAGAGTAATTGAATATAGTGGAATGATTTTTTTCTTAAATAATATATGTTACACAATGGGGCAAATTTACTTACCCGGCCCATTCGCGATCCAGCGGCGCATTCTGTACGGTGGATTAGGGTCTTCCGGGGATTCACTAAGGCAGTTCCTCTGACGTCCACCAGATGTTGCTGCTGCGCTGAAGTTCCCCGAGGTCCGCCGGAATGCACCATCCTATACCTTACCTGGTGGCGACACTGTTTTTTTTAAAAATGCAGCGGTTTTTCCGAATCCGTCGGGTTATTGTTCGGCCACGCCCCCCGATTTCCGTGGGACCTCCACGTAGCTTATTGAATGGTAGTTTCCAGAAATCCTACATCATTTAGGACAACTCAGAGGGACTTGTGATCCCCATTCTGCTAGTTGATGGACTGTCTAAAACAATCTCTGATACATCAGAACATGATAAAAACATGCAGCCGTACCCTCATATCATATTTTTCCAGACTTTTGTATTAATGCAAGGTATTGCCCAAGCATATAACTGCAGAATCCTATCTAATGTTTATTTTTCATACATTTTTGGGTACAGAATTATTTGCTAGTAACTATGCTACAAAAAACCCTGAATTTTAGATTACAGGACAATTACAATTTTTTCAGTTCCCTACAAGTAGAAACAGAGAAGAATAATTTATTCATGGTTTATACAGTCTGCATCATTGAATGTAAGAACAAATACAAACACAAGAACAAATTAACCTTGTCCTGTGCTTTATATTTGACAGATAAGCACTGACAGGGACATCCAGCAACTTGACATATCATTTCCGGTTAAACAATAGCAATTTCTTTCTGCCACAAGACCAGTTACACCTTGAATGCCTCAATAAGCTTGTAATGCAGTACCGGGAACTAATGACAAGGCCATACAAAGACGGACTGGTCATCCACCCTTGCTGTAAATGGCGTCTGACAGTACTGTAAACATTTTGTAAATGGTTGTATGTTTGCTGATATTTTGGACCAATGGCCATAACATTTCGTAACTGATGACCTCTGGTCTGGTATCACAGTCAAGAGCAATCAACTAATGTATCCAAGATAAGATTGCAAGCCTGTACATTGTCAAGTGTGCAATACATGGGCCAGTCAAGACACTAAGCCAAGAACTGATCTTTGTAAATGGTCCACAACTTTGACTGATACAGGGGGTCCTGAGCAAGGATCCACCCTCTATTGTGTAGCTATCCAATAACAAATATGGAGACTGGTTGTCTTTATGAATCTCTTACAAATGGCAAGCTCTAACCCTCTTGTCCTTAGGCTACAGTGCTGGCAATTGTCATTATTTTCAGACAAGAAGAAACATCCCCAATGATAGTGTCATTAAAAAATTTTCATAACTTAATAATTTTCAAACTAAGGGCTCTTTCAGACTCTGTGTCCAGTCTATATTGGATCCACATCCATTTGTGCCATGTCAACAATGCCATATGTTTTTGCAGACAAGTTTTTTTGTGCTAATCTACTTCCTGCCCAGTTTTATGGAGGTCCGTGGTCCAGAAAAGTATACAGAAGTAAAATCCATCTGAATGAGCCCTTAGTTATGATCCATGCTAGATTCCCAGTCCCACTGCTCTCCATCTGCTGCTACTGGGGGTATCACTGTGACTACTGGCTACTTGGGGCAGGCACTGTAACTACTGGGGGATGACTGTGACTACGATTACAATTCATAACAGTAGCAAGATTACAGTTATGAAGTAGCAATGAAAGTAATTTTATGGGAGGGGGTCAACAAAACCTGAGGAACTGTACTAATGGGTCACTGCATTAGGAAGTTTGAGAACAACTGGTCTATATGGTTGTACTTATTATATCACCATTATTAAATCCAGATGAAAAGTCTAAATTCAAGGCTTGCACACACAATGACGATAGACAAAGTTTGCTTATTATCACGATCCGTTCAGATTCCTGTTTCCTGGACCAACCAGAGTTTCAAGAACAGAACTCCAAGCATCACAGTAATACATGATGCAAGGAGTCCCTGCTTCCAGGGAGTAAGGCAGCACTAAACTGTAATAATTCTTGGAGTTATGTCCTTGGCATTGCTATTGGTCCAGGAAACAGGAATCTGCACAAACGATGATTTACAGGCCGACAACAGTGGTCTGAAACTGCCCTAACTTTTCATTGTCTAAAATTTAGATAATAGTAGAAAATCTAACGCATTGTTGCCTATTAAGCTAAATTCTTTTCGTATTAAACAATGACTCTTTAGCAGACATTTCAGAAAATTGTTTAAACCACACACTTTACAGGTTTTAAGGGATATTCAAAATTGAAATAGATATCTTGTGTTTCTTTCTATTTAACAGTATGGTACATGCTACATACATATGCTATAAATCAGCAGCAGTAAAACAGCATAAATATGTGGCGCAGAGGCTAGATGTACATGTGAGGCATGTATAGTCCTTTTACACACTACCGGCAATAGTAGGTAGCAAACATGCACTGGTCGTTGGAACATGTCATTACCACATTCCTACATGTGGTCAATGCAACCAGTGTCAGCAGATTATTCTCGTACAATGGTTCTAAATGGAATAGTTATCTCTGATTCCATATATCCCTCGAAATATATTCATCTAATATAATACAAATTCCAGTTAGAAAATATTAAACATCGATAACTATGAAAATACTACATATAAGGCAATAGATGTCCATTGCTTTATTGATTACAGATATCAATATAAAATATAGCCATGCACCATCAGAATGACTGTCTTGCTTATGCACCATCACAGCTGAGATACAAACTTACAATAATTGGAGCAGATTTGTGTATATGAGCTGGCACCAGTCAGTCATTGCTGAGCCACAAACCTTATCCTGACATGATTTACTATGAAGCATCTGAATCCACAATGCTTGTTTGTTTGCCTCAAATCCACTGCTCCAAAATGCATAAATGAAGCCTCATTATTTCCAACTAGTAAAATACACTGAAATGATTATGACAAGCTAAGAAGAAGGCATTGAGAGGTGAAAGCATGAATCATGGATAATTTCAGAAATCCTCTTTGAAACATATGGTTTATTTCCCAAAATCAGAAAATCTACTCAGTCAGCATCTCCTCAATATTTCTCAGTATAACATGTAATTTCCAATGGGATATTATTATGGATGACCTTGACAGAAAACACTTAGGACAAATGGTTTCACGCATTATCCCAATCCGTGACAAGCTGTATTGATTGCTATTTGGTCTTATAATATTGCATTCATTTTCTGAAATATATTATCGAAACCTACAATAAATACATAGACATATTAATAGGCACCAAAGATCTGCTGAGAAAGTGCTGGATTCCCTGATACTCCTGGCTACGGCATATTGGCCACCAAGCCTTTACACATACATAGTGTATATTGCTATATTTTGCTATGGTTACTACAAGCTCACGGTATAGTGCAGGCTCATAAAGATTTTGCCTGCCATAGCCTGCACTGTGCAGCAACCCTTACAACATTTCATTCTAATTCCTTCTGAAGCATACAGCAATCTGGAATAAGCAACAAGACAATCAATTAAAACACCCACACAAGAAAAGAGTACTCACAGCATTTGATAAAATGATAGTGAGACATTCTTCAATCTTGCCCGTTAGCCTTGGTACAGTTGTCTGCATTCTGTGCTGCTAAAACTCTTGTGTATAGATGTGCATTATTTAGACTCCTCCATCAGGTATCCGATTCACCCCTCAATGCATTATTTATTTAGAACAGCTTATATTCCAAGGTAGCGAAGAGGCTTTCTATTCATTTTCACCTGTCTGCTGAAGTCGCCGTAGACCTGTACGTGTGTCTTCAACCATAGACACTGCACGTGCCAGTGTAGTATATCTGCTATGCCCGGCTATTAATCCTACATCATTGGGAAGAGAGGAATATGACTGGTGTGCAGGCTCATTCCTTCAGATTAGAGGTGTGATGCTGCTGCTTCTGATTCTGCAGCACTGCGGCTCTCCCAATCTTGTCTCTTAATAGCTTTCCATAGTGTTCAGATAGCAAGCAAAGTAAGATTGGTTGCCTAATTGTATGAAGTTGCAGAAAAGGGGGTGTTCCATGGGACTAGGAAATGCTGCCCTCAGTCGAACATGACTAGATTCCTTAACTGTTCTTAATAAAGATTATTTTTAGGCACCAGCAGTTGTTGTGTAGCACAGGCTGGGGGAACAGCTGCTCTAAATAAGCTCTATTCAGCATTTTGGATTTTTATCCATTTGTCAAAAGAAAGGTTCAAAGTGAAATCGCATTCCAGAGACATAACAAAAGGATGAAAAAAGGAATGTATGTAACTGAACAGTATACGGGATATTCTAAATAAAATGTGTATGATCAGGTAGGTAATCTTAGAAAGTACAGTAGGTACTGTAAGGGATTTAGCTCCGGGGATCGTCGTCTCCTAAGCAGACGACCAGCACACACAGGGAATTCACACAATGTGAGTAAGGTTAAAACTGGCCTCAGCCAGCTTTATTTGGCAGTACACAAACTCAAAACATAAAATAATACCTAAGCCTCTCCGGCACTAACTACACATCGAGGTTCCCTACCTCACCAGGTGCTGGCCTACTGCCAGCCCCCCAAAAACACAGTACAGTTCACTGCCACCGCTCCACAGGCCTTTGCCATAGCCTGTCTCTTCCCCAGGGTGGAGCCCAGTGTGAAGTCTGCCCCATCTATTAGTGCAGCCCCTCCAGCTGAAAACTAATCAACTTAATTAGACAGACCCAACTTTTCCAGGTCTGTCTTCTACTCAGCTTTTCATAAGGCAAAATGCACATTTTATGCCAAAAAGCTTCTCTAGTGGCAGCCACCCTGCCACAGTACATAATGAAAATACTGAACATATCTGCTTTCATACATGTAATATACATGTGTTAGTTTGCAGATAGTCTAGGTACACTAAAGATGACAAATAAAACAAGGCTATAAATCAAATGATATTATGAAGTCTCAGAAAATGCTAATATTCTCACTAATTTGTAGTTGGCGGGACAAGGTATTTGTAAGTGAGGTCTTTATTATTAATAATACACTCTACTCCTCTTCAAACAAGGCTATACAGAAGGTGAAGTGTGTAATAAGAGGTTCTGAAGCAGCTTCAATTCTGCTAGACAGTATGTCCCAGATGATTATTAGGTAGGAGTGATCCCCTCTCTCCCTAAAATGAAAAGGATGCATCTACATGTTTAGTTTTTCAGATGCAGTTTTGGAAGCCAAATGCAGGTGGGGCTCATAATGGGGGAGAAGTGGTACTCCTCCTCTATTTTCAATCCACTCCTAGTTTAAACATCAAAAACTACAACTAAAAAACTGAATGCATGGACGCACCCTCAGGGCACGATGCGTTGTGTCGTGTTTTTGAGGCATTCCAAATGCTTCAGACTTGATCACATGATAAGGTTTCATTGCGTTTCCACTGCATCTGCTAAAACCCAATATAACCTCAGCCTGTGATCAAGGCTGGAGGCTTTGGAATGCATCAAAAAACGTGACGCAATGCATCATGTGAAAGCACCCTCAATAAAGGATCAACTTGTCTGTGAATCAGCTCTTGCTTCGCCATTTGCATGACCACTGTTCAGCACTGATAGTTGCCAGGGAACACAATTCCCCACCTGTCGGCCAAGAAGAGGAACTAAATGTCAACATACACACCACAAATGATGACCTGACAAGCATTATTGCACTTGAGGTTGCTGTGTATGCTATGCTATGTTGATAGCTGACTTTGGAAGCCTAAGTTAGCCTGGCAATATAGTAGGTGAGCTGGGTTGAGAAAGTAGGCCGGGGAATTTATTAATTTTGGCGCAGGTGGTGGCACTGGAAGTGTGCTATAATTTTCAGTGAGATTTAGGTTTGTGGTACAAGGGATTAATGATTAAGAACTGTTTCCACATTCATGTAGGTGAAAAGAAACTCCCAAGACTTGCTTTTAGCTGCTCTATTTTTGAACCACAAAACTAGTCGGAAAAATAGTAGCCAGAAAAGTCTTAGATTCAGAAACGGCAATAAACAGAACACGTCGTGAGAGTCGAAAAAGCACCAATATTGTGGCCCTGCCTCTTCATAAATAAGGTGCAAGAGGTGCAGCAAGTGGGGGGGGGAGAATTCTGCCAGTTATCTGATTGAAAGTCAATTATAAATGCACCCCTAGGAGGCCTCGAGAGTCTAAGGTCATAGGGGGTCATTTATCTCATCTCTGTTTGTTTTGGCTAGTTTTTTCCTGTCGTTTTTCTGTCTGCTTCTTTGGTAATTTATCAGTCTCACTTTATTCTTGTGTTAAATGGGGGATTTTTTTTACGATCTCTTTTTTCCATTTTCTAAGTTTTAGTCTGGAGTTTAGTCTGGTTTAGTGTGGAGTTTTTTGTGCCATAAAAATTTTATACAACTTGAAATAGTATGTCATGTGCAACAATTAGAACATCTGGAATAGAAGATAAATGTGTCTTACTGATGAAAAACAAATGTTCAGTGGACATTTAAAAATGTCCTCACAAAGGCGCAAAAATTGCAATGCGCCAAAAAAGTCTCAAAAAAGACAGGTAACCCCCATAATGTTGCCTCCATACTGCTTCTTCTTATTATTAAATTATAGCCCTTCTATCATTTACGTTCTTAAAAGTTAATATCTACCGTTTACTTGAAGAGAAAGCATTTGATAAGGATTGGGATAGAAAATGTATTTGCCTTGTAATGTCTTGGGACCAGTCCTTTTTTCCTAGGTAAGAGTCACTTTAGCAAAATTGGCTCTTAAGGAACCTTAGGTGTATCATAGGGATCCCTTGTGCGCTCAATCGTTGTGAGGGGAGCCAGCTTACATTCTGTAGAATATTTCTCCAAATATAGCACATTTGCCCAAAATGGTGCTACTCACAAAGTCTTCCATAATACAGAGATGCAGTAACAGCATTATTCACAGAGCTGTTTCATGAATATAATACACATAACTATATATTGTCACTTTTACACCTGTTCAATGGTTTTAAGTTTTTACTTAAAAAGTTACTGTTTTTAATTGAACTTTTATAAAATTATTTTTAAAAGTATTTATTGAGACATGGGACACAGAAAATCTACCTTCTTTACAATGAAAATGTTGGTCCAATTTCCAATAATACAATATAATGTATGAGTCATCTCTCCAGCTGTTTCTGATTTATCTCATAACAAATGGTGGGTGACAAGCACTAATATCCCTTAGAGGGGTTCCTATGCAGAGGTAATTAAGCTCCCCCTTCAATGTTGCCATGTAATTGTTATGTTTCACTGCAGTTCTGACATTCCATTCAGGTGCCAGGAGGATCAGTATAAACACTGAGGCACATCTTGTTAAAAATGTTAAGTTCACTATTTAGTAACTGTAGGGATATTCAGGGCATGCCATCATGGTTATCTATTGTCGGCAAACATTTTTGACAAGCTCCTAGATGGCCCTGACTCTTAAAGGGGTACTCCGGGAATATGAACGTCTGATACACAAACTCATAATGCTATAAATAAATGAATGTAACAAAACTTAATGTCATCAGTCACAAAATGGAGCTTAAATAGTTTGATTTTATGATTCACAAAATGTTATGGCCTCTCTAAAGTTATCACCAAGATGGCCGCCACTGGAAACTACAAGTTCCATGATCCTTTAGTTCCCAGTAACTCCTCCTGCCTCTTATGCTCTGCTCCCACTGATGATGCAACAGGTTTTCTTGCTCTGTTACCATAGTAATGATGTGTAACTGCTATCCCTGCACATCACCACAACACTGGCCATACTGGCTGCACTGCAACCAATCCACTACAGCCAAACCTAGTGGTGATCACATGACCTGCCCAGGCAGGTGCAGGACATGTGATGTGGACATGTGACCAGCGGCCATCTTCTGTCCTGTGTATGCTCTGCAACGGACCGCGCGGAGGAAATTAATGGACTGATTAAAGGGCCAGTAGCAGTTTAATTCTTCATTACAGTCTATGTCACCAGCATTTTTCTGCTAACGGAGCAAAATTTTAAATAACAACTTATTACCTATAAGATTATTTTTTAAGGACCCATTTGTATATGGATTATGCTGATTCCTGGAATATCCCTTTAAAGATCCATCTCCCGTCTTTCCCAGACATTGGGGTGGCAACAGGAGCCACAAAAGTAGCAAACGCTATGGGGGCCACAGTATGAGGGGGCCCTGGCATCTAGGGTATTGGGTGTATATATGCTGTATGTGTGTGTACTGTATATGCTCTATATCTGTATATGGTATTGTATGTATGTGTGTATTTGCTGTATCTGTGTGTATATGTTATATGCATATGCTGCATGAGTGTATATGGTACTGTATGGGTGTATATGCAGTATGTATGTATATATGGTATGCAGTAAGTATATACATGTGTGTACATAAAAGAGTGTTTACATGTTTTGTGATTGATACGACATGTGTGAGTATACAAACATGTATATATGTGTATTTATTAAGGGGGAAGGAGGGCCCCATTCAGAAATCTGATATGGGGCTCTACCTCTCCTAATTATGACCTGCATTTAACATACAAGTTTTGTAGTCCCTTCCAGAAAAGATCACGTTGTGCCTAAAATGGTCTCTCCCTTATGGACTTGTACACACCATCTCGATACGCCCATCAGTATAAGCATACTGGATGACACTTTTTCATGTCTAAATACCACCACAGAATGGTATCATATGGAGAATTATAAGGCACCCTGAGAGGAATTAAATTGTAACACTGATTTTCTAGCATCCCCACAATAAAAAATGCTATAGTGCACACCCTACTTATAACATCAATAAGGAGCTATCATCCCTATATTCTCCCCTCCCTCATCCATGTCACATGCTCTCTATGTTGGAGGATATTATATTGTGATAATTGCACCTGTGTTCATTTGATGCGAGTATAATTTTGAAATTACACCCTTTGTCACTTCTGCAAACAATTCAGTGTTCGTACTTTCGCCAGCTTTTTTGCATTGCTAATTTTACCCTGTGCTGTACCACTTTGATCAAATAAAAATTGTTATGAAAGGAAAAAAACTAAACCAATATGGTTATCTGAACTTTCCCAGGTTACAATTATTCTAATTATTTATATTACGAGCACCAGGTCTAGTTGCAGTTTTAAAATCCTAACTGCTAGGTGTGTAAAGGGTTTTTCCTAGAATTCTATACACTTATAACCTCTTGTAACATGGGTAGTTTAATCTTTTGTCAGTATATAAGTATTTAATGCTTCTGCTATAGAAAATCATCATTTTCACATTTTGTTATGTTGAGTGCTTGTGATATACACAAAAATATAGTTTTTCAATCTGAGCTCAATACACCAATGGGACAGCAGAATTTTAGAAAAAAAAAGAAAACTAAGATTCAAGCCATGAGAAGGAAATTAAATCTTGGAGACAAGATTGGAAAATGGTAATAAAAAAGGAGACTTTGCAGCCTTTGCAGCCAAGTGGAGACTTACAGTCATTGATGCTCCACTGTGGGATTCTGGAAATGTAATTTCCAGGATGGGATAAGGAAAACATTTCCTCTTAGCTACTTTGTAAGGCAACCCCCTTAACATCAATCATGACTTTTTCAGTAAGCCCAATGACAAAATACAGAATAATAGTCAAAACAGGAGATCTATCCCATAAGGAACAGATTCTCAGCACTTTTTCAATGTCATTGCATCTTGTACAGTACGCTGTAGGTATAGCTACCATTCAGCTGCAGTCCTAAAAACTGAAGATACCTGAGCTCTGTGCATGGCAAGCTCAAGCTGCTGCTTCATTTAATTGGTGAAAATAGGACCCCTTTTCTCCTTATCTTTTGGTGTCCCAGCAAAAGAGGATAATAATCTATTTGGGAGATTCCATGGTGGTCATTAAGGGTACTTCTTCTGCAGACACGTTGACAAGAAATTTCAAAAGTTATGCCACTTGGAATGTGGCATTGCAAAAAAGAGAAACATTTCCCCAGGATTTTGTTATGCAAAGGAAGGTCATTAAAAAAATACCCTATATATTTTTTATTGCTGTAAGTTTTTTTCAGGTTAAAATACAATGTCAGATTTACATTCTTTTGTATATATATTGTTAAGAAAGGGTTAATAAAAGCTCCCCAGTAGGACATATGAATCCCAATTGTGCTTTTAAAAACTAAATTTTTCCAGAAAACAACAAGACCCCATATTGCTATAGTGAAGGAAAAATATAGAAGTTATAGCTTGTAGAAGGAATTGATGAAACATAAATTAACAATGGCCTGGTCATTAACGTGGGGAGCGGAGATAGGGAATTAAATCCCTTAACCCCTTATCACCGACACTAGTTTTCAGCTCAATGACCAGACTCGATTTTTCAAATCTGACATGTCTCACGATAATTGGTTATAACTTCGGAACGCTTTAACATATCCTGGTGATTTTGAGAATGTTTTCTCATGACACATTGTACTTCATGTTAGTTATAAAATTTAAGTGATAAGTTTTGCGTTTCGTTCTGAAAAAAAGTGAAAATTTGGCAAAAGTTTATAAAAATTCTTCATTTTCCAAGTTTGAAATTTTCTTCTTTCCAGACAGGAAGTAAAACTACCCAAAAAGCTTGATAACTAACATTTCCGGAATGTCTGCTTTATGTTGAGATGATATTTTATGCTTCCTCTCATTTTTCTAGGATGTTATGAGGCGCAGAACTTTAGGTGCAGTTTTTCTCATTTTCATGAAAATTGCCAAAACCACATTTTGAGGAAACTCAGCTTTCAAGTGACTTTGAAGGGCCTAAATAATAGTAAAACCCCATAAATTACCCCACTATACAAACTTCACCCCTCAACATATGTAAAACAACTTCTATTAAGTCTATTAACCCTTTAAGTGTTTTACATGGGTTAAAACCATATGGACCTGCGATTTAGAAACTATAGAATTTTTTTGGAAAATACATTCATTTAGGCCAAAACTGACAGTTTCAGAATAAATTAAATGATGAAACGCACTGCAACATGTGATGCCCAAGTCCTCAAGAGTGTACTGATACCCCATATGTGATGGTAAACTACTGTATGGGCGCACAGCCAAGCATAGAATAAAAACAGCGCCATTCACTGCAGATTTGTATTGTCACATTGTACGACCTATACATATATTATTTTTTTTGGTAATGCGAACATATGAGGGCTTATTTTTTACGGGATGAGATACAATGTATAGATAATTCATTTTGGGAGTCTAAAGCTTATTTATGAGATTTTATTAACTATTTCAAGGGGGACACAAACAAAATTATCAAATTTTTTTTTGGATTTTTAGCATTTTTTTTCCCCCGCTCTCCGTAACGTAAAAAAATTATATTTTATCTTTATTCTCTGGTTCACCACGACTGCGGTGATACCTCATTTATATAGTTTTTCTTATCTTTGCTCAATTTTCCTGAGCAAAACCAATATTGGAGAAAATTGCATTGTTTTTTCTATTGACAAATTTTTAGGGCCATAACTTCTGTATTTTTCTGTTGTCAGATCTGGTTGAAGGCTCATTTTTTGCAAAAAGAGTTGTTCTTTTCAGTCGTATCATATTAGGGAACTTAACTTTTTTTGATCACCTTTTGGAACATTTTTTGTGTTTGATGAAAAATTCTATATTACGGGAAGTTTTTTGAGTTTTTTTTTACGTCGTTCACCGAGTGGGTTCAATATGGATATAGATTTATTGTATAGATTGCTACGGACGCGTTGATACCAAATATGAACTTTTTGTGTGTTTTATATACTTTATTTGCATTTTATGTGTTACTGGGGGAGATAATGGGACTTTTATTTTATTTATTTATTTAATTATATAAAAAAATTACTTAATCTTTTTTTTTTTTTTTACTTTTTTACATTTTCTACTTCTTGGCTTGAACAAGCGATCATCCTTTACACTGCAATACACTTGTACCAGGAGGCGGAAGCCGGCAGGGAGAGAAGCTGGCAGCCTTGGGTCACTCGTCGAAACCCGGGGCTGCGGCAGAAGGGATCGTATCCCCCCGTAAGCACACAGGGGGGGTCTGATCCACGTGGGACACGCTTATACGCCGCGGTCATGCTTGACTGCGGCGTGTAAGGGGTTAAACACCCGGGATCTGAGTTTTTCCAATCCTGGGTGTTAGTGCCGGGACATCACAGCCTGACACCGGCACTTGCAGGACCCGATGTCCCTAGATCTTCTTCTGATGGACCACCGTAAAAAGCTGATATGGCAGTCATTAAGGGGTCAAACTAAGGAATTTTATGTTGTTGATTGATATATATACATATCTATATATATATCTATATATATATATATATATATTAATGTGATTATTGTATTATGTTCAACTAAATTTGCAGATTAAAACCTTATATGGGGAAAATCCAATATTTTGACGTCTTTTTTTTGCACGGCGATTTGCATTATCCACTGGACGTTCCTTATCCAACTTCACAAAGTTTAAGAGTAGTTAAGTTAGGCAGAGTAGAATAGCAGAAAATCCCAAAATGTGAGCGTGATAAATATGGCCTGGTGGAGGGAGGCCTCATGCTACTCAAATCCCTCAATTCCCCCCAGCCTCAGTGTAATTAATTAGCCTAATGGAGCTAGCTAGCGGGTGTCCGGGCTTCAAAAGATCTCTGTAGCCTCATCGTCTCTAGAGGCTTCAGCGGATTTTCCATCCAATTTTCAAATAGGACACAAAGAGCCATAAAAATTCTTAAACCAATACGTTGATTAGGGACAGTTATAGAGTTATGGTCCATCTCAGCCCAAAGGCAACTACATTTTTGGATTTCTTATCATCAGAAAAACACAATGGCCCAATCCCGAGGCTGTAGCATCCTTGGATAGGAACATAGCGAATTGTTCAGGTTTGGTATCAATGGGATCCAGGTATTTACCCGGATCCAATGATGTCAGAACCATAACCCTACGACTTCCCCTTGAGTAGCTGTGACTTCACCAGGATTTTGGACATGATACCAGGCAGGAGGGACCCATGACCCCTCCTGGGGGTGGACACAGGTGTTTCTGCACCTGATATAATTAGACACCTCTGAGTCCAAATCGTTGTTTTCTAGTAACCATTTTCAACATCAAGAGCAAAGGAAGATCTTAAGGTGTGGACTATTAGGTTCCATTAGGCCCACGCACAATGTAACTAACTTACTGAACTGCTGATACTTGTAGTGCTACCTTGGTATTTTGTGCTAACTGTATATATTTCTAATATATATATATATATATATATATATATATATATATATATATTGTTTTGTGCCCTTAAGGCAATTAAATATAAAACTTAACCTGTGTTGCTCTTTTATCTCGATACCAAACCCAAACGTCTGTGCTTCGCTCATATACATGCTACCGCGTTGGTTCCTCACGCTTTATAATTCCATTACGGACTGGGCTTATATTAAAGGAGAACTGGTGGTATCTTCATTATGTTGATAAGAATATGTTTCACTGAGGTTATTGAAAGGGGTCTTTTAGCCATTCAGGGCTGTGATTTATTGTTGTGCCATATCCAGAAGTTGTGTGGACAACTTTAAATCAGAACCTGTGCGTTCTTTGAGTGTCTATAAACTGATAACTAAGTGAACTTGCATACCCTTTAGGGGTCCAAAACGTCACAGTTTTCTGCACAATGGGTATACAAATTGTGTGGATAGCCAACACCAACCTGAGTCTGTAATCACTGCGAAATGAGGTTAGGCTCCTGGTTCCAAACTCAATAGGTACTGTAACTGGTAAATTTTTAGACAATTTTTGCTTTATTGATAGCTTATTCCAAGTTAGGCTATTTCCTTTGTGGAAAATAATTACAAGAAATTTGCACCACTAAGGGGTTCCTACTTGCAGTCCATTCTCAGTATTGCTAACTTTATTTTGTTTCCAGCAGCTAGGAACTCTAGATGGCATATAGGAAGGTGGACTTCCCAGTAAGTTTGTATTTTCCTTTCCTGGATTGTTTAAACATATACAACTCACTTAATAGAAAATGAGACAACATTATTTCTTGTTCTCCATTGATTACTTACTAACTCCCACATTTTACAAGTTAAAGATTATATGCAGTTTGCATAGCAAAAACCAAACTTCTTGTGCAATACAATTATTTTATTGGGGTTTTCCCACAAACAAAAGTTAAGCCCATCTCAGCAATGAGACCCCCACTGATCAGCAAGTTAGGCCCTATCCCATCGGTATTGGTGGTCAGGGCCTAACTTTTCTTTGTGAGGAAACCCCTTTAATTCTTGTTCCAGGCAATTGTTTGGTAAAACTGCAGAAGAAACAGGTTTGGGGATATTGGAGGACAGTAAACTTAAAGTGAACCTGTCATGCAAATTAATCCACCCAAAATACAGTAAATACTTTTATTAATCTGTTTAGCTTCAGCTTAGAAAAAAGAAGGCTGAGGCAAGACCTTATTATAATGTACAAATACCTGAATGTGGCCAGGACAAGAGGACATCCTCTTCGCCGAGAGGAGAGGCGGTTCTACCATCACCATAGACAGGGATTCTTTACTCTAAGAGCAGTGAGACTATGGAACTCTCTGCCGCAGGAGGTGCCGAAAAGCATAAACCATTGGAAAATAAAACCTTCACCCTATCTGCATCTCCATGTGGATAGATGTACTAAAAGAGATTTGCCAACATATCTTTTTCCTGGATATACAGCACTTTTATACTTCTAACAACTTCTTCTATATGCTAACTGAAGAAAACACTAAAAAAGTGATCCCCTAACAACAGTCTTAGAGGGAATTCACAGCTACACTGATTGTAGATTCACTGCCCAGCTACAACCAGGCAGCCATAAGTCCGGCGCACTGAAGAGGAGGGGGGGTGACCCTTCCCCTCTCCATAAAGATGTAAAGATGCAAAGCATGCAGTCCTGCACACAGAGAAAGATAGGACATATACTATATTTTCCCCGTGTATGGAGCAGTATGGCTCTGTGCAGCCATTGCAATTTATGGAGGACGTCATCCCCCTTAGGTGTGTGAAAATGCAGCCTTATTCCAATCTATAAAAATCTACACTTGAATCTCACACTCTTTCTTCCCCCGTGTATGCTGAACCTAACACCTCCTGATTTTGGATGCAGCTTTAGTCCAACTGCCTTTCCAAAATAATAGTGTCCTCCAGAGGTCTTTAATAGGGGCAGAAATATACAAATCAAGTAAAAATATAGAGAAGATAATCATCTTTTTATACATATGCAAATCAGCCTACAAGTGCAGGTTCCATCTTGCCATATTTACCTACAGAAAGCCAAAGCCCAGGAAGGTGATAAAAAAGTCAATCATGGAAAAATAAATTGGCTAACTATTAGGTTCTAACTCCATATTACAAAAAGACTTGAGACTATGTGAAGGAATATCGGTCCCATCCTGGGTCCAATTTGTTATATTGCCACAGAGTTATGTTTCTGCTCCTATTAGAGACCCCTACAAAGCGCTATTCACATTAAACTGTTTTCACATTCCAACCTAGAGCATAACAGATGAAGAAGTGGAAGCATAACATTTGTCTTTAGGAGGGTTTGTCCTTAGGTTCAGTCAGTTTTAATTAGTTAAAAATAGGCATATAAAAATGTTGTAATGTTTGGACACCAGTGATATTTTTCCTTTAACACCTTTCCTCCTAGCTGTGTTACATGACAGCTTTTTACTCACACTGTTATAGAGCTTCACTGTGGTTTAATCAACACCTTCTTTCCAAACATTAACAGTTTAATCCTCTTTATTAAAGGAATTACATTACTACACTACTCTGTCAGTCATTCCAGAAGAATTCATATCTGATTTTCCATAGTTTTAACAGAAAATTGAATACATTCAAACAAATATCACAAAAAGGTAGAAATTGATAAAATAGTTTATCTGCTGATATTTCCAATGTGAAAGTCTTTCTTGGTTGTGTTTCTAAATAACTGACACTAATATTAGTAGTTATGTTACCCCGTGGATTTTTCTGTAGAGTAAGATATCATAGAACAAGGATAATCTTACCAAATTGCTTCACTCCAATATCTCAGGAAATCAATTTATATCCCCTATAATACCAAAGTATAGCTTAGAGGAGAGTGCTTAGAAACTAAAATGTTTTCAACAAAGTTCCGCTACAAAATCCATTTAAGTGAAAGAAGACTGGTTGATGGTAGAGGTCAAGAAGAGTTTATTGAGTGAAGTCATTGAAGCTTTGAAAGAATGAACTCCGGGGTATTGTTGTGTTACTAATAAAAAAGGTACAAGAGATTGCTAATCTATTGAAGCATTCATTCTGTTCTATGTCTCTACAAAGTTAACATTTGTTTTCAAACTTTATTTTGAATAATTAAAGGGATTGTAGAGCCAAAAAACATTTTTCTAAAATAACTTCATTAAATATTTTCACAACTTAATAATTTTGTATGCCCTCGTTTCATTACTGGAAGCTTCTCTCCAAAATAGGACGTGCCCCCCCACTTCTTGTTTAAGGAGAACACCTCTTCCCAGCAGAGGTACCTGCGACTGTTATCCTGTCTGAAACAGAATTTAACCTCAAGACTTCCGGGAAAAAACATTGTGAGCTCATTACTTAATGGAGAATTTTATTACCCTAAAAGCCTAAATAGCAATGTTCTTCTTTAGGTCTTATGCACAAGACCCTGTGCTTTGGCTGAGAGCTAGCCACACAAACTTTGGCTAATTCAGTGTTCCTTTGGCTTCTTCATCAGCAACATGCCAACTGTCCTTACCCCAAAAGATAGGACGTGTGCAATTCCTGCCCGTCTTTGAGGTGGGGGCAATTGCTTCCTACAGACATCAGACAATGCTTGTTCCGTGCAGCCTATGAAATGTACACGTGTGTATGAGAAATAGATAAAGCTTCAGGCCCCATGTACACATCCACACCATGCCCGGAGTTCACCCTCTTCACCCATGTAAGTGCATGGCTTGTGACTCAAATTTGAATGTTAAATCCCATGCTTAGTCCGAATCCGTTGGATCGTCCGACGGCCCGCCCACCGATTTGTGTTGCAAGAAAGCCGGCGCGATTGCGACACAATACGATCGCGTATAACACATTCCCCAAAAAGTCGGGAAACCCGACGTGGGACCCGTAGTATGTAAGCCCCATTGTCTGACATAATGATGAGCCCCACAAAGTATTTCTTGTCATTTTATTACAAATACCCTATCAGACTTTTCAATTTCTTCTGGTCAGAACACAGAAACACAGTTCAGCAAAATAAAATACAAAACAAAATAAAAAACACATAATGGATAATATACACCAGGATATCCTTATAGGACAGTGGCGGCGAACCTTTTAGTGCCCAAACTGCAACCCAAAGCCCCCCTTATTTATCCCAAGGTGCCAACCAAAAATTAAAGAAGTAACTTATTGTTGCACTGTACATGGAGAATTGTGGGGCTAGCAGGAGGACCTCCAAAGATAATTGGGCCCTGTCCACACATTCTCCATCATCCTACAGTCACAAGCAGCCAAGTAGGTATCACTTTAAAATATCACTGAAAGCAGCATATTTTAAGTTGCTTGGAACTGCAAGAAGATTCTTTAAGTACTGTCTGATATGCTGGGGTGGTGGCCTGGGTGCCCACAGAAAGGGTCTGAGTGCCCCTTTGGCACCCGTGCCAGAGGTTCGCCACCACTGTTATAGGATATGCTGTGCAATATATGGTGTCTGAGGTGGCCCACTTAAGGGCTAACTATTCAGTAAAATAAAAAGTACACGACTATTAGGAACATGACCGATTATACAAAAGCATTTCACTTCATTCACAAACAAGGGGAGGTCATATTTATCAATACATAAAAGAGTAAGGCCTAAGTTGTGCTAAAAATGCACCAAAACCTGATGCATATTTTAAAGATAAACTTATCTAATAGGAGGTGTAAATTTAGCCAGTTAACCGGTTCAGGACCAGGGTATTTTTCACCTTGTTGACGTGACACAATTTTCTGTTTTTACATGTCATCTTTTAATTGGCTAAACTTTTTCCTTTTTTGGGCAAGTGATTTTTGCAATGGTTTTTTTGGTGAAGCGATACAGGATTCTTACTTTATTCATTTTTTGGTCACAATTTTTATTTTAATCCCTTAGCGTATTAAGATTATTCACTGAGGATATGTAGGGAGAATAAAATTAAACTTTTATTAATTATCTCAATTAAAAAACATTTAATAGATGTAAAAAAAAAAAAACCACACAAAAGTGAGTCACACATAGCAACGTCCATATTCAAAGCCTTGTATGTAGGATAAAGAGCGTTCCTGTTAGAGAGAGATGCTCTCTTATTAAAAATATATATATTAACAGACCTGTTCACTGGTCGCACTACACACTGTAGCTGGATCTAAGATCGACTCTGAACTAAATAAAGGTCTGCAGGAACACTAACTCTGGTCCTCTCCCAATCACATTACATCCAACACGTTTCTATCTTTGCGGATTATCATCCAGGGTCACATTTGACAAACAACATTTATGTGCGGCTTATAGTGCATTCATATACTCAAGGCCCCATTAATGTCAGCAGTGAACCCAAGCCATGGATTCTATGAGATTATAAACCTATAGTACCTCCCCTAATGTGGGGCATCCCTGTCCATTACCCAATCAGCTACCTTCACCTGGGGCCCCTCCTAACATGACACTCTGATGCCGTCATAGTCCAGACAGCCCAATCATAGGGCTAGTGCCAAACACATCTCACCTAGCCGTGTCATTGGAGCCAAGATGGAAAGATAGGTGTGCCAGCGTACTAAGCCATAACCAGGATAAGTCACAAACAACAATGTAGTCAGCTCACCCTGATGGAAAGGCTTGTAGCACCTGGGACCATCCACGCACGGATCACTCTGGCTTGAGAGCAACAACTCGAGCAAAAAAAAAGAGGAAGGGGAAACCACTTCACACGATCCAGCTATCAAGGAGACGCCAGGTAATAAAATCTTCAAGGCTTTATTCTTGACACATAGTAGCCACGGGATACATATAACACAGCAAAGCGGTCTACGCGTTTCGGATATCACATATCCTTATTCATGACTACTTCTGGGATATATTCAAGGTAATAAATACTGGTTGGGTGGGAACACGTGATGGATTTCACACCGATCCTGATCATAGAACCTGATATATGCATGTAAAAACATGAGAACAAACACAGTTTTAACAATAGAATACAAATATTCAATAATCATTATTATTGAATATTTGTACGGTGCACTCCTTGCCATCTATGGGGGACGTATAAAGGCCGTATATACGTCCCCCATACGGCAGTGTGAATGCAGCCTAACAAAAAGGTTTGCAATACTATTCTGCATTTCTCCAATACAGCCGCTGTTGATTATGAAATTAACAGGCAACTATATAAAGTAGACTGAAGTACATAAATGTATCAATACTAGAGATGAGCGAGCACTAAAATGCTCGGGTACTCGTTATTCGAGACGAACTTTTCCCGATGCTCGAGTGCTCGTCTCGAATAACGAGCCCCATTGAAGTCAATGGGAGACTCGAGCATTTTTCAAGGGGACCAAGGCTCTGCACAGGGAAGCTTGGCCAAACACCTGGGAACCTCAGAAAAGGATGGAAACACCACGGAAATGGACAGGAAACAGCAGGGGCAGCATGCATGGATGCCTCTGAGGCTGCTTAATCGCACCATTATGCCAAAATTATGGGCAACAGCATGGCCATGACAGAGTGACAGAATGAAGCTAGATAGCATCTAAAACATCCAATAATTGACCCTGACACTATAGGGGACGGCATGCAGAGGCAGCGGCAGCAGTTCAAAATGGCAAAAAAGTGCCATTTTCGACTTTGGGCGCTATTTTCCGTTACGGGGTTAAACGCATTGAAAAACCGTTATCATATTTTGATAGATCGGGCATTTTCGGACGCGTCGATACCTGATGTGTTTATGATTTTTACTGTTTATTTATATTTATGTCAGTTCTAGGGAAAGGGGGGTGATTTGAAATTTTAGGTTTTTTTATTATAATTTTTTTTTTTAAACTTTTTTTATTTTTATTTATACTATTTTTCAGACTCCCTAGGGTACTTTAACCCTAGGTTGTCTGATCGATCCTATCATATACTGCCATACTACAGTATGGCAGTATATGGGGATTTTCTTCCTCATTCATTACAATGTGCTATCAGCACATTGTAATGAAGGGGTTAAAACGAAATAGCCTCGGGTCTTCGGAAGACCCGAGGCTACCATGGAGACGGATCGCCGCCCCCTGATGACGTCATGGGGAGCGGCGATCCCAGGTAAGATGGCGGCGCCCATGCGCCGCTATCTGTTTGAGGCTGCTGGCAGCTTTGCCGGCAGCCCACGCTGTAAAAACACCCGCGATCGGTGCTAGCATATGCAGCAAAGCAATATGCAGCAAAGACTTACCGGCTATGGAGAGGGCTCAGCCCGTGAGCCCTCTCCATGCAGCGCGACGCGAACAGGTTAAAATCCGTTTTGGCGCACCATAGTACGGCACGCGCACCATACACACGACTGTGCGTGCGCCTTATTCGGAAGTGCCGGAGGGACGGTGAAACTTTGCATGGGGAAACAGGCCCCTTCTGTGCCTCGCTGTGCGCCCATGCAAAATTGCATAACAAATTGCAAGATGGGTTTTATCTTTTCATCTTTTGAAAATGTGTAAATTTTAAGGCTAAATACTGTAAACGTATAACCGACAAAATTTGACAATTGCAAGTTTCACCTCCATTTTGATGTAATTACTTTGAAGATCTCAAGGTTTTAACAATCTCCATAAAAGTTGTTTCTGATAGTTTGAGAGGTGCAGATGTGACAATGGGTTCATATTTAGGGGTATTATTAAATATTAAATTCTGAAAATATGGAGAATCGATATTGGATTTCTAAGCTGCGTGACATTAAAATAAATTATCCAGACATTTCAAAAATGATGAAAATGTAAAGTGGAAATATGGGAAATGTAATTCAACAACTTATTTAGGTGGTAAATCTATCTGCCTGAATTTCACATAGGGCAAATTTTTCAAAAAAATTAATAATTTTTTTTTTTTTGTACATAAACTCAAAACTTACCTGCCAAAATTTACGTCTTATGTACAATTGCTTCCTACAGATATCAGACATTGCCTGTTCCGTGCAGCCTATGAAATGTTCATGTGTGCATGAGACAGAGATAAAGCTTCAGGCCCCATGTACACATCCACATCAAGGCCGGAGTTTACCCTCTTCTTCCCGGTGCATGTAAGTGCTTGGCTTTCGACACAAATTAGAATTTTAAATCCCACGTTTAGTCCGAATCCGTCGGATCGTCCCACGGCCCGCCCCCCGATTTGTGTTGCAAGAAAGCAGGCGCGATTGCGACACAATCCAATCGCGTGCGACACATTCCCCAAAAAGTCGGGAAAGCCGACGCGGGACCCTTAGTATATAAGCCCCATTGGCAAAATGAATACACATCCAAAGATGCTCTATGGATTGAGATCTGGTGACTGTGGAGGCCATTTAGTCAGTGAAACTCATTGTCATGTTCAAGAAACCAGTCTGAAATGATTCCAGCTTTATGACATGGCGCATTATCCTGCTGAAAGTAGCCATCAGATGGTGGTAAATTGTGGTCAAAAGGGATGGACATGGTCAGCAACAATACTCAGGTAGGCTGTGGCGTTGCAACGATGCTCAATTGGTACCAAGGGGCCCAAAGAGTGCCAAGAAAATATCCCCACACCATGACACCACCACCACCAGCCTGAACCGTTGATACAAGGCAGGATGGATCCATGCTTTCATGTTGTTGATGCCAAATTCTGACCCTACCATCCAAATGTCGCAGCAGAAATCGAGACTCATCAGACCAGGCAACGTTTTTCCAATCTTCGACTGTCCAATTTCGATGATCTTGTGAAATTGTAGCCTCAGTTTCCGTCCTTAGCTGAAGGAGTGGCACCTGGTGTGGTCTTCTGCTGCTGTAGCCCACTGCCTCAAAGTCGACATACATTGCGTTCAGAGATGCTCTTCTGCCTACCTTGGTTATAACGGATGGCGATTTGAGTCACTGTTGCCTTTCTATAGCTCGAACCAGTCTGCCCATTTCTCCTCTGACCTCTGGCATCAACAAGGCATTTCCGCCCACAGAACTGCCGCTCAATGGGGTTTTTTCTTTTTGGACCATTCTCTGTAAACCCTAGAGATGGTTGTGCATGAAAATCCCAGTAGATCAGCAGTTTCTGAATACTCAGACAGCCTTCTGGCACCAACAACATGCCATGTCAAAGGCATCAAATGACCTCTTCCCCATACTGAGCTCGGTTTGAACTGCAGGAGATTGGTGCATGCCTACATGCCTAAATGCATGAGTTGCCGCCATGTGATTGGTGATTAGAAATTAAGTGTTTAACGAGCAGTTGGACAGGTGTACCTAATAAAGTGGCCGGTGAGTGTATGCTGCAACATTACCAATACATTTTGGAAAGCTAAATTGTAAAAGTTAAAGGGAAATGACATAAGATGTATGAAGTTACTATGCATACAGGCGGTCCCCGACTTAAATAAAACCCCGATTACAGATGACCCCTAGTTACAAATGGACCTCTGTGCCACTGTAACAAATGGACGCTGGTATTTCCTGAACTTTAGACCCAGGCTCAAATCGCCAAGTCTAAGGTGTCTGCAATGAAGCTTATTGTTAATATTTTACCCTGGCAAACCAAAACTTTTAAAATCCAATTGTCACAGGGGCAAAAAATACTTGTCTGAAACTTACAAAACATAACTAGTTCCGACGTACATACAAATCAACAAACCTATAGAACAGTGATGCCGAACCTTTTAGGGACTAAGTACCCAAACTGCAACAGCAATGCCCCCTCATTATCGGAGATGCCAACCAAAATAAAGCAGTAACTTATTGCTCCAGTTCTTCAACAATGTTCAATCATACTGGGCTCCAGAGGACACCAACATAGTAAAAAAAAAAGATGGAAATTAGCATTGTAGCTTTATCCATTGTCCCTCTGTACACATAGAATCATGGGGCCAGCAGGAGGTCTCACAGATAATTTGGCCCTGTCTACACATTCCCCTTTCCTACAGTCCATGTATGTATCACTTTAAAATATCACTGAAAGCAGCATCTTTTAAGTTGTTTGAAACTGCAGAAAAAATTCTTTGACTCCTGTCTGGTGTGCTGGGGCGATGGCCGGGCGCCCACAGAAAGAGCTCGGAGTGCCGCCTCTGGCACCCGTGCCATAGGTTCTATAGCAGTGGTGGTGAACCTATCTTGTACGTAAACCAGGAATTGCCTGTATATAAGTACGTGTCTCGTATATGAGAATCTCTATTAAATATACACTACCACACTAATATAGAGCACATTATATAACAGTTCCTCCTCCTGCCCTCCAGAATTTTTGGTCACCTCACTATATCTGCACGGAACAATGACTTTCACTGAGCTCTGAGAGAGTAGAAAACAGATGAAGAGCATGGTTCAGGACAAGGAGGTAAAGGGTTTAGGTCCTCCAGTACAGTCTCATCTTCCACCTCCACAGAATTACTGCAGTATTCAATGGGAATTGTTTCAGTGCTTCTTCAGAGTTTATAGCTTTGGGTTGAACCCATAAAATAAACTGAGAAGTGACAGGTTGAAAAGCTCAGAGAGGTCTCAGAAAACACAACAAAATGGGCCAAATCTACCTTTAAAGGACATCTACCACCAGGATGAAGGATTGTAAACCAAGCACACTGATATGATGGTGTGTGCCCCCTCTGACAGTTTTATTTAAGCTTTCTATGCCCTTGTTTTGAAGATAAAAAGGTTTTGCATTATGCAAATGAGCCGGAGGAGCCCCTTGTGTTAATTTGCATAATTTGAAGCCTTTTTTGGAAAAAAAAAACAGGCTCAAGAAGCTGAGAGTAGATCCTGCCAAAGGGGGCACAACTCAGTATGTCAGTGTGCGTGGTTTACAATCCTTCACTGGTGGTGTAGATGTCCTTTAAACATCGGGCCATTAATCTGACCATGCAAATTATTCTGTTTGTTGGTCCATATACTCAAAAAGATGCACTACAAGTTAATTGGCTTCCAAACATTCCCACATCACAACTTGTAGTATCAAATCACAATGCATTCACTTTAATCATCAATGATTGTTATTTAAAAACATAACATTCTTTGTAAATGCATTGATTTTTTTCCATACAGGCAGTCCCAGGCTACATCAGGATAGGCTCTGTAGGTTTGCTCTTAAGTCCAATTTGTATGTAAGTTGGAAACTGTATATTTTATAATTGTAACCCCAGACAAATTTTTTGGTCTCTGTGACAATTGGATTTTAAAAATGTTGGAACCAGGATTAATAATAAATCTCAATTGCAGACACCTTGTACAATATTACAGATGTTTATTGTAGCCCAGGGCTAAAGTACAGTAAATGACCAATTACCAAAGGTCTGTTTGTAACTAGGGGTCGTTGTAAGTCGGGTTTCTTAAGTAGGGACGCCGTATTTGCTTTGTACCACGTGCTATATGTGTCTAAGGAAAGTTTTGTCTCAGGAACTATGGCATGCTAGCACTGAGCAATATAGGTTTATTTTCCTTCCGAAGGTTTGCTTTAAGAGGATGAAGCAGTATATTCCGAGAGAGTACATTCATTTCTTATTTCTGCAGATAAGCTAATGTACTTTATGAGTAAGAATGTGATAGGCATTTAACTTTTATAAAACTTCTCTTTTGAGAATTCTATCAACAAAGAAAGCTGAAGTGATGAACTGTTTGCCTAGAGATTCAATCATAATCTTTACAGCTGTCTGTGCGTGGGGTCATTTGCAGAATTATGTACCAAAACCCATGAATCTCGTGTCATTTATCTTAATAATCACAGACATGAAAAAAATTCCGAGAACATACACAACAGCACATCAATCGGCCACTATTGTGACAGCTTTTGTAGTATATTTGCTATACATTGTTCAAATCTTGACAAGCATATGTGCAGTCTCACAACAGCATGCTAAAGTCATTTTTCCTTTTAAACTAAAAATTGACAAAAAACATTGCTAAACTGTATGCCATGACCATATATAAAGTGCATATCGATATGATGCATTGCTTTTACTTTTTTATATATTACAAAAAATGAAGTCTAACCCCTTCCCCAGGTGTAATACTCTGCTGGCAGCCTGTTTTAGAAAATACCTTTTGATTACCAAAATAACTTTATTATTCTGTCCATTATATAATTCCAAGATATTCACAGTTTAATCTGTATGTAATGCAGTTGGTGCACCCAGGGTGTGTGCTCATCACCGTAGCACTGCTATTTCCACCTACGTATTTTTTGGACTATAAGATGCCCTTTTTAGCAAGGAAAAATCTTTCTAAACAGTGCCTGCTTGCTTTGTAAAACTGTAAGTATTCCTCAGACCTCACACACCTTTCTCTCTTACTTCTCCTTAGCTATTAAATAAGCTACGGCCTACAAGAAGCCTGGTCTGACTTCTCTGAGGTCCGAGAGAAGGTTATATTGGTATATGATCAATGGTAAAGTCACCCAGATTCTCAATGATAGACATAATGGGGCACATTTACTTACAGTCGCGATCCCACGGCGCGTTGTCCAATGCCGATTCGGGTCTGCCGGGATTCACTAAGGTCATGCGCCCGATATCCAGCAACAGTCGTTGCTGCACCGAGGTCCGACGGAGTTCACCTCTCTCTTCACGATGCATGTAAGTGCTGATCTTGTGACACAATTCTTTTTTTAAATTCCACGGGTTTTACGATTCCATCGGGTTGTCCAACGGCCACACCCCCTGATTTCCCTGATTTCTATCGCGTGAAAGCCGGCGCCAATGCGACACAATCCGATTACGTGCACCAAATTCCCAGGCAAATTCAGCGCAAATTGGAAATATTCGGGAAACCCGACGAAAGTGTGGCGTTCGGACCCTTAGTAAATGAGCCCCAATCTCTTAACAGTGTCCAAGGTGGGACTAAGCCCATTCCTCTACTTGCTTTAACTTTGCTTCCAAACTGTTTAGAATTACACTCCACCTCCTTTACTTTCTATTCTCTCTACATGTACACATTTCTATTTATTCATTATTTTTATAAAACAAAAAACTCTTTCTTTTCTTGGAATACTCAGTTACAATCTGGGGCATAACTACAGGGGGGAAAGCCATAGCGCTGCTCTAAAGGACCCAGAGTGTCAGGCGGCCAGGCCAACCAACCTAACACGCTGCAAATACCAGAGGACCATCAATAGTGTATAGATATTTTGCTGCACCTCTTCCACAGCACACTGTTCACTGCAAGATAAGTTGTTGTCAGCTTAGAGAAGACATACTGGGGGAGGAGTGTCAGGAAAGCAGGACTAGGATTGTGCTTAACAGCAACTGGGCTGCTTTCTTATCTGTGGCCTGCCTGCCCTCCTGTAATGAGAAGGTGACACCAGCTGATGAAATGAGAGACTGCTGGACTGTGTGTATTATTGTATGTATATGCTGGTGTATATGTTGTGTAATACAGTATGTATTTGTATATATTCTGTCTAATGTAGGTGCATGTACGTGATATGTATATACTCTATATATTTCTATATATGTGTCTATATAATATGTATGTACATGATATGTATATATACACTGTATGCGTGTCAACCTATAAAGTCTATTGACTGTACAGATGCAGTACTGGTTAACCTGCTGTGATAACCCAGTTTGTATTGTATGTGAATAGATGCAAACACACACTTTCAGTCATGTTAACCAGTGCAACATCTGTATATGCGGGTAAATTATGATCTATATATATGGGAGATTATATCGGACTCTGCACAAATGCAGGCGTATGATAAATTACTCCCTGTATGACATATTTGATGTGTATAGACTTTACTGTAGCATGATATGATTATATATATTATATATATATATATATATATATATATATATATACACATACTATGGGAGATTTATCATCAAGTTTGAGGTAAAACTGTTCGAATTTCCCAGAGCTCAGCTTTAATTTTATAAACATCTGTAGGGAAATGAAAGCTGAACTCTGATTGGTTGCCATGGGCAACGCGTCTAATGTTTAATGAAAATCTGTGTAACTAATACTGTCAAGTCTATCACTTGTATAAATTGGCTTTGTTTGTGCACTAAATGTTTGTGAATGCATAATATTTGATATATGCCCCTTTTTTTTAAAAAATACTTCCCCAATAATGCTAGTCATAAAAGTATCAGAAACCCTTGATAAAGTTGGGCAAGGCATTTAAGAAGTTCCTTTTGTGCAAATTAAGAAAGATTTGTCTTGTGTAGAGTTGCTTCACAGTCTTTGCCCCAGTCTTTGTTTTTATAACCTTTTGTAACCATCCAAATGAGCATTTACAAACACGTAACTCTTCATGCCATAATACACTTCTAACAACTACGTTGTACATAAAAATCTGATAATCCCTCACCTGTAATAAAAACTCACTACTACACTCTAACCTGATTAGCATTGGATCTTACTCTGATTTCACTCCAAATTTCTGCTGATCCTAACAGTTCACTACTTTTGCCACTTACAGGAATAATGGTATTGGATCATTTTCCTCAATAAACAAAAGGCAAGTCTAATACTTTTTGACTCAATTGTCTGACTTGGTTGCCTTTATTTACTTGTGTTGAAAATCTGATATGTTTTAGGTTCAACTTTAGGTGAAATATAGAATATTCTGAAGGGTTCACAAACTTTTTTTGCAATACTGTAAGAGATAGTGCATACACTCTATATTATTGCGTTAGTTTCCTTGCAAATATCATCCTTATAATAATATCCTTTATAAGATATATTCAGTATTAATGTAATTCAGTTCTATGCTTGTGAGGCAAACACAATTATTGCAGGGCTGAACATTAGTGACAACAAACTGTATAGTGATTAATGAGCTGAATACTGATCTGATTCTTATGCTGCCAATATGTGAAAACCAGAGTGAAAACACGCATGCTCACCGGAGTCATTAAATCACATATTATATGTGAATGGTATAAAACTGTTGGTATATGAAAACTATTGAGGACATCATATTCATTTACTATAAAAGGGAACAGGTGATGGGAATTAGGTCTTCAATTGATATGCAGAGCTGTAACAGAATCACAAAGATGATTTCTATATTATGGGAAAATTCAGCATCACACTGAAAAACCTGCATACAAATGACCTATAGAGTCCAGCTGCACTGCACCCTCGCCTTGACCAATTCCCATAAGAAAAGTGCATCATCATGTGGTACTTTCTGGTACTATCATGCCCTTGTGACTTCCTGACAGGTCATGATGAATACAGCGTTCAAATCTATTTCTGCACATTAAAGGGAATTCTGTCAGCAGGAAGGTTATTTTATAGATGACAGGTTCCAATAGCCTCTGGTATGTGGTTTCAAAAAAAGCCTTGTCGTGCATCTGAATAATTCCAGTGCTTTTTAATGTTTCTTTAAAGCAAACCTGGCACCAAGAATGTTATTTTTAGCTGGTGCTATGCTGATTTTAAAAATGTCTTTATCAGCACTTGAATCATTTCAATACTTTATATAAGTTAATTTACATTACCTAACTAGCTTCATGCTAGCAGCATGTGGAGTCCTTGGAGGGGATACTGCAGTTGTGTGTGCCTGTGTCCATCATGCAATTTCCTATATCCCACACCATCCCTTACCTGTCAATGCACATGACAGGAAGTGGAGGGGTGAGGAGCTGCTGAGTGTGGTGGAGAGGAGACTGACATAGGCACACCCAGACTGCAGCATGACCCATCACTAGTGCTGGAGGGAGCCCGGTAATGTGAATTAAAATATATAAACTGCTGAAATGATTCAGATGCTGACAAGGCATTTTTAAAATCAGTATAGGATAGGCTATTGCAACCAGTGGCCAGCAAAAACTGTATTCCTGGGACTGGTTTCACTTTAACATTACCTGGCTCCCTGCAAGCAGGGTTGTGGTGATTCCCAGAGTGGGGGGCTGACGCATGGGCAGCATTCCACACTTACTATTGTCTGCATCAGAAAATCATCAGAGAATATAACTAAAACTCTGCAGGTCAGACTAGGCCTAAACAGGTTTGACCTGGCGAAGATGGCTTAACATTTAAAATTCCCCTCTTAATAATTCCCCCCCATAATATGTTATCTATGTGCTGTGAGTTTCACACCATGGCTTTCACAGTAGGAGATCAGCAGTGAATCCTGCAGGCAAGCCTTGTAGTAAAAACCGAGTTTTTGCCCTGGTAAAAAGAAAATACACAAAAAAAACAGTTTTGTAGTACAGCAATTATGTCAACATCTACATAAATGTAAAAACAAAAGTAAAAAATATTCATGGATAGAGTAAAGACAGATACAATTTTTGAATAATTTCCAAGTGCACATATCCAAATCCTCTATAACAAACACATTCAAAGACTTGTAAATGGAGGGGATGGACCAATGGTTGCACTAGGACCACTGAGGTAACCAGAGTATCCTCCATGGGCCCAGGGCTCGAACACAATTCAATGGCTCAAAAGATCAAACAGAAGACAAACCCATTTGAAAGTGAGTTGAGTAGTCCACTATTTACAAATATTTTGATTATTAGATCTTATTGATGATACATCCTACATGGAGATTTTTTGGATAAAGAGTGGGTCTACTGTATAATTCTCCGTCAGGCACTGCTTAAACCCCATGTTGTGTCACCAGCTTTATTATTAATTTGGTTTTTTTTATTAAGTTCAGGGTATTTCCCCCATGTTAGTTAGTTTTGAATTCATTTTTTATTAAAAGGAATTAAGGCACAGCATTTAAAATATATAATATTTTAAATGATTAAAATGATACAATTATTATACATAATATTGTCATAAAATCAAAATAGGTGCAACAGGAATCAATTAGTTAGTATTCAATTTCTTAGTATGAACTGCCTTGGCATTAGTTTCCATCCATTGTCTTTGATGCTTTCCCTTTCACTGCACTTCCATATAATAACTGCAACTGTCTGCAACATAGTCAAGGTCATCCCCTCACTGGAGAGGCATATACACATGCAATATAAAGTTTGCCTCTATGTACATGTATACCTACAATAAATAATATGCCTACAATAATAAATTGTCTCCTGGAGGAACCATATATTGCACCAAGAGTGTCAAAGGGTCATATAGGTATGTGGCCAGTGCAAGCAGCATTGCTACATATACAGTTATATGCCATAAAATATATGTAATGAAATGTGAAAAGGGTGTCACTTCTCTATAAAGGTCACTTATAAGTTTTAAAGATTCTATGAATATGGAAAAAGGAATAATGCTTAATGTTAAACTGAAAAAAAATTACATAAATAAAATAACATTGTATACTGGTTTTTCCAAAATAAAGAGTTCACTTTTGTATAATTTTTATTCTAAGTATGAAATGTTGGCTTCTCTGCAACCAGTGTAACAGAAGTGCCAAAATACCCAGTTCGTCAGCACTTGATACTTGATTACAACATCTCAGCTCCCTACAATAGTGATGATTTGACACAATTTTAATGAACACATTGAAAAGTTCTTGATTAATATGATTCATTCATGTATAATATTTATCTTTTATGATTCAAGCCCATTCTTCTGTCTATTATGAGCATTCTTTTCTTAAAGGCAGACTTGAACATTCATATCAAACATATTTCTGTTCAACTATTTTAAAAATAGAATCAAGTGGATTTCTTGAATTCCATTACGATCAATGTATTTTCTGCAAAGATAGATAACTTTTATCCTGCTTTTACTTACTGTCAACAAGATTCAATAGCCTTTGGTAACAGGATAAAAGAATTATCTTATAGCAATTATTGTGTCTTATTATTGTTATTGTGTTAAATGATACCAATCTCCCTCAAATAGTAAAAGGCAAAGCAGCAGTTTAAGGCCCATTCACACTGCGTTGCAGATCACGTAAGCGTTTGATCAGGGTGCGATCAGGGTTTGGTCACAGTGAAAAACGCCACATTTTGCATTAGAGTGCCATCAAGTTTTCAGTCAGAGTTGTCAGTGTCTCAGTTTTTTACGCGCTTTTCAAGCATGTTTCAATGCGTTTTCATGCGCAGAAAATGCGAGTGAAATGGACTCAGGACTGAGCTCTATCTTTCTATGGCAATTGATGCGTAAAAACGCAACGCATTTTTGATGCACTTCCATAGACTTGTATGGTGCGTTTTCACAAGCGTGACTGGCAAAGGTAGAGCATGTCGAGATTTTTAAAGTGGTAAAAAAAAAACGCACGTGTGTGTGTGAAAAAAAAAATGCCAAGTTGAAAAGACCCATTGGTTACAATGGGTCAGAGTGCAATGCAGTTCTGCGCGTCAAAGCACGCGCAGAAAACGCGTGGAAAAACGCAAAGTGTGGAAGGGGCCTAAGTCACACACTGTTTGCAGGGCCATCAATTATTTCATTAGTAATATTCGATTGGCAATGTATTGCCATGATTAAACAGGGCTGCATTGTCCTATATTTAAAAAATAGTCTTTTCAATACACTTATCTTTTAATTTACCCCTCACAAGGGATGTCCCTTTGCTAACTTTCCAAAAAGAAAGTTAGATAGATTTATTATGCATGTAGTGTTGTATATTATAGGTCCATATTTAATTCACAATAATAGGAAATATTTTATAAATAAAAAAAAAATTTGTAATTCATTTCAGTCTAGCAGATTTCAACGTGCGTCTAAAAAATATTAAAGCTAACCCAGTTAGCAGAAAGCAAACTCTAAACTTCAAGTAGTTTATTGTAAAACTTCCTTACAAAGACAACTACGCAAATAAATGGCATAAACTCTTCGGCCTATAAACACCACAAGGGCTCATGCAAAGGTACAATGGCTTATTCAGTCTGTTTATTACAAAACACCTGATTGACTCACAAGAGGCATTGTCTAAATGATTACAAAATGGTTATTATATTAAAGAAATGGTTAAAGCGTACCTGTAAAGTTATAATGATTTACCAAATTATTATAGTGATTCCCCATTTAAAAACAAACATAATGTGCCTTATTTGTGGTTCTCATCCTTTTATTTCCAAAGTTATGGCATTTTCTGTTCTGAAAGTGTTTGACAAAAAAACTTTTTCACCAGAGGTAAGTGGGGCAGGATCTCATGATGCTTCTGTTCTCTCTCAAAGTAATTATCATTGAATAATTTCGTTTCCTAAAAGGAAACCACTGAACATCTGCACAGTGCACAATACAGGTGTATATGGTGACTAGCCTGGCAGCTTCAATCACATAGAGGAGCAGGGAAGATGAAATAAGTGAAAAAATTATTACTTAACCAGTTACAGGAAGTCTATAACCTGTGCTGCGTGAGCACAAGAGTTAATAGATATATGCACGACCTGATACTGCCGAATAACAAGGTGGAGGAAGGGCACCTGCAGCATGAGGTGCAGAGAGAGACAGAAAACTGAGGAGAATCACAGAAGGGGATGAGGAAACTGAAGGGAACAGGGGAGATCTTGTACTCCCACTTCTGTGTGGGCAGTGCCTAAAGAAACGAGGACTCCACAGAGGCTCCGCTTAGGCAGGGGAAGAGTAACACCTGCAGCAATGAGGTAATCTGAAGGCTATATGAAAAGAAACTGCTGGATATAGGCAAACAAAACATCATAGGCAAAGTTGCTCTACATCCAAGAACTATTTGATTGAGAAAAAAAAACCTTTACAGTCTTTAACATTGAATATTTTTGAATGTGTACATTTACCTACAGTCCCCATAATGCTTTGTAATCTTTATAATTGGTACATTGCTGAGAAGCACTCTCATTCACATACTCAGGATAACCACAGATATGCATAGTCCTTACACAGTGACATCCAGCTCCAGGCGATCTTATTCTGATGTAAAGAAGTGGAATGTATATATGTCTATTGTACCCATTAATATATTTACCCTGTGTCGTGTTTCTGCCCCTTTTGTGTCACCAAAATATGGTGGACCAGAGGGAAGAGAGATTTAAACTGGACATGTAGGGGTGTGATGGACTATACTAAGTTAGCAATAAGGGATAATTAAAATTGCCTATAAGTACTTGGTGGAATAATATATGACGCTTTCTGTCAGGACACGCGCCTCATAGTTTACTAGTAAAAGCTTAGAACATTGGGGACAATTACTTAGAGTAGTGCAAAACTGCAAAAAGATCACTGCCTGGTATATGAAGGGTGCACCACAAAAGTGTCAGAAATGTGTCCACACTTCTTAAAGCAGTTTGCATGAAGAGAAACAGGCAAAGAAAAACTTGCTACTGCCTTAGTAAAATGTGGGCCATTGTGTGATTAACTGCTCCAGGAAAGATCTGCTTGTGAAAAGAAGGAGCGTATGACAATGCAATAAAAGCCTCAAGAAAAGCTCTACTGAATGCAGCAGACTCAGTGAGGGGTACACAATCGGGGACCCCTATCAGCGCTTGTAACTGCTATATCTGTCAATCGGAGACAGAAGCAGGAAAAGTATATGTGGGAAGCTTGAAAAGTCCCTGCACAATGGCATTTTCACTTTTTAGGCCAAAATGGTGCTTGTAGATAGTTCAAGATCTGACTGACACTTCTGTTCTGTAGAAATGACCTTTCAGCAGTATTCTCATTAGTCAGGATTGCATGATAGGTAACACATTGTTATTGAAGATAGAAACAGCACAGGATCCATCAAGATGAACACTTCACTCGGTCCAATTTGGTCCATTGCTTTAGAAAGGCAGAATAGAACATAGAAAATTTGTTGTTGCGCAGGTCAGGTGTTATCGATACTTATTGACAACTTAAAATAATGGATACAAATACATGTTTGAAATGATTGTATTATTTTGATTATGTCAGTATCTGTAATTAAAGACAATGATCAGTTTTTAATATTTCTTTATCAGTCATTTCTATGTCCATAATAATCTATCAGTGTGTAAATAAGTGGTAGCACTATTGTTAACCATTATATGAGTTGTATCCTCAGTCATTTGCCATACCAGTTTTCCCTGTGCAGGTCTATATTCAATAAACTCTCTATCCATGGAGAGGAATTGAGAGTAATTGAACTATAGTGGAAAATGATTTTTTCTTAAATATTAGATGTTACACAATGGGGCAATTACTTACCCGGCCCATTGAGATCCAGCGGCGGATTCTGTGCAGTGGATTCTGGGTGTCCGGGGATTCATAAGGCAAGTTCTCTATGACGTCCACCAGAGTCGCTGAGCTGCTCGTTGAAGTTCCCCCGAGGTCCGCCGAGAATGCACCATCCTATACCTTACGGATGAGGTAGCGCGTGTCCTCTGCAAACACTTTTTTTTAAAAGCGGAGTAGCCATCAGATGTTGGGTACATTGTGGTCATAAAGGGATGGACACGGTCAGCAACAATACTCAGGTAGGCTGTGGCGTTGCAATGATGCTCAATTGGTACCAAGTGGCCCAAAGAGTGCCAAGAAAATATTCCCCACACCATGACACCACCACCACCAGCCTGAACCGTTGATACAAGGCGGATTGATCCATGCTTTCATGTTGTTGATGCCAAATTCTGACCCTACCATCCAAATGTCGCAGCAGAAATCGAGACTCATCAGACCAGGCAACGTTTTTCCAATCTTCGACTGTCCAATTTCGATGATCTTGTGCAAATTGTAGCCTCAGTTTCCTGTCCTTAGCTGAAAGGAGTGGCACCTGGTGTGGTCTTCTGCTGCTGTAGCCCATCTGCCTCAAAGTTCGACATACTATGCGTTCAGAGATGCTCTTCTGCCTACCTTGGTTATAACGGATGGCGATTTGAGTCACTGTTGCCTTTCTATCAGCTCGAACCAGTCTGCCCATTCTCCTCTGACCTCTGGCATCAACAAGGCATTTCCGCCCACAGAACTGCCGCTCACTGGATGTTTTTTCTTTTTCGGACCATTCTCTGTAAACCCTAGAGATGGTTGTGCGTGAAAATCCCAGTAGATCAGCAGTTTCTGAAATACTCAGACCAGCCCTTCTGGCACCAACAACCATGCCACGTTCAAAGGCACTCAAATCACCTTTCTTCCCCATACTGATGCTCGGTTTGAACTGCAGGAGATTGTCTTGACCATGCCTACATGCCTAAATGCACTGAGTTGCCGCCATGTGATTGGCTGATTAGAAATTAAGTGTTAACGAGCAGTTGGACAGGTGTACCTAATAAAGTGGCCGGTGAGTGTATGTGCCCTTGTTTTGAAGATAAAAAAGGTTTTGCATTATGCAAATGAGCCTGAGGAGCCCCTTGTGTTAATTTGCATAATTTTTAAGCCTTTTTTGGAAAAAAAACAGGCTACAAGAAGCTGAAAGAGTAGATCCTGCCAAAGGGGGCACACATCAGTATGTCAGTGTGCTTGGTTTACAATCCTTCATCCTGGTGGTAGATGTCCATTAAACATCGGGACATTAATCTGACCATGCAAATATATTCTGTTTGTTGGTCCATATACTCAAAAAGATGCACTACAAGATTTATTGGCTTCCAAACATTCCCACAATCACAACTTGTAGTATCAAATCATTATATACTCAAGTATAAGCCTAGTTTTTCAGCACAAAAAATGTGCTGAAAAACCCAAACTCGGCTTATACTCGAATCAAAAAAATAAATATATCTAAACTCACCTTTCCGGTGACCCCTGTATATCTTCTGTGCGATCTGTCCGGCAGCGGCGGCAGGCTATATACACTGGGGCAGGTTCTGGCAGGCTATATACACTGGGGCAGGGTCTGGCAGGCTATATACACTGGGGCAGGGTCTGGCAGGCTATATACACTAGGGCAGGGTCTGGCAGGCTATATACACTGGGGCAGGGGCTGGCTGGCTATATACACTGGAGCAGGGGCTGGCTGGCTATTAACACTGGGGCAGAGCCTGGCTGGCTATATACTGGTGAGGCTGTGACCCTGACCAATGCATTTCCCACCCTCGGCTTTATACTCAGTCAATAGGTTTCCCAGTATTTTGTGGTAAAATTAGGGGCCTCGCTTATACTCGGTCGGGTTATACTCGAGTTATACGGTAGATAATATTACAGGAGATGGATATGAGGATAAATACAGTCGAAAGAGATAGAAGAAATGAAGTTGATTAATAAATAGATTAATCAAAGAGATAGAGAAAAAAGTAGATATAAATGGTCAGATTATAGGAGATGGATAACTAGACAGATAGATATATAGACGGAGAGATGAATGATAAGCATCTTCACCAGGAATTCAACCAAGGGATATTAACCCTTTTACTTCCAGGCATTTCTGGATATTTTGTCGCATAAGACCAGAACAATTTTGACTTTAAAACAAATAAAATTTACAGCAAAAATAATTAAAGTAAACCCAACAAAACACATATTTTGAAACAAACACTTGCCCATTATTTTCAAATTGCTTATACGTTTGCATTTCATGCAATTGATTCAAACTGAACATTTTATTAAAAAATACTTAAAATTTGACTTTGGTGGCAAAAAAATGTGCTCCAGAAAATAATTGCCTTCACATGTCCTAAATGTAATAGTGGACATGTGTGAAGTAACAAATGTCCATATTGATATGTTCCATAAATAAATCCCATAATCACTAAAACTTGATATTCTCACTTAAAGCTGAATATTCCGGATCCATGGTACCTAGAAACAAATTCAAGATTCATTTGAAAGAAGAGAGATTTTGTCCCTTGGACCATAAACAGCCGGCACTGCCCATCTGCCTGGACGACTCCCGTTGCTGACCCTAGATTGGACTGACCTTACATCCTCTTGCCCTGACCCTGGGCTGAACCTGACCAAGAGATGTCTCCTGCTAAGGTACCTCCGACGCTCTGTCACCGGTGGAACGACCTGGTGGTAACCTGCAGCATGTAAGACATCCCGCTTTGCGGCGGGCTTGGTGAAGACCAGGTGCCACTTAGATTCCGGCCCCAGGTGTGGCTAGGCAAACCTCCCGCGCGGTGGTCCAGTGGATCCACTCACCCAATCCTGACAGAAAAACATAGCGTTGTGGTGAGTGATTCCATTAATGAATGTTTATGTTCAAAGAAATTGTGAAATTTAGTTATCATGCCAATTTAATTCCTTATTTGTTAGATCTAAAAGCAAGAAACTAAATAGTCAAAGAAATCTGTTTTAAGATTTTACATTGTATCCATTTTTTCTCTTAATCTACATAATTTGCATAAAAAGAATTTCTTTATACTACAACAGATTCTGACACTGTTACCACAATGTTCATAATTTTATGTATTTTAATATAAACAGCCCTTCTCATGGTGAGGACAGAGATGTGTAATTATGAATTTTAATTGTTTTAGCCAAATATAGAAAAAGTAAATTAAATGAAGGTTTATATACAAACGTTCTTCACTTCAAACTATTCCCTCTGCTTAATTTAAAAGCCAAAATTAATGTTAATCTTACTGGGAATCTGGCTTTAGAAACATCACTCCATCTAAAAAACCTAGAAAACAACAAAATGAATATAATAAACTGTAAAATATATTGATATATTATGAGGTTTTTCTACAACTAACCACAATCAACATCCCTCTACTGCTTACAATGAATAGAAAGCAGTTCACATGCTCTTCCAAGTTTCTATTTTCTTGTTTTAGACTGCTGAAAAAAAGGCCATAAGATCAGCCCATAGTATAGTGGGATAAAGGATAAAAGCAATAGCGGGAAAAAATTTTAAAAACCTACTTGGAAAACTCCTGCAAAAAAAACATTTTAATCTCTGGGTACATAGATAACATCTCTATTTTGTGGTGTGCGGCCAGATCAGTGCCACACATGTGTGGCACCGTATCCCGCTGTGACGCTATTGCCGTTATGGAGACGTACATCGTGCCGCAAATCGTACAATGTGTGCTTTGCAATGTGTGAAAAAATCCCCATATACTGCATAACTGTTGTTGGCAGTTTATGCTAGGATCAATCAGACAACCTAGGTTAAAGTACCCTAGCAAGTCGCGAAAAATAGTAAAAAAAAAATAAATAAATTTAAAAATGAAACATTCAAATCCACTCCCCTTCCCTAGGACTGATAAATTATATAAACATATAATGTTTTTCTGGCCTTTAACCTTGTAACAGAAAATAGCGCCAAAGTTGAAAAAGACATCTTTTTGATTTCCAAGAATTTCTTTTTGTACAGGTGGTTTAATTTTTGTAAATGTATGAAAAATTATAAAAAACTACACAAATTTGGTTCCCATGATTGACATGACCCAAGATGATATGTGGAAAGTGACATGAACATTTGCGGAGGCGCAGTGAAATACAAGCCCACAAAAAATGGGGGCAAATGCATTTTCACCATTCACTGCATTTGGAGTTTGTTTCCCACTTCCCAGTAAATGGCATGAAACATTTAACTACCATAACTAGGAAGTGCAATTGTTACACAGATAAACACCCTCACACGCTTGTTGTAAATGCAAAAATAAAAAGTTATAGATTTTGAAGGTGGAGAGTGAAAAATAAAAATGCAAAAAATATGAAGCCCGCCTCTGCAGCAGATTGTTCAGATGCAGGCCAAAGGACTGACCCTATCAGCCATTAGAGAAAGTTGGCTGTTTAAGTCTGTGATTTTCTACGATATTTCATTTTACACTTCCCACACTCATTCAAGTCCCCAACAAGATGGTAATCTCCATGGGCAATAGTTTCCACACTGCAGATGGAATTTCTCACCAGTTCAAAACTAATGGGTAAGGATCTGTCTCGTAATACAGTGTCACAATGTTTAAGAACATTTGGACTAAAAAACCCACTCTGCCAGTGACCAAACCGAATTAGCAGAAAGATTAACAGCTAGGGCTCACCTTTGCTGAGGCGAATGTTGTTAGTGATGAAAGCAAGTTTAATTAATTTGGTTCTGAGATGGAAACATTATGGTTCGTAGAAGAAACTAACACAAAGGGGCACCATTACTTACTGGTCCGGGAGAGTTCCTGAAAGTGCCTTTTCTGAGCCGTGCAATGTGCCGCGATTCAATGAATCATTTGCCCGATCCGAATGTGTCGTTCCCCGATCAGGTCCGCCAGATCACATCTTCCTCCCGGTGTATGAAAGTGAATGTCTCTGCGTCAAAATTTTAAGTTAAATCGGCGTTTGTCCGAATCCATAGATCATTCGATGGCCCATACCCTCGAATCGTGAAAGCCAGCGCGAATTCGCAAAATCCGATCACGTTGACACAATGTACCACTAATACCTCTTCTCAGCGGCATGATCCCCAAAAAAAGTGGAAAATCAGATGGAAATGCACATCCGCGGACCCTAGTAAATAAGCCCAAACTGTGTGTAAGTAGTTAAGAGAAGGTGGTAGAGAAAGTGTCATGGTTTGGGGATGTTTCTGTAGCAAGAGTTGACCTTTATACAGCTACAGGGCAGAGTGAATTCAAGTGTGTATCAAAACTCTTCAACAAACAGGTGGTTTCTAGCAATCATACTCAATCAGTTGCAATTTTCATGCCCTGTACACAGACAGAAAACAGGTAAACCAGTTCTGTGAAACAGTTGAAATAATGAAAGGACCCAGGAACCTGATATAATCCAATAGAAAACTGGAAATCCTTGGTTACAAAGTGTGGGCCAGAAAACCCACAACCAACTGTGGAAGAGACTGAAGAAGAATTGACCAAAATCTCACCAGAGCGTGTGAGAGACTAGTCATGCTCTGTGGCTGTAGATATGCTGAGTCATTCAAAGCAAAGGCCTGTGCACTCCTTCATGATTGGTTCTATATAACCTCTGAAAAGTAATTAGACTGTTTCTTACTGTTTTCTCTAATGATCATCACATTTTTTGGTTAAAGTTGATGCCATGGTGTAGAGTTATCATGTAGATATATAGTTCTTTGAAAAAATGTGATCATGCATGCTTTCTAATTTGATCTCCAGTGTTAAAATGTGATTAGGGAAACCTCGTATTGGCCACCTATATATGATGATGGTTTTTCTAGTATGCAGTATAAGCAAGCAAATAATATGCCTACATTGGCTGTCAGTTTTTACTTTACGTGATGAAGAGAGGAAACCATACTGATAGTATATTCCGTGTTTGCATGGTATGAAATGGTGAATGTCGAAATAACCATACACATTATTTGCCCAAGTTCTCGGTGTTTTAGATTTTGTGCTAAAATTAGAAACGGTAGATTCTAGACAGTTAATTTTAAATAAAGTAAGGTCATGATTTTATTTTTTTTGTTTTTTTTTTTAATTAGTAAAGCAGAAGCGGGGTGTTGACATAGTAATTGTTTAGAAAACTTTTTTACAGGGGCTGGCTGGCTATATACACTGGAGCAGGGGCTGGCTGGCTATTAACACTGGGGCAGAGCCTGGCTGGCTATATACTGGTGAGGCTGTGACCAATGCATTTCCCACCCTCGGCTTATACTCGAGTCAATAGGTTTTTCCAGTATTTTGTGGTAAAATTAGGGGCCTCGGCTTATACTCGGGTCGGCTTATACTCGAGTATATACGGTAGATAATATATACAGGAGATGGATATGAGAGATAAATACAGTAGAAGAGAAATAGAAGATTGATTAATAAATAGATTAATCAATAGAGATAGAGAAAAAGTAGATATAAATGGTCAGATTATATGAGATGGATAACTAGACAGATAGATATATAGACAGGAGATAGATGATAAGCATCTTCACCCAGGAATTCAACCATAATTATTCTGTCGCATAATTGACCAGAACAATTTTGACTTTAAAAAATAAAATTACAGCAAAAATAATTAAAGTAAACCCAACAAAACACATATTTTCTGAAAACAGACACTTGCCCCATTATTTTCAAAATTGCATTATACAGTTTGCACTTTCATGCAATTTTGATTCAAACTGAAACATTTTATAAAAAATACTTAAAATTTGACTTTGGTGGCAAAAAATGTGCTCCAGAAAATAATTGCCTTCACATGTCCTAAATGTAATAGATGGACATGTGTAGAGTACACAAATGTCCCATATTGATATGTTCACATAAATAAATCCACATAATATCACTAAAACTTGATATTCTCACTTAAAGCTGAATATCTCAGGATCCATGGTACCTAGAAACAAAATTCAAGATTCATTTGAAAGAAGAGATTTTCCCCTTTGGCTACCCATAACGCCGGCCCTGCCCATCTGCCTGGACCTCCCGTTGCTGACCCTAGATTACCAGCTCACCCTGAGCTGGTGCTCGGTGTTTACAGCTTATACCGACCATTTGAAATGGTAGGTTTCCTTTAAAATTTGACTTTGATGCCAAAAAATGTGCTCCAGAAAATAATTGCCTTCACATGTCCTAAATGTAATGGATGGACATGTGTAGAGTACACAAATGTCCCATATTGATATGTTCACATAAATAAATCCACATAATATCACTAAAACTTGATATTCTCACTTAAAGCTGAATATCTCAGGATCCATGGTACCTAGAAACAAAATTCAAGATTCATTTGAAAGAAGAGATTTTCCCCTTTGCCTACCCACAACGCCGGCCCTGCCCATCTGCCTGGACCTCCCGTTGCTGACCCTAGATTGGACTTGACCTTACATCTCTTGCCCTGACCCTGTGCCTGAACCTGACCACGAGACTGTCTCCTGCTAAGGTACCTCGACCTCTGCACCTGTGGAACGACCTGGTAGTACCCTGCCGCAGAAAGACCATCCCGCTTTGCGGCGGGCTCTGGTGAAGACCAGGTGCCACGATACCATTTGGACACTTTTTAAAAAATGTTATGGCATGCTGTCACACAATTGTCATTCCCAGCTGCCACTTACCTTTAGGCATGCCCGTTCACGCCAGCACCAACGAGTTGTGGGGAAAATAAGGATGTACTATGCAATGCCCTTAGTCCACAAGTCACATCACAAACTGATAATGTGACAAATACAGCATGGCAGGAAGCAGTTACATCTCTTAAAGGGCAGCAGTGAGGTCCTCAAGATAATTCGGGGCCCTGTCTTTCATTCTCTTCTCTCCTCTCCACCGTACAATAACGGTCGACATAGTATAAATTGAACAATATGACTGAAAGCAGCATATTTTAAGTTGCTGGGCTGGAGACTGGAGAAGATTCTTTGAGTCTGTCCTGGTGTGCTGGGGCGATGGCCGATAGGTGACCACAAGAAAGGGCCGGAGTGCCACCTCTGGCACCCGTGCATAGGTTCGCCACCACTGCCTAGAGTCTCACCTAGACTTCAGCTGTTAATTGAGACAGTGACGGTTCCCCAAACATCATCGGGTGGTGACCGTTTCAATGCACAATTGGGCGGTGGTGCTCAAGCACATCCAGAATTTTAAATGCCCATGGCAGCCATTTAAAAACGGATTGACACACGCGATCTGTGACCGGGATCCGGAGGAGGTTGCGTTATGGAGCACAGCACCCAGTGTGTATGAAGAGGAATCACACATGAGCCCTCTTCAAACATTTGGCAGATGGCCATCTAAAGAGGAAATAAAAGAAACTTATTGGGGAATGAGCGTAGCTAGAAATAATTTAAAATAAGATTTTATAGACTCCTAACCAGACCCATATGTTTCCAAAAATCACTTTAAACATATATTCTATATTTAACAGCAAATTAACTATCGTATTCATGTGATCCTGGGAGAACTTTGAATAGGTTATGGTCAATCCATGCAGAAACAACAATCTTAGAATGTCACAGATGCCAACATTTTTAGAACCCTTAAAAGGGTAATTCCCCACTGAGCATTCACATTTAATTTAATTACATTGCCATATGTAAACATTTCTTCATGTGGATGTTTAGCAAAAAAAGTTTCTGTGTGTAAGTAATTTCTCCCTAAATGTCGCCATGTTGTCCCTTAGACACGAGATGGCTTCTCGGTTACGACCACGCTCGTACCTTGGCAGGGGGCCAACATGCACATTGAGGCCTTGCCTGACCACTTGTCTTTAGGGTTCATTACTACAGGATGGTGGGACCTGCAACTACCCATATCCAGGACACTGCCTTTTTCCTAGGGACCAAATGAACTACCTTTAAAGAAATTACTTTCACCCAGCTAAAAAACTGTAATAAATCTTATTGAAGAACATATTTAAATAGGCAGATATTAATTGAAGTCTAAATGCCCGATGAGAATACCCTTTAAGTTCCAAGGTCCCGTAAAAGCAAAGTTACTTTTTATTCAGTTGCAGGCTTGAGGAAAAATTTGGGGTGATTGTGTGCATATGTTCTTTTAAGAGAAACTGAGGCATAAAGGAAGCTAATTAATGCTGAGTGTAGAGACCAAGCCAATTTTGTCTAAATCCAAAATCAAAATAGTTTGATTATTACAAAAAATATATATACTTTTCAAGAAAAAGTGTTGGTGAGCTGTTGTGCTGAGTCAGCATGGTAACTCCCGTAACAGTTGGGGGAGAAAATTCTACTTGCATTAGACATAAATACAATGAATTCACTTCTAAGGCAGATACCAAGATCAAAGGCACAAAGTCAAAAAGATTATTAGCTGCCTTCAAGTTCATTTAAGAGGAACAAACCACATTTTCCTCCTAAGCTTACTGTACTGTGTCTGAAGCTTATTGCAGTGTAGTAGCCAAGCTAACCTGCATATAACAGAGCATAGTCACTACAGCAGCCAAGCATTTAACTCTAGCCAGGCAGATACACTGAAAATGTTTATGGACAGCCCTCAGGACAACAGAGCCACTATCTCCGGCTCATTTTTTCAAATGGCATGTAAGTGATGTTTGATTCCAGAGAGGTTGGCAGCACCTGATTTAATCGAAGCGATTAAATTAAAATGGTGGACCACTTACAATGGGCATGATGGATTGTGTAAGCATTATACTGTAACAAAGTCTTCAGCCAGTTTCCATGAGCACAGATAGATGTTCTTACAAATGAAAGAATGAGGAGTAAGTTTCAGAGGTTTTTGGTAGTAAGGCTTTTTTTTGTTTACCACTGAGGAGATGTAGCTGCGTGCCTATTTGTGGTAATCACTTCCTAAGGTCAGGAGGTCGTGGAAGCTATGATTACTTTCTGGAGCCCGTTTTCTGCATGGTCATGCACGTCACCATCGTGAAAGGGCTTTCAAAAAACTATCTTTCCTTCCTGAAGCCATGTGGGGGGACCTGAATCCTCTCAAGGTGCGAGAACAGAAGTGCAAGCCCCAGAAGCTCGTACGGCCGGTGGAAAGCAGGAGGAGCTGTTCCACCACGGCTGAAATCAGTCAGACAGAGAACATTAAATCGCCCTATTTTCTGCCCAAAATACATGCTCAGGGCCCCTCACACAAGGACTTCATGAGACAAACAAGTTTGGACCTCTGTGGTGAACAGGATTCGCGAGAGAACCCATCCTTTTGATATCTTTCCGGTATGCATGGAGTCGTCATCATAGTTTGCAAACAGAATTTAAATGCCAAGACTGTGGAGGCTCTAAAAAGTAGCCATGGCCAAGGTTTGGGAAAGGAGGGACGGTTCCCTCCCAGGCCAGGTCGGGGCTCCAGAAGAGAGTACTTTTTGATGGTCCTCCTGCGCTTGGCAAAGAAATTATTTGTGACTTGGGCAAGACCAAAAAGGTTTCCAGGTGCTTGACTCAGAGCCCCAAACTTACCCTATCCTATCCTTTAATCATCCATGCCAAGAAATTATCATCTCATCAGCATCCAAACTCCACTAAACACCTATGACATGTCAGAATATGAGAGAAAAAACATGTGTATGGGTAAGAATGTGAAGTATTTAACATTCTTACTTTCTTTCTTTACTAACTTATACTGTGGTTTATAAGCTTAACTATTATATTAGTGATCCCAGCAGAAGAACGGAAAGGACACCTTTCTGGTAAATGGAGACCACGGACAGTTAAGTATATATTAGTGCCCATAGACATATACACTGCGAGAGAGTGGTAATATTAGACAAAAAGACTTAATGTTAACCAAGATATCTGGTGGTCAAGTATTGGGAGGTTTAACACCACACGCCATACCCTATCAGGTAGGGCTTTTTTCAAATGTCTGTAGCCAATAATACAGTTATATTTTCACAAGTGATGCCATCTAGTGAATGGAATTAGCTATATGCGATTCAATTAGATGTAAACAATGTATGAAGCTATTCATAACATGAGATAATAATTCGATTTCAGTGATTGAGCGGATATTGATGATGACCTATGCCCGTGTGTAAAGGTACATAAGTTTGCTATACATGTTTTTTTTTTCACCGAAAACAATCATTAAGCATTCTGTAAAATCATAAAAAGTTACAATCTATAAGAGTGTCTCATTTTCTGACAGGTAATATAGTTATCAAGAAGACAATTTAACAACCTAATCCTAGTGTGAATATAGATAAATAGAACATCCAACTTCATAAATTCACATGTCACAGACCCAACAATGTTTTCAGGCAATTACTGACACACGATCCCAACTGTGATAAATGGAATAATAATACACAATACCACAATGGTCTAATGTTTACAAGCATACATTCTAGAAATAATAAAATCAACAGCCAACAAATGAAAAATCAAACATATAGTAAATAAAAAGCAATTCACAGAAGTGCTGAATGGATTATTTTGGATCATGTGTAAAATGCCAAGTGTGTAACAGTAATAATAAAATGTGTTCCCTACCAGAAATTGCATCCTGAAAAAAAATCATCCTTGCCACAATTTCCTGTTATCAACTTCGCAAAATTTCACACTTAATCCCTACTCATCCCGTAGGTGGTTCTTCATTGTTTGGTATCCCACTTGGAACGAGGTAACGTGGTGCATGGCTGCTTCATCCTAAGGTATGGTAACGATGTCGGTGTTTTCACACATACCACATCAAAGGACTTCTCCTGTTTGGTAATTCCCATTAATTTCGACTCAAGAAATGTCAAAATAGAAGCATAGGGCGCCCACTACACTTACAATAATGTCAGAGAGAAAATGTTGATTAAATGAACTAATATATTATTACAAATCCCCACAGGCACACACGATTTTGATTTTTAAATATAAAATGATATTGCTCCTAGGTAAAATGTTACAAGAAAACAAACACAACCAGACCCATGGTACACATGCTAAAACAGGCACACCAACAGGCATATATGGTTTATTCTTATGCTATTTATTAAATACAGGCAGCAGGAATATGAATATACCGTATGATGGGTTCTTACTCTGAGCAATCCTTTAGAAGACACCCAGGACAAGTAAGCTATCCACAAAGGTATTTATCAATCTGTTTACAACAGAATTTTTTGCTAATTTGTATTAAAAAAACTGTCATGTTCCACAATTTGTAAATGCTTAAGACAGTATTAGACATTTTTATCAACTAGTTACATCAAAAGCAATGTGGGCCTATAAAAAGGGGTTGGCTTCACAGAAAAGTAAGTTGAACATAAATAAATCTAGTGGCAGCAAGGAAACTCTTGCTTGGACCTATTCCATTTGCTCATGAGTTTTGCATGGCCGCCATCCCACGGGTCTTACCTTGCTTTGTCTCTCCTCATCTCTCTCTCCTGTTTGTTTCGCTGTTCTGTTCACATGCCACAATGGGGGCTGTCATTCACTTGTCACTGTCATATGCGCCTGTCCGCAATAGGTAGGGTTATCAGAGTTTGTCAGAAACTCTGACAGACAGAGAGTGCTTTTGCAATTGCCTTCTTTCCCCAAAAGGAATATTGCCATTGATTTAACTTAATAACACAACTGTGAAGAATGACCAACTAATATGTAATTGCTCTATTAGGGTTGGGATGTTATTCTGAAATAGGAATACACGGTTAACTAATAAGACTCTGATGTGATGGACCCAGGTAGAAAGTAGGAATGGAGAGTAGTGCAGATTCTCACTCATGATGTCATGATCCTCTGGATTGGACTCTGATGGTAGGATGTAGGTTACACCAGCCGCTGTCTACAGTATTTATGATAAACTGGTTGGTTCATGATTGGGGTTCAGGGGATGTATCCTGGCTGGCTTATATATTTAGCTGCTTCTCAGATGTTACTGGGACCATACTGTCTTATCATCTGATCTTGTGTATGTTTGGGACCTGGTTTGGAGTTTCTCTGTGATACCCTGCCGGATCGGCTATGCAAATTGGCGAAGTTTGTTTAAAACCTGCCATTCATAAGTGCTATCCTTGGTTGAAGGAATCCGTGTTTTACCAGCGGCTGCAGCCCGCCGAGCTGGTACTTAGTGATGAACTGTGTCCCAGTGTACCCTTTATCAGATGTTGTTTTGTACTTTATTCTTTGTTCTGTTATTTTAAAACACTTATACATAAACTTGTCCTAGAGCAGTCAAAATACTTGCTCTGGAGGATAAAACCTGTTTCATCAACTTGTAGCCTAATGAACAAAAGTAGTTTTTGAGAGGTAAAAAGATTATTACAATTGTAAATTTGTAGGGTGCACTATAAAAAACTTGGGATAGCATAGAAGATTTAGGTTATTCTTCAAGATTTTGGTCTGAGATGGGTCCACAAAATGAGTTTGTTGAGTTTGGCATTGTTAGACTGTATCGGACTAATACTCACAAGCTTAATATCAATATCTATACAATGCTCTCATCGCACACTTTATTATGCTGTAAAGGCTACACCAAACATGTATAATCCTGCTTTGGCGAAAAGTGTGAATTATATTGTCGCAAAGCGATCACCACGAGATTAATTTAAAAAATTTCTAGATCATTTCCATTTATGGGAAAAACCTTGCAGAATCAACATATTCAAAAATGGGAACCTGAAACCTTTTAGACTGCACAAAGAGAAAGCAGCAAATGTGATTATGAATTAATGATTGGTAGGATTATGAATGCTGCTTTGGTTTTTTAAATATTAATTAAAAATCTGCATCAAATGCAGAGAAGTAAGATCCGCACATACATTATGACGTGGAACAAAGATCAAGGTGAATTTTACACATGACATGGTATCATTTCCTCTAAATACATTTCCAGTTAGATCATTTATATTCATGACACAGTTACAGGGAAATGCAGAGATTCTTATTCTATAATTTTATCCTAATGTACACAATTATTTTTTTGTACAAGTGAGTGGCTTTGCAAGCCATGTAGTCTGGAGGGATGAAACAGTAAGAAAACTAGGCATCCTTTCTCTCCCCTCTTCTTGACTCACCCATCTGCGGAGTTTATTTTCTTTATGTAGCAGCCAAGGACACACAATGGGCGAGATTACTACCTAGGTCCCGTAGCATAACGCAGCGCGTTGTCCACACGAGGATTCGGGTCGGGCGCGGTTCACCAGATCGTGCGTCCGAGTCCGATGTGTTCGTCTTCTGCGCCGAGTCCAACTGGTTCATCTGCTTCTTTCGCTGTGCAGTTGTGGTGAATATCTGCCGACACATTTCCTTTTGTAAATTCGGCGGTTTTGTCCGAATCCGTCGGGGTTGTCCGACGGTCCACGCCCTCTGTCACATGCCAATCCGATACGCGTGCGCCAAAAACTGGGGCAATCAGGCAAAAGAGAAATATTCGGGAACCCTCGACGAAAGTGGTGCGTTCAGAAAATTTAGTAAATGTATGCCCCCAATATCTTAAATGTCAGAAGCTCACAAAACTTCAGGCTCAGTTTTTTTAATGCCACTTTTTTGTTTGGGTTTTTTTTCAATTGGTGTGTCACCAGTTGTTAGCTGTACAGTTATGGCAAAAATATAAACCTTACAACATGTGCTTTTTATAACAATTCACTAACTTTTGGTTAGTTTTTGTGAACTATTAGAAGAAACAATCAAAACAGATGCCATTTTTTCAGGCTTCTTTCCCTAAGGCATCTCTTTAGGAAGGCTTAAAACATATTTAGCCTCAAAAAATGTGTAAAACTGCGTTGAAATTGAGGAAATCTTTCCAGCCCAAGGCCTTAGCAAGTGTATAAGAGAAAGCTAACAGGATGAAGCAAAAGGCACAGCTTCCCAAGTCCTGAATGTTCTAATGTTTTTTTCAATAGCAGACACTCTGCTCAGGGATTTAACAAGATTGTCTCCTCTGCATCAGTGTAACCACGGCGCATTGTCAAGGTATGTTGGGTTCATAATGACATGAAATCTTTGAAAGAACAACCCTCACAGTACTACAGTTGGACTTGTAAAGGTAGCACTCTATGTGCAGTCCTACATTACTTTTGTAACTTTTATAGCATAGCTATATATAGGATAAGAGAAACTATAGTCATCTCTATACTCACATGCACCAGTTTCCTTCCGCACAGGTGGAACCTGCCGGTTTGGTGGATATGATATCATATATATATATATATATATATATATGTTATATATATTTATTATTATGTCATATTATATCATCGGATATATACATATATCTATATAGTATATATTATATGTATATTACATATATATCTATATACATATATATGAAGGCCCCCATTTTATAGATGTTTTAAATTCACCTGGCTCCCTTCCAACATATGGTGGTTCATAGTGGGGAGGGGTCAGCTGCAGCCTGTGTGTGTTTTGTGTCAGCTCCTCTCCTCCACACTCATGCAGCTTACTCCCCACTTCCCATTCATGGCACTGAGCAGGCAGGGGTGGAGGGGTTTATTGATAGAGGAAGAATGCATCAGCATAGCATAGGCTTTTGAACCTGTCAAATATAAAATTACACTCGCCTCATGGAAAATGTGCTTAACCGTTAAGACCGGCCCCTTTCCTGTTTTTTCATGTCCTTTTCACTTTTTATTTGTTTACAAACGAAAGAGCTGTGTCGATGGCTTGTTTTTCTGCGTAACAAATTGCAATTTCATAGTGATGGTATTAAATATACTATGCCTGTACTCGGGGAAGCGGGAAAAAAAAATTCCAAATGCAGTTGAAAATGTGAAAACCCATTGGCCATTTTCCTTGTGGGCTGGATATTACGTCTTCCTGAGCGCCCCAAATGACATGTCTAATTTATTGGGGTCGTACCAATTTGTATAGGTTTTTAATGTTTTTTTACATTTACAAAAAATTAAAACCTCCTGTACAAAAATAATTTTTTGATTTTGCCACAACTGTCTGGCCTAATAACTGGCCGGCAATATCAGCAAGACCTTACCCGGCTCTTGCAGCGCACCCGAGCCGCCCCGTGATACACGGACAGAGCGGTGCGTAACGCGTTAGTGTCTAAGAGCTTTTCGTGCCTGGTTTGCTCTGATTAGATTAATTCTGCAGGTATTTACAATGGTAATTTTTCCTTTTGAAAGGCTGCAAATTTGCTATGTGCACATAACATTCTTACACCCCTTACCAATGTTGTGACACAAGTTAAGTAACAACATGGGCTTGTGGGTGTGCAGGGGAGGGATCTCTTGGCCTGAGCCATCTCCATGCAGTTGGCGTTGTTGGCTGATGGGCAGGAATTAGAAGCTAATATGGGGCATGTGTGTTTTAGCACTACAAAACTGTTACAGGTCTCCCACGATCTTTGTCTCGATTCGCGGGGCGCATCTCGTTCCTTCCGTTGTGCCCCGCTCTGAACAGCCCTTGGACCACCGTGTCAGCATTTCCTGCTCCCCGTGCTGCCGTGCTGTGCTCGGTTCCTGCCTCTAGGTGCACGCGATGAGGTGGCGATGCGAAATTTTAAAGAGCCAGGGTATGAGTAAGATAGATCCCTGCCTCTAGTCTTTGACGAATTATGGGGCAGCATGGTGGCTCGTTTGGTTACCACACAGCCTGCAACCTGGTTCAACATCTTGCATAGAGTTTGTATGTTCTCGCTGTGTTTGCGTGGTTTCTCCGGTCCTCTGGTTTCCCCCCACAATCCAAAATTACTGTTAGGTAATTAATTGTGAGCCCCATGGGGAAGGGACCAAGCTATGTGGCAGCGCTGTGTAATCTGTGTGCGGTTTAACCCGATTCTTACCTTATGTTCCTATGTACGACGCTAACCCTATGAAAGTGACTGCGTTTCTAGACTGCCGCTTAAACCTTTATCTCAGCTAACTCGCATACGTTTTTTTCGCAAAAACCCCCTGTGCTGAAACCCCCCCCACCCGCCGGCTTTCCTCAATCAAAACCCTACTCTTCTAACTCCCTTCCGTGACCCCGATATCTCTTCTGTGCGATCTTCCGGCACGGGTCTGGCAGGCTATATACACTGGGGCAGGGTCTGGCAGGCTATATACACTAGGCAGGGTCTCTGCAGGCTAATACACTGGGGGCAGGGCTGGCTGGCTATACACTGGAGCAGGGGCTGGCTGGCTATTAACACTGAGGCAGAGCCTGGCTGGCTAGATACTGGGAGGGTGACCAATGCATTTTCCACACTCGGCTTATACCTCGAGTCAATAGGTTTCCCAGTATTTTGTGGTAAAATTAGGGGCCTCGGCTTATACTCGGGTCGGCTTTATACTCGAGTTATACGGTAGATATATATACAGGAGATGGATATGAGAGATAAATACAGTAGAAGAGAAATAGAAGATTGATTAATAAATAGATTAATCAATAGAGATAGAGAAAAAGGAATATAAATGGTCAGATATATGAGATGGATAACTAACAGATAGATATATGACAGGAGATTAGATGATAAGCATCTTCACCCAGGAATTCAACCAAGGGATATTAACCCTTTTACTCTCAGGCATTCTGGAATTTTGTCGCATAATTGACCAGAAACAATTTTGACTTTAAAAAATAAAATACAGCAAAAATAATTAAAGTAAACCCAACAAAACACATATTTTCTGAAAAACAACACTTGCCCCATTATTTTCAAATTGCATTATACAGTTTGCACTTTCATGAAATTTTGATTTCAAACTGAACATTTTATAAAAAATACTTAAATTTGACTTTGGTGGCAAAAAATGTGCTCCAGAAAATAATTGCCTTCAATGTCCTAAATGTCATAGATGGACATGTGTAGAGTACACAAATGTCCCATATTGATATGTTCACATAAATAAATCCACATAATAGCACTAAAACTGATATTCTCACTTAAAGTGAATATCTCAGGATCATGGTACCTAGAAACAAATTCAAGATTCATTTGAAAGAGAGAGTTTGCCCTTTGGCTACCATAAGCTCCGGCCTGCCCATCTGCCTGGACCTCCCGTTGCTGACCTAGATTGTGGAATTGACCTTACATCCTCTTGCCCGACCTGGCCGAACTGACCACGAGATGTCTCCTGCTAAGGTACTCGACCTCTGTCACCTGTGGAAAGACCTGGTGGTCCCCTGCAGCAGTAAGACCATCCCGCTTTGCGGCGGGCTCTGGTGAAGAACAGGTGACCACGTAGATTCCGGCCCCAGGTGTCGGCTAGGACAACCTCCCGCGGTGGTCCAGGGGATCCACTCATCCCCAATCCTGACAGGAAAACATAGCGTTGTGGTGAGTGATTCCATTTAATGAATGTTTATGTTCAAAGAAATTTGTGAAATTTAGTTCACTGCCAATTTAATTCATTATGTAGATCTTAAAAGAAGAAACTAAATAGTCAAAGAAATCGTTTTAAGATTTTACATTGTATCACTTTTTTCTCTAATCTACATAATTTGCCCAAAAAAGAATTTCTTTATACTCCAACAGATTCTGACACCTGTTACCCACTGTTCATAATTTACTGTTGATTAATAAAACAGCCCTCTCATGGTGAGGACAGAGATGTGTAATTATGAATTTTAATTGTTTAGCCAAATATAGAAAAAGTAAATTTAAATGAAGGTTTATACAAACGTTTTTCACTTCAAACTCTTCCTTGTTATAATTTAAAAGCCAAAATTACATGTAAATCTGTACTGGGAATCTGGCTTTAGAAACATCACTCATTCTAAAAACTAAGAAAACAAAACAAAATGAATATAAAAACTGTAAAATATAATTGTTATAATGAGGTTTTTCTCACAACTAACCACAAATCACAATCTCCCCTCTACTGCTTCATGGTAGAAAGCAGTTCAACATGCTCTTCCAAGTTTATTTTCTGTTTTAGAACTGCTGAAAAAAAGGCCATAAGATCGCCCCATAGTATAGTGGGATACAAGGATAAAAGCCAATAGCGGGAAAAAATCTTTAAAAACCTACTTGAAAAACTCCTGCAAAAACACAATTTTTAATCTATGGGTACATAGATAACATCTCTATCTTTTTGTGGTGTGCGGCCCAGATCAGTGCCACACAGGTGTGGCCCGCTCACGCTGTGACGCTATTGCCGTCTATGGAGACGTACATGCGGCCGCAAATCGTTACAATGTGTGCTTTGCAATGTGTGAAAAATCCCCATATAATGCCATACTGTTTGTATGCAGTTTATGCTAGGATCAATCAGACAACCTAGGGTTAAAGTACCCTAGCAAGTCGGAAAAAAATAGTAAAAAAAAATAAATAAATTTAAAAAATGAAACATTCAAATCCACTCCCCTTTCCCTAGGACTGATAAATATAATAAACAATAATAGTTTTCTGGCCTTTAACCTTGTAACAGAAAATAGCGCCAAAGTTGAAAAGACATCTTTTGCAATTTCAAGAATTTCTTTTTGTACAGGTGGTTTAATTTTTGTAAATGTATGAAAAAAAATTATTAAACCTACACAAATTGGATCCCATGATTGCACTGACCCAAGATGATATGTGGAAAGTAGACATGACATTGGGCGGCGCAGTGAAATACACAGCCCACCAAATGGCGCAAATGCATTTTTCACCAATTTCACTGCATTTGGAGTTTTTCCCACTTCCCAGTTAATGGCATGAAACATTAACTACCATAACTATGGAAGTGCAATTTGTTACACAGAAAACAAGCCCACACAGCTCTGTAAATGCAAAATAAAAAAGTTATGATTTTTGAAGGTGGAGAGATGAAAATAAAAAATGCAAAAATAATTGAAGCCCTCCTCGCAGCAGATTGTTCAGATGCAGGCAAAGGACTGACCCTATCAGCCATATAGAGAAAGTTGGTGTTTCAAGTCTGTGATTTCACGATATTTCATTTTTACAAACTTCACACACTCATTCAAGTCCCCCAACAAGACTGGTAATCCCATGGGCAATAGTTTCCACATGCAGAGGAATTTCTCACCAGTTCAACACATTATAGGGTAAGGATCTTGTTCGTAATACAGGTCACAATGTGTAAGAACATTGTGACTAAAACCCACTCTGCAGTGACCAAACCGAATTAGCAGAAAGATTAACATGCTAGGCTCACCTTTGCTGAGGCGAATGTTGTTAGTGATGAAAGCAAGGTTAATTAATTTGGTTTGATTGGAAACATTATGGTTCGTAGAAACAATAACACAAAGGGGCACATTTCTTACCTGCGTCCGGAGGAGTTCCTGAAAGTGCCTTTTATGACGACAGTGCACTGTGCCGCGATTCAATGCGATCATTTGCCCGATTTCTGAATGTGTGCTTCCCCGATCAGGTCCGCCAGACTTCACCATCTTCCTCCCGGTTATGAAAGTGAATGTCTTGCGTCACAATTTTTAAGTTAAATCCTGCGGTTTGTCCGAATCCATCAGATCATTCGATGGCCCATACCCTCGAATCGTGAAAGCCAGCGCGAATTCGCAAAATCCGATCACGTTCGACACAATCTTCCACTAATACCTCTCTCCAGCGGCATGATCCCCAAAAATGTCGGAAAATCAGATGGAAATGCAATCCGCGGACCCTAGTGAAATAAGCCCCAACATGTGTGTAAGTAGTTAATGAAAGGTGGTAGAGAAAGTGTCATGGTTTGGGATGTTTCTGTAGCAAGAGTTGACCTTTATACAGCTACAGGGCAGAGTGAATTCAAGTGTGTATCAAAACCTTCTTCAACAACAGGTGGTTTATAGCATTCATTACTCAATCAGATAGCAATTTTCATGCCCCCTGTCACACAGCCCAAAACAGGTAACCAGTTCTTTGAAAAAGTGTTGAAATAATGAAATGGACATCCCAGAACCCTGAGATAAATCCAATAGTAAAACCTGGTAAATCCTTGGTTACAAAGTTATGGCCAAGAAACCCACAACCAACTTGGAAGAGACTGAAGAAGAATTGACCAAAAATCTCACCAGAGCCGTGTGAGAGACTAGTCATGTCCGTGGCTGTAGATATGTGAAGTCATTCAAAGCAAAGGCCTGTGCACTCTTCCTTCCTGATTGGTGACTATTATAACCTTCTGAAAATGTAATTAGAATCTTTTCTTGCTGTTCTCTAATAATGATCATCACATTTTTTGGTTTATGTTGAGCTGCCATGGTGTAGATGTTCATCAATGTAGATTATATTAGTTCTGAAAAAATGTGATCATGCATGCTTTCTAATTTTGATCTCCGTGTAAAATTTGATTAGTGGAAACCTCGTATTGGCCACCTATATATGAATGATGGTTTTTCATGATGCAGGTATTAGCAAGCAAATACTATGCTACATTGGCTGTCAGTTTTTAAACTTTACGTATGAAGAGGAAACCATAACTGATAGTTATATTCCCATGTTTTTGTCATGCGTATTGAAATGGTAATGTTGAAAAAATTCATACCACTTATTTGCCCAAGTTCTCGGTTATTAGAATATTTATGGTGAAAATTAGAAACTGGTAGATTCTAGACATGTTAACTTTTAAACTATAACATAAATTGTTACATGCTTATAACTTATAACCAGAGCAGGGGTTTGACAGTCCCCTGTTTAGAAATACATTTTTTATTGAGGCTAGGACCAACACATCACATTTCGTAGTACCATATTTTTCGGACTACAAGGGCACACAAAAAATTCCGTCGATTTTCCAGAAATCAAAGGTGCACCTTATATATGAACCGTACTTACAGACCAACAGCTGCCTTGAACTGTGCAAGGTCCTGCACCTGTGGTCATTCTCCTTATACTCAGGTGCACCTTATAAACCGTTGCTTATAGTCCAAAAAATATGGTAATAATGGTCAGTATTTGAAGGGATTTCAGGAGGTGGAAAAACAGGCTGCATGTTCCAAAAACAGCACCACACTGATCATGGTTATTGCCAGTACTGCCGCTCAGTTGTATAGAAATGAATGAGCTTAGCTGTAATACCACACACTACCCATGGTCAGGTGAGGTGCTGTTTTGGAAGACTGCAGCCATGTTTTCCACCATCCAGAGAACCCCTTTAAGTAAACACTGAAGTATATAAAGTAAAATTTCCAAAACGTCTTACTCCACAATTTTCAACATGGAGATAAACATGATCATCTGACGGTGCTATCAAAAGCTAAACACTATTGATTTCCCAGATAAAAAAGAGACAATAATTAGCAGTGAATGTGAATCCTTGAGGTTGTCTTTTAATAAATACTGACACTGAATATTAAAATAGGACACCTTCAATTTTCATCTCTTACCGTAAAAATAATCTTTTTATCTAGGCAGATGGTACATGCTTCCAGTGAAAAATGGGTTCATCTAGGCAGTTGTTACTCCCTTATTCCCAGTTACTATTAACACACACACACACACACATATATATTATATATATATATATATATAATATATATATATATAGTGCAGATTAGTGATGGGTAACAAGAAAGACTCCTCTTAAATCAACACCCAGTGTCAATCATTGGAATGGCTTGATAGATCAACCTAAAGGAGTTGTCCGCTTTTTAATTTATTTAATTTTAGTGGGATGGAAGTGAGGGGGGAGGGATTTGTACACTTTTTGTAATGCCCACTCTATTTGGCATGTAAAAACAAACAACCAAAAAAGTCAAAGACAATGCAAAATGCAGGACCATAATTTATTCCAGATATATTACATAAGCATAAGAACCAGGGAACAACAGAAAGTCAGTCCAAGAAATTTAATGCAGAAAGCTAGGTCAGGGACCAGGCATGGACAATAACACGAGCTGGTAAAACCATATTGTTGAGAATCTGTCCTATAGAAAAACGTGCAGAAGATGAATAGTCTACCATCATTTCAGTGAAAAAGTGTATTTTAAGTATAAAAGAAGATTGGAAGCGAGGAAAGCTGTAACTGAAACCGAGAGTAAAGTTTGTAAAGTAGCAGACGTCTGCTGCATGACCAGCTACATGACCAGCTACATATTTTTATGTTTGTGTTGTTCCTAATCCATAAAAGTTTTTCCTATGCCCTGGGCTTGAAATCCTTCAACAACTTAAAAATATGCAAGTTTTTTCAGTATTTAAAAAAATATTTATTATACAAACCTGAGAAATAGCTATTGTGTTGTACAGTAAATACAGTTAGCTTCTCAGATAGGTGGTCATGTATTTCTTGTACAGTGGCCACATTTCTTTTAAGGTCCAAAAGTTCTTTTGAGCATCTGCCCGCACAGCAGGTTGGACATGACATTTTGCTCTTAACCTTTCCCACTGACCATTGACATACAATAAGTTTTCTCTCTAGACTATTTATATCTGACTAGATATTATATGTTATCTTGTAGGTATTTTGCACAGCAACTTTCCATTATTTTTGGTAGAAATATTTCAATGTATTTAAATGCCAATTTTTAAATCCCAATAAACATACTCAGTTTCATAACATTAAATACTTTGGTTATTGTTGTTTATTAAAGGAAACCTACCATTTCAAATGGTAGGTTAAGCTGTAAACACCGAGCACCAGCTCAGGTGAGCTGGTGCCGGTGCTTGTTTCTGTTAGTGTTAAAACCGGGTATGCAGTTTTAACACTTTTTAAACTTATAGCATAACTGCTTCGGCGCTGCGTGCACCGATCGTGCGCGCGCCTACATAGGAAATGCTGCAGGAGTGCGCGCGCACGTCGCGCAGCGCGTGAAGGGCTTCTGCTATACCGCGGTTTTAACACTAACCGAAACTAAGCACCGGCACAGCTCACCCTGAGGTGCTCGGTGTTACAGCTTAAACCTACCATTTGAAATGGTAGGTTTCCTTTAAATGAGTGTAGCATGAAAATGGCATTTTAAAGTGAATGTTAGCCTTGATCATTAATTAGCGTTAGCCCTCCGAGTACAATTTTCAATTTAGGCAAATTCTCTGAAATAGCAAGAGCGTTCTGTCCTGCAAACACATACTGAATGAATTCCATACTAACAATATCCTATACTCATAATATGTTGTATGTGTGGGACATCTAGACACGTGGAAAGGTTTGGACATCACAGCAGCATAGAAAACTATATTGCGTTAAGTTAGGATCAAGGAACTGTCGCTAGACCAGAAAATGTGGCTTAAACATGGACACTGGTTCCCAAACGATTGTGGTGGTTATGAACAGGAGTCCAAAAAAGGAAATAAAATAGAAACAGAAGATTCAACGTTTCTCTCCACCTGGTGTTCTATGAAATGTTAACAATTAATGTCTGTGGATTTATTTCCATAATATATAGGGTATAACTGTACCAGACTTTACAGGAAAAATATTTCCAAGTGACATGTAATTAGTATTTTATTCAATCACTTTCACTGCAGATTAATGCATACATTATTGATGTTGTGAACAGATTCATTCTGATTATTGGACTATTTCCCATCTGTTTCCAAATATATGAATATTAACTACAGTATGTCCATGACAAAACATAGATGAAATGACCTTCATAAAAACCTAACTCTATTCAACACCTGGTGTTACTGATAGATTAATGCTCACTTAAAGGAAAGGGAAGCTTCTGATAAGTGTGCTTTCTTATTACTGTAATTCCAATAGATTTCAATGGAGAGGAGTGTGCTTTCTTATTACTGTAATTCCAATAGATTTCAATGGAGAGGCTGACTGCTAGACATGCCTCAACACACTCCAAGAGATATTGCCCAGTGTGAATTTTAGATACCGATAAGTCTAGAGGGTACTCTATAAGATAGAAGCGTTGTCCAGCACAAGGCACGGATCTCTTCGTACACTTTACAGAAAACCCTCGCAGGGGAGGAAACACTATTCTCAATGCACAAGCATCATCCTGCCCTTACAATCAACGCTATCCCCCGTACGGAGGTTCAACTAGATTGAGAAGAGCCCTGTTTCAGATGACAAGGATTTTATACACCAAGCTGATTTGGTTGCAGAGGTGTAGACTAGCTACCCGGAATTACCTAGGATGGATGATAAGAAGAGGCTTCGAGTGGGAAACGTAAAACTCGTTCAACTATGGCTATTTCACACAAGAAATGATAGGACGCCTAAGAATAAAACTATTAATTCCAATAAATCTACAATCACTTTTCCAACCCTGCAATAGCCCACAGTTATACATTTTAACCCACAATAGCTTAATGTCCTCAACAATGAAATCTTCCCATATTATACCAGGATGATAAACTTGTGCACTCATCAAGAATGGATGTATTTTGTGGTCAGGAGGGGTCAATCTTTAGGCTATAGACTCTCACGAGTTTATTTGCTGTACAAATCCGGATACGAGAACATGGTTGGATACCAAGGGTGTGTTTTCGTTGTGGTAATCCTTGCAACTGTGTGCACCTCTTCTAAGTTCGACCCTTTTCTCTCCTCCGAGGTCACAAGCACAATTCCGATTAAGTCATTCATTAAGTGTGCACACAAGGTTTGTTGTGCCCTATATTATTGAGTTTGTACCACATGCAAAGTTTTTATGTTGGGCTCTACTACCCGCACATTAAAAACTAGGATAGCAGAACATCTAAGAGACAGTACGAAAGATTGCCTTGATATATGTCGGTATTGCTCCAGACATTTTGCGAGTGTACACTCCGGCGGGAAACAGCCACTTTTCGTTTCACAGGTGATTGAAAAAAGTCCTTTCCCGAAAAAGAGGAGGTAATAAAAAATATTCTGCTACAAAGAGAAGTCTCTGGGATTTTCAGGCTAGGCTCGCTTCCTGCGGCTTGAACTTCAGGAACAGATTCTCTTATTCTCCTAAGGATATTCTTTTGGTCTCCCATATTTTGTCCAATCAGCGGTAAAAACATATCTGTGTCATGGTGTTCCCATTTTGCTAGTATTGGAATTAATTGTCATCCCTCCGTTACCTTGCATATTAAGTCTTTCGATTGTGGCTATTAACAAGAACCTATAATGTTAATTCTTGTGTATATGTTATTTCAGTGTTTGAAATGACGATAAACGATAAGTTAGATGATGGGAACCATTGTATTCTCTTTTAGTATCGTGCGGTCATCTGATTCACGCCCATTGAAGGACGTGATGTATCACATGACCGCGTAATGCTGCACACGCCCAATACACCTGTTGACGTGTTGCAATCACCACGTGATACGTATCACGACCTGCCCCGTTCTGGTGATTGGTAGTTTTCTTTTACGATTTGTAAAAAGATGTATTGTTTGCAGGCCATGATAAGGGCACGAGCTGCGCCGAAACGCCACAGTCGGCGTTCTTCTACCTCCACATCATGTTCTTAACTTAATTGAATAAGAAATTTGTTTTATCGGAACGTGCGCGATCTATCTTCCTTCCTTTTCACAATATAAGCCCCATTGTCTGACATATAATGAGCCCCACAAAAGTTTTCGCTGTGTCGTCTTTTACAAATACCTACTCCTGACTTTTCAATCTTCTGGTCAGAAACAACAGAGCCACAGTTAACACTTGCAAACTATAAATTACAAACAAGAATATAAAAAAAACGCCATATGGATTATATACACTCGGATATCCTTATAGTATAGACTGTGTCGCAGTATATATGGTGGATGTCGCATGGTGGGCCACTTCAAGGACTGAACTATGCAGTTATGAATAGAAAAAACGACAGAGATTAGCACCTGACTCGATCTGTGATATGCACCAAAAGGCATTCACTTAGCTGTAGCAAAGAGGGGGAGGTCATATTTATCAATACATAGCAAAGGGCATGGCCTAAGTTCCGATGCTTTAAAATGCCACCCAAAACCGCGATGCATATTTGACTGTCTAGAAAGTCGTAAGCTAACTAAAGCTTTTACAATTTAACTTTTATCAATTATCTCAATAAAAAAAACATCTAATCGATGTAAAAAAAAAAAAAACCCACAAAAGTGAGTCACACATAGCAACCTCCATATTCAAAACCTGGTATGTAGGATAAAGAGCGTTCCTGTTAGAGAGATAGATACTCTATTATGATTAAAATAAAATTAAGCTGACCATAAAAATATAAGGTGGTAGCGGGCAGATATGGTCAGATATGTAACAGCCTGATCACTTGGTCGCACTACACATGTGATGGTCTAAGATCGGGACTTGAACTAAATAAAGAGTCTGCAGGAACACTAACTCATAGTCCTTCCCAATCACGTTACATCCAAGCACGTTTTCTATCCGTGCGGCTTATCATCCAGAGGTCACATTTGACCAAGACAACATGCTTAGTGTGCTTATGGTGCATTCATATATCAAGGCCCCATTTTATGTCAGCAGTGACCAAGCCATTGGATGTCTAAAGATTATAAAAACTATAGTACCCTTCCCCTATGTGGGGCATCATGGTCAATTACCAATCCAGGCTACCTTCACCGGGGCCACCCTAACATGACACTTGAGCCGTATAATCCAGACAGCCCAATCATAGGGCTTGTGGCCAACAAACCATCACCTAGCCGTTGTCATTGAGACAATGATGGAAAGATAGGTGTGCCAGCACACTAAGCCACACCCAGGATTCTCTACAGACCTATCAGGTATGATATAGTATCCTCTGCATAAGTGCTGAGGAAGCAGCGGGAGATTGAGACAGTGTAACATAAATAATTGAGGCACCAAAACAGGCACTGTTTATCATGCTATGATATAATGAGGGTAAAAGGGTTGACATTTGCTATTATAGACAGCAAAAAAGATGTGTGCATCGGGGTAATTGACATGGGGTACGGTTACATTCCTTTAGATGTACAGTTAAGGCACATGGCGTGCCGCCCGTACGTAGCACAGCGGCACCACAGCGGAGCCGGGGGAGGTAGGAAGTAGGGGGAGGGCGAATGCAGCCACCCGCCACCTCTCCAGCTAGTAGGTGGAACATGCTCCAAGTAGCGCGCATGGAGCCACGGAGGACGAGAGCATTACAGGCCGGAAATGTGGCACAGCACCATAACTGCTCCCGTGTATAGGCGCCATGCACCCCTTTGTCGTCTAGGGGAAGTCTATTAGGGCACTATATTGTGCTCGGGCCGTATATCACGAATGCCCCATCCATAACGGGGGGCAGTGTGAATGCGCCCTAACAAAAGTTTGCAATACTATTCTGCTTATACTGCCAGACAACAGACGCTATGTTGCTTATGAGAACATTACAGGCAACTAATGATAAGAGGAGGGATGAAGTAATAAAAGGATATCAATATATTGCAACTTTATATAACATCAACAACCATATTACACTGTAAAAAATTAAGGCAAATGGCACTCGAATGCATCAACTTTGATTAGACGGGACTAATGGTGTCATGTGTTTGTATTACTTCTACGTGCATATTTACTTCTCGAGAACTTTTGACGGAACGTAGGTGCCATTTTTACTAGTTGGCATAGTTTTATGAGTTCTTCCAGCCACAGCTCTTTTACTGCAGGACATTTTTGAAAAAATATTGAGATTACTATGCAGAAAGACAAGAGATCCAAACGGTAAAGGATCATAAAGTCCTCACATTAACGGAGCATATGAAAACTCATCAAAATCGCAAAAAATTACCCACTCACCGCCCTACTACCAAAGTATAAAAAAGTTTTTTAGCGCCCGAAGATAGCAAATAAAATAAAAAATTGTAAGGAGTTTTAATGGTTGTAATGAATAAAACATTATAAACTATATGATTGTTTCCCCGTAATTGCAGGACCCAAAGAATAAAGTAGAAATGTAATTGGGCTGCAAGTGAAAGCCATAAAATACAAGCCACAAAAAAATGGATTGTGCAAATGCATTTTTATACCATTTTTCATTCATTTGGATTTTTCCCACGCTCCAGTACACGGCAGGGAATATTAAATACATCACTATGAATTATAGTTTTGAAGGTGAAAAAATGGAAATGGAAAAAAAACAAAAAAGGGCCAGGTATTTAAGGGGTAATACATTTTCAAACATCACAACATTAAAGAGTAACAAGGATCTGTCTCTAAATATGCTCACATCCCCACTGCAAGTGTGCCAATGTGGATAAAGGTGTGTTATGTCATATTTATGTTGTTAGTATTACCACAAACAAATCAATACTTTATGCGCTGTTTTGTTTAATGCCATATGTGGACAAATACATTTGTTGTCTAATGCCATTTATCACATCATACAGCTGGGTTCCCCAATTGCTAATCCCCCTGTTGCCTTGTCTGCATAATTCAGTCACAGCTTCTTTTGATCAGCGTAAAATAAGGCTGATGTTGTGAGTCTGCATCTAAAGAGTTGTCTCTTATGATGAAAAGATTATAGTGAGATCCACTTAAACAAGACATATAAAAATCCTTATAACATCCATTATATCTCATTCTATGCAGTCCTGTCTAACAGGGATGTTTGCTCACTTTGAATTGTATTCTTGCAGCCTTTGGTTGTACACAAACAGTCAGCCATATTATTGAACCCTAGATGACACACAGAACAGACATTCTTATGCTCTTCTCCTACACATTGTTACACTCATCTCCCCTATCCAATTCTTTCTCATGGCTCCAACAAATACTTTCATCAAATCCTTTCACCCCATTATCCTTCCATTCTGGCAATAGTCTCAAGATACAAACCATTGTCAAAGACTATCATGTTATATATTCATAGCTCAGGTAATGTTGTTTTCACACAACTATGATTCCGAGCCTGGCTTGAGAGCACTTATATACTACATTATAATGGAGTCTGAAAACGTATACCTCCCCTACTTAGGAACACTCGACTTACAGACGACCCCTAGTTACAAACGGACCTCTGGATATTTGTAATTTACTGTACTTTAGCCCTAGGCTACAATAAACAGCTATAACCGTCATCAACGGTTTAACATTTTAAAATCCAATTGTCACAACGACCAAAAAAATTCTGTCTGGGGTTACAATTATAAAATATACAGTTCCGACTTAGATACAAATTCAACTTAAGAACAAATCTACAGAACCTATCTTGTACGTAACCCGGGGACTGTCTGTATATACTACATGGAAAATTATATAGAAAATGTCAACCTAGGTAATAAGTAATAAAGATCCTCGACCAACCATTTATAGAGAAATGGTTAATTGTAAAATATAAGTAAAAGGTCTAATAGACAATATAAGGGGTCAGTGGTAACTCCAGGTTGCTCTGAGAGGTATATTCTTCTGTAGTCCCCTTATAGGAGTTAAGGCCCTGGACAGTTGCTCATCTTGCCACCCCATTATTAAGCCTTGCTGAAAAATAGTGCACTGGACTATTATTTGGCTTATTCTCACTCTGCCTCCTTTACTTGTAATATTGCATATGATACTAATGAGAGTTGGCATTCCCTCATATGTATTCAGCACCTTGTGTTTGCTATGCCCTCTGCATTTAGCATACACCATTACTCTGTGTCACCTTTTTTTACAGACGCTATTTCATGGTGTGCCAGGTATTTTTAACCCCCTGAAAACTCCTTACCTTCTCTCTGTGAAATAAAGACAGTCAGCATCTGAGATGCTGTTTTTATTGAAAATTACTCTTATTTCTAAAATGAATTTGTTACAAAGAAATACATTTACAGCATAAACTATGTAGAAGATGTTCTTTGCAATAAACACTCCAATGTAACATCTTTAACATAATATGGACATATTGGGGCACATTTACAAAGGGTCCGCAGACCGCATTTCTGTCAGGTTTCCCGACTATTTCCGTTTTGCACCGCATTTAACAGGGTTTTTGGTGCACGTGATTGGATTTTGGAATAAGCGCGGAATTTAAAATTCAAATTGTGTCGCAAGACATGCACTCACATTCCCCCGGGAAGAAGAAGGTGAACTCCAGTGGACCTGAGCGGGGAAGTGACACAGGCAGGATATCTTCTTGAATCGCGGCAGACTTCATCCTCGTCGGACAACACACCTTGGGGATCGCGCAGGGACAGGGTAAGTAAATGTGCCCCATTATTTATCTGTATTATAGTTGCATTGCTTAGGAACCTATGGGTCAATTGAACTGCACTAACAACATTGGGGGTTAAAAAATGTGCCCAATTACACAAATTTGAAAACAGCCCGAAATAGCTAAATGGCAATTATAGATGTAATCACGACTCTGTTTAATGAGTTAGTTTAACTAAAAAATGCTTAAAGGGGTTTTCCCCACAAACAAAAGTTAGGCCCTATCCACGGGATAGTTCTGAGACCCCCACAGGTCACAAAAATGTGGGGTCCAATGGGGTTCCACATACCTCCATCAGACCCCTTCATCACTCCGTCAGATTAATGGAGAAGACGGCTGCTCATGACCGTTCTGCTCTATTAATCTCGATGGAGCTGACGGAGATCACTGAGCAAGGTGCTCGGCAATTTCCATCAGCTCCATAGAGAAAGTGGTGGTGGTCACAAAGCCCTTGGTAGCCAGCAGTATGGAACAAAGGTACATCAGGCAGCCCATAGCTATGATGTGGCTTGCTAGCACTAACTATGCCCAGGGATGAGCACACAAAGGGGATCTTCCTGGTTTGGCATTTTTTTCAAGCAATGTACGCAGAAAAGCAGATTCCAAATAATGTGTCATTTCCTGAAGTGAGCGATGATCAGAGCATCACCAGAACAAGCAAAACATGACTTGCAGTGAAAGACACACCACGAAAAAAACACGGAAACACATGTGAGGGAGACACCACCACCAACAAGCCTGTCCACAAAATCCGAAGGAAGGGTTCTACTTTCTATGTTTATACCATCTCAGCCACAAGCCCTGGTCCTGACTGGGACAGTGGCAACATTGTTGGCCTTTGAAGATACCATTTTGGACAGCTTTAAAAATGTTATGGCAGTTGCTGTCACACAATATGTCATTCCCAACTGCCACTACCTTCCCGCCCAGCACCAACAGGTTGTGGAGAAAATAAGGCATGTACTATGCAATGCCCTTAGTCGCAAGGCACATCACAACTGATATGTGGACAAGTAAGCATGGGCAGGGAAGTTACATCTCTTTAAGTGCCCATTGGGTTAATGTAGTGGTGGTTCGATCCGAAGCAAGCATCACTGTGCATATACTTGTACCGTTGAGGATTTCAGGACATCACTCCTTACCTCAGTTTGCCTTCTCCTCCTGCACCATTTCTTTTCTCCTTATCCAGTTTCAGCACTGCCTTGGGGAAACACAGTAGGCTGTGCTGAAACTCATCTGTCTGGGATAAAGACCACACACCTTTCTAAAGTAAGGTAAAATTTCCCTTCCAACTGAAACATTTTGAAAAATATGTAAAAAAAAAACCTAAAGTTTTGAAAAAAGAAATTTTAAAAAAAATTGCAACTTTTTGCAAAAATAAACTTTTTAGAAAGCACAACTTTTGTTTAGAAAAAACATAACTATTTACAAAAACAAAAACTACACAAACAATTTTTACAATGCAATAGCCTTGTTTTGTGATTAGCGCAATGGAAAACCATTGCCTCTATTATCGCAGCGAGAGTAGGCGACTGGGGGTGTGAAATAGCCTTCAGCCCCGGAGCTGTCTGAGGCTACGCAAGCCTCCAGTAGCCTCTGAAATTAATTTGCATAAGGAAAAAATAAAAGTTATTTCAGTAATGGCTGCCTACAAGAATTAGATAAAAAAAAAAGTTGTGCAGATGCTGCACTGAGAGTAAATCTACATCGGGAAATACTTCAGAAAGTAGATTCCTGCTGGTAGATTTCCTTTAAGGAGTCAAACACCCAGTATGGAAGCTTTTCAGATCCAAGCTGTTAGTGCCAGGGCTGTGATAGCACAGTCCAGCCGCGTCATCAATAGGAGCCTTCTTCTGATAAAGCGCCGTAGAAAAGATTCAGAAGAAGTACCTTAAACGACAGTCGTAAAAACACAACATGGGGGTCATTGTGGTGTTTTTGTATCTGGTGTTTCTTTTTTTAACTCCCCATCTTTAAAAACCAATAACTTTTTATTTTTCTGTGTACAGAGCTGTATGATGACTTGTTTTCTGCATGACAAACTGAAATTCCTAATCTCAGTATTTTATATTTACTGCCTTGTACTGTGAAGTGGGAAAAAAAATCCAAAATGTGGTGAAATTGATGAAACGCATTTACACCATTTTATTGTTGGCTCTATTTTCTATTCAAAGGAAACCCCCTCTTAATTCTTTGCGTTACAATAACGAAGATACCAAATTTATATACATTTTGTAAGGTTTATGTCTATTTTTCTAATCATCTGTTGCCCTAGAGCAGTGATGGCGAACCTTTTAGCGGCTGAGTGCCCAAACTGAACCCAAAACCCCCCTTATTTATTGCGAGGTGCCAACCAAAAGTTAAAGCAGTAACTTATTGCTCCCTGTACAACAACTTCATATTTGCCTCCTGAGGACAGCAACACAGTAGAAAGATGGAAAATTTTCATAATTTTAGCTTCTGTCCTGTGTCCCTCTATACACAGAGAATCGTAGGGCCAGCAGGAGGTCCTCCAAAGATAATTCGACGGCTCCTCCCCCTGTGCTGCTCATCTCTCACTTCCACTACAGTACAAGTAGCGAAGAAGAAAGTATAGTTAGTAAGTAATTTCAATCAATATGAACAAATATTGACTGAAGAGCAGCATCTTTTAAGTTGCTTGGAAATGGATGGCAGGAAGATACCTTTGAGTCCTGTCTGAGTGCTGTGGCGAGTTGGCCCCGGTGACCCACCAGAAAGGGCTTGAGTGCCCCTCTGGCACCCGTGTCATTAGGTTCGCCCCATGCCTAGAGTCTCACCTAGACTTCAGGCTGTAATTGAGACAGTGCCAGTCCCAATGACATCATCGGGGTGAGTTTCAATGCAAATTGGGGGGTGGTGCTCAAGCACATCCAGAATTAAATGCCACTGGCAGCATTAACGGATTGACACCCGCGATCTGTGAGACCGCATGATCATGGAGGTTTAGTTATGGAGAAAGCACCAGTGGGGCAGATTATCAAGCGTCTGAAAGTCAGAATATTTCTAGTGCCCATGGCAACCAATCACAGCTCAGCTTTCATTTTACCAGTGCCATGAATATTTATTAAAGGGGAGCGTGATTGGTTGCCATGGAACTAGAAATATTCTGACTTCAGACAGCTTGATAATCTGCCCAGGTGATAAGAGAATCAACACATGAGCCCTCTGCAACATTGCGCATGTGCCATTATAAAGAGGATATAAAAGAACTCTATTGGGGAGTGAGGTAGTCTAGAAATTTAAAATAAGATTTTATGAGGACTCCTACAGACCACATATGTTTTTCAAAATCACTTGACACATATATATATATATTAACAGCAAATGAAAATAGCTATGTCATGTGGATGGGAGATTTGAATCAGTTATGGTCAATCCATCAGAAGACAACCTCTAGATGTCACAGAATGCCACATTTAGTAGAGCCCTTAAAGGGGTAGTCCCATTTGAGCATCCATTTCATTTCATTGCCATATGTAAACATTCCTTCATTTGGATGTTATTAAAAAAATGTTTCCTGTGTGAGATAATTTCCATGAAAATGTAGCAGTTGTTTCCCTTAGAAACGAGATGGCTTCCGGATACGACCACTCGTACCTTGGCAGGGTGGTCAGGCATGCAGCTATTGAGCCTTGCTGACCACCTGCTTAGGGTTCATTACTACAGGAGGGCTTGTGGGACCTGCAATAAATCACATATCAGATACTGACTTTTGTCTCAAGGGACCAAATGACTACATTATAAGTAAATTATCTTACCAGCTAAAAAATGTTAATAACATCTTAGGAGCAAAGATTTACATATCTGCAGTATAATTAAATGAATTGTAAATGCCTGAGGAGAATACCCTTTTAAGCACAGGTCCTGTAAAGCAAAGTTACTTTTATTAAGGTGAAGCTTAGAGGAAAATTGGGTGGTTGTGTGCATACTGTTCTTAAGAGAAAAACTGAGTCATTAAATGAAGCAATATTAAGGCGATGGTGTAAGACCAAAGGCCAATTTTGCTAATCCAAAATCAAAATAGTTTGGATTATGTACAAGAAGATCATATTATAATATATATATTATATTAATAATACTTTTCAAGAAAAAGTGTTGGGCAGCCTGTTGTGCTGTGAATGGAACTCCCTGTAAACAGTGTGGAGAAAATATTATACTGCCATAGAACATAAATAAATGAATTCATTTCTAAGCAGATACCAAGATCAAAGGCACAAAGGCCAAAAAGATTATTAGCTCAAGTGATTTAAGAGGACAAAACCTCATTTTCCTACTAAGCTTACTGACTTGTCGAAGCGTATTGCAGTGTGAAGTAGCAGTAAACTTGCATATAAACAGAGCATAGTCACTACAGCCAGCAAGCATTAAAGGAAAACCTACCACTTTAGTGGCAGGCTTCTCCGATGGCATACCGGCACCATCAGAGGTGAGCTGGTGCCGGAGCTTATTTCAGTTCGTGTTTTAAAACCGCGGTATCGTGGTTTAAAACCACTTTTAAATTATAGCCGGTGCAGGAGGGTACGAGCCCGGGCTTACCATGCGCGCGGCTTCTCATTCACTTCCTATGTAGCCGCGCGCATGGTAAGGCGAGCGCCCGTACCGGCTGCGCCGGCTATAAAGTTTAAAAAAGTGTTTTAACACGCGATTACGCGGTTAATACACTACCTAAATAAGCTCGGCACCGTTCACCCTGAGCTGTGCCCGGTATCGCCATCGGAAACTCCACTTCAAGTGTAGGTTTCCTTAAACTCTAGCCAGCACGATCACGAAAAGGCTATGGCAGCTTCAGGGACACAGAGCAACTATCTCCGTCATTTTTAAATGGCATTGAGTGATGTTTGATTCCAGAGAGGGTTGGCAGCACTGACAGGTTTAAGCGATTAAATTATAACTGGAGACCACTTAACATGGGCAGGTGGGATTTGTAATCATTATACTGTAAAAAGTCTCAGCAGTTCCATGAGCACATGATCGCTGCCTTCTTATACAAATGAGAGATACATGAGAGTAAGTTTATGCAGAGGTTTTGGTATGGAGGCTTTTTTTTTTGTTTTCCACTGAGGAGTGCTCGCTGCTGCTATTTGTGGTGATCACTTCTGAGGTCAGGAGGTAGTGAAAGCTATGATTGACTTTTGGAGCCATTTGGCTATGGTCATGCACTTCACCCCTGTTGAAAGCTTTCAAAAAATATCTGTCCTCCGTGTTCAGGGCCCTTGTGGGGGGACTGAATCCTCTAACGGTGGAGAACTAGAGTTTGAAGCCCTCAGAAGCATCTACCGGGTGGCAAAGCAGGGAGGAGTGTTCCCACCAGGCTGAATCAGTCAGCACAGAGACATTAAATCGCCCATTTCTTTGCCAAAGTTAATGCTCAGGGACCTCAACAAGGACTTCAGGAGATTAAAACAAGTGGGACTCTGTGGTGAGACCGGTATGTCGCTGAGAACCCTATCTTTTGATGATCTTTCCGGTAGGCATGGAGTCTCATCATGTAGTTGCAACAGAATTCTGCCACGACTGGAGCTCTAAAAAGTGTAGCCAGGCCAGGGCTCAAGGAAGTTGCCCTTCCTTGAGGTTTGGGAGAAGGAGGATCCCGGTGTGTTACCTCCCAGGCCAGGTTCTGGTCGGGGCTCCAGAAGAGTAGTACTTTTTGAGAGCCTATGTTCGGCAGAAAATTATTGTGTGGACTGGGGGCACTGACCAAAAGGTTTCCAGGTCTGACTCAGACGCCCCATTCACTGTCCTATCTCTTTAATCCAATCCATGCCAAGAAATTTACTCATCTCATCAGCATCCAAAACTCCCACTAACACTATGAATGTCAGAATGGAGAAAAACCATGTTATGGGTAAGAATGTGAAGGTTATGTAACACATTCTTTACTTGCTTTCTTACTAACTTATAATGTGGTTTATAAGCTATAACTTATATAGTGACCAGCCGGAAAAATGGAAGGACAACCTTGTAGGTTAAATGGAAGACTCGGACAGTTAATGTATATATGAGTGCCATAGGACATATCATTGCCAGAAGTAGTAATATTAAGACAAAAAGAGTTAATGTTAACAAAGGTATGGGGTCACGTTATTTGGGTTAAAAACACCCACCCATCCACCTTTCAGGGTAGGGCTGTTTCAAATGTCGGTAGCCAATAATACAGTTATTCAAGGGTGCATTCTAAGTGATGGAAATGAGCTATAGCAGTACCAAGGATAGATGATAAACAATGTATGAAGCTTTATTTTGATAACAATGATATAATAATTGTGATCTCCCAGTGATGCGCGGATATTGATGATGGACTATGCACAGTGTGTAAAGGTACATAGATGCTACATCGTTTTTTGCACGAAAACAATCATTAAGAATTATGGTAAATCATAAAAAATTTTACAATCTTATAAAGCTTGTTCAGTCCCCTCTGATAGTAATATTGATTATCAAGGAAGACAATAAAAACCCTAATTAGGTGCTTAATAGGATAAATTAGAAAATCCAACTCATATAAATTCACAGCTCACTGACCCCCAACAATTGTTTTCGGCACTTAACTGAACAGATTCCAACTGTGATTAATGGAATAATAATACACACTCACCAAATGGTCTATGTTGTCGAGCATTACATTCTAAGTATAAAATCACAGATGTACAATGAAAATCAACATCTAGTAAATAAAAGCAACTTCCACACAGAAGTAGAATGGATTATTTTGATTCATGTGAAAAATATGCAGAGTGGTGATAACAGTAATAAATAGAAATGGTGTCCCTACAGAAATTGCAGCTGAATGAAATAATGAACGTCCCATATTCCTGTGTACAACTGAATCACAATGTCACACTTACTCACCCCTCATCCTATGGTGGTTACCTTCATTGGTTTTGTGTTTATCACTGATGGCCAAAAATGGACTGTAACGTGTGCAATTGCCTGCTTAATCCTATGTATGTGAAAGATGTGGGTTTCACACCAATCAAAGGCAATTCTCCTTTTGTGTAAATTCCCTTAATTCGAACAACTCAAGAAATGCAAAACAGAAAATATGGCCTCCACTAACTAAATAGTAAGAGAAAATGTATATATTAAATGAACTTAATATATTATTACAAATCCCACAGGCACGCGATGCAGATTTGATTTTAAAATATAAAATGATATTGCTCATAGTAAAATCTGTGACAGGGAGAAACAACAAACCAACCAAGTACCCATGGTACATGTGCTTAGAAACAGCAACCACAATATGCAATATATGGTTTTATAGTTTATGCTATTTTCAATAACCAGCAGCAGGAATCTGATAACGTATTGAGGGGTTCTCTACTCTGAGCAATTCTTTAGAAGGGACCCCAGGGAAGTAAGCGATCACCAAAGGTATTAGCAATTGTTTACAACAGAATTTTTTTCTAATTTTGTATTAAAAAAACTGTCATTGCTCATTTGTAATGGCTCTTAAGACAGTATTCAGACATTTTAATCAATATTACCTAAGAGGATGTGGCCTCTAAAAAGTGGGTGTGGCTTCATCTGACAAGTAAGTGAACATAAGAATAAATCGAGTGGCAGCAAAAATGGAAATCTTGACTGGACTATTTCCACATTTGCCTCATGATTTCTGTAGTGGCCGCACTCGCGTCTTGACCTTGTCTTTGCAGTGATGGCGAACCTTTTAGCGGCCGAGTGCCCAAACTGAACCCAAAACCCCCCTTATTTATTGCGAGGTGCCAACCAAAAGTTAAAGCAGTAACTTATTGCTCCCTGTACAACAACTTCATATTTGCCTCCTGAGGACAGCAACACAGTAGAAAGATGGAAAATTTTCATAATTTTAGCTTCTGTCCTGTGTCCCTCTATACACAGAGAATCGTAGGGCCAGCAGGAGGTCCTCCAAAGATAATTCGGCCCTGTCTTCTCATTCTCCCTCTTCCTACAGTACCAAGTAGTGAAGTAAGTAATAAAATATGAAAAATATGACTGAAAGCAGCATATTTTAAGTTGCTTGGAACTGGAGGAAGATTCTTTGAGTCCTGTCTGGTGTGCTGGCCCGGGTGCCCACAGAAAGGGCTCTGAGTGCCACCTCTGGCACCCGTGCCATAGGTTCGCCACCACTGCCCTAGAGTCTCACCTAGACTTCAGGCTGTAATTGAGACAGTGACAGTTCCCCAATGACATCATCGGGGTGACGTTCAATGCAAATTGGGGGGTGGTGCTCAAGCACATCCAGAATTTAAATGCCACTGGCAGCATTTAACGGATTGACACCCGCGACCGCACTGATCATGGAGGTTGCGTTATGGAGCAAGCACCCAGTGTGTATGAAGAGGAATCAACACATGAGCCCTCTTCAAACATTGGCAGCATGTGCCGTCCTAAAGAGGAATAAAAGAACTCTATTGGGGAATGAGCGTAGTCTAGAAATTAAAATAAGATTTTATAGACTCCTACCAGACCACAAAATCACTTTACACATATATCTATATATTAACAGCAAATTAAATATCTTATGTCATGTGACTGGGAGAACTTTGAATCAGGTTATGGTCAATCCATCAGAAACAACAATCTTAGATGTCACAGAATGCCAACATTTTAGTAGAACCCTTAAAGGGGTATTCCCATCTGAGCATTCACATTTCATTTAATTCATTTGCCATATGTAAACATTTCTTCATTTGGATGTTATTAAAAAAAATGTTCCTGTGTGAAGATAATTTCTCATAAATGTAGCCATGTTGTCCCTTAGAAACGAGATGGCTTCCTCGGATACGACCACCTCGTACCTTGGCAGGGGTGGTCAGACATGCACTATTGAGCCCTGCCTGACCACCTTGCTTTAGGGTTCATTACTACAGGATGGCTGTGGGACCTGCAATAACTCCATATCCAAGAATACTGCCTTTTTTCTAAGGGACCAAATGACTACATTTATAAGAAATTATCTTCACCCAGCTAAAAAATGTAATAACATCTTATTGAAGAAATATTTAAATATGGCAGATTAATTAAATTGAATGTAAATGCCCTGATGAGAATACCCCTTTAAGCACAGGTCCCTGTAAAAGCAAAGTTACTTTTATTCAAGGTGCAGCTTAGAGGAAAAATTTGGGTGATTGTGTGCATACTGTTCTTTTAAGAGAAACTGAGGCATAAATGAAGCAATATTAATGCATGAGTGTAAGACCAAAGCCAATTTTGCTAAATCCAAAATCAAAATAGTTTGGATTATTTACAAGAATATTATATTATTATAATATATATATTATATTATATTAATACTTTTCAAGAAAAAGTGTTGGTGAGCCTGTTGTGCTGTAGTACATAGAACTCCCTGTAACAGTGTGGAGAAAATATTACTACTTGCATAGAACATAAATACTATTAATTCACTTCTAAGGCAGATACCAAGATCAAAGGCACAAAGGCAAAAAGATTATTAGCTCAAGTTCATTTAAGAGGACAAACCACATTTTCCTCCTAAGCTTACTGTACTTGTCTGAAGCTTATTGCAGTGTAGTAGCCAAGCTAACTTGCATATAACAGAGCATAGTCACTACATGCAGCAAGCATTTAACTCTAGCCAGCACGATCACTGAAAATGTATGGCAGCCTCAGGGACACAGAGCCAACTATCTCCGGCTCATTTTTTAAATGGCATTGAAGTGATGTTTGATTCCAGAGAGGGTGGCAGCACCTGACAGGTTTAAGCGATTAAATTATAACTGGATGACCACTTAACAATGGGCATGATGGAATTTGTAATCATTATACTGTAAAAAGTCTTCAGCAGTTCCATGAGCACATGATAGATGCTTCTATACAAATGAGAGAACCTGAGGAGTAAGTTTATGCAGAGGTTTTTGGTAGAGGCTTTTTTTTGTTTTCCACTGAGGAGATGCTAGTTGCTGCTATTTGTGGTAATCACTTCCTGAGGTCAGGAGGTCGTGGAAGCTATGATTGACTTTCTGGAGCCCTTTCTGGCATGGTCATGCACTTCACCACTGTTGAAAGACTTTCAAAAACTATCTGTCCTCCTGTAAGCCCCGTGGGGGGACTGAATCCTCTCAACGGTGGAGAACTAGAGTTGCAGCCCTCAGAAAGCATCTACCGGGTGGCAAAGCAGGAGGAGCTGTTCCACCAGGCTGAATCAGTCAGCACAGAGCCATTAAATCGCCCTATTTCTCTTGCCAAATTCATGCTCAGGGACCCTCAACAAGGACTTCATGAGACAAACAAGTTTGGAACTCTGTGGTGAGACCAGGATGTCGCGAGAACCCTATCCTTTTGATGATCTTTCCGGTATGGCATGGAGTCTCATCATAGTTGCAACAGAATTTCTGCCAAGACTGGGAGGCTCTAAAAAAGTAGCCAGGCCAAGGCTCAAGGAAGGTGCCCTTCCTTGAGGTTTGGGAGAAGGAGGACCGGTTCCCTCCCAGGCCAGGTCGGGGCTCCAGAAGAGTAGCTACTTTTTGAGAGCCTCCTGCTCTTGGCAGAAATTATTTTGTGACTTGGGCAATGACCAAAAAGGTTTCCAGGTCTTGACTCAGAGCCCCAAACTTGTCCTATCTCTTTAATCAATCCATGCCAAGAAATTTACTCATCTCATCAGCATCCAAACTCCCACTAACCACTATGACATGTCAGAAATGAGAGAAAAACACATGTTATGGGTAAGAATGTGAAGGTTATTATACACATTCTTTACTTGCTTTCTTTACTAACTTATACTGTGGTTTATAAGCTATAACTATATATAGTGATCCCAGCAGAAACTGGAAGGACACCTTTTAGGTAAATGGAGACCTACGGACAAGTTAATGTATATATTGAGTGCCATAGACATATACACTGCAGAAGTAGTAATATTAAGACAAAAAGACAATGTTAACAAAGATATCTGGTGGTCAAGTATTTGGGTTAAACACCCAACCCATCCACCTATCAGGTAGGGCTTTTTCAAATGTCCTGTAGCCAATAATACATTTTATTCCAAGTCATGCCATCTAAGTGAATGGGAATGAGCTATATGCAGTACCAATTATAGATGCTAAACAATGTATGAAGCTATTCTGATAACAATGATATAATAATGTCGATCTCCCAGTGATTGAGCGGATATTGATGATGACCTATGCACAGTGTGTAAAGGTACATAGTTGCATACATCGTTTTTTTTTACACCGAAAACAATCATTAAGCATTATGTAAAATCATAAAAAATTTACAATTCTTATAAAGCTTGTCTCATTCTGACAGTAATATTGATCATCAAGGAAGACAATTAAAACCTAATCCTAGTGTGCAATAATAGATAAATAGAACATCCAACTCCTAAATTCACATGCTCATAGATCCAACAATTGTTTTCAGCAATACTGACACAGATCCAACTGTGATAATGGAAACATAATACACAATACACAAATGGTCTATGTTGTACGGAGCATACATTCTAAATAATAAAATCACAGCAACAAATGAAACATCATAGTAAATAAAAAGCAAATTCACACAGAAGTAGAATGGATTATTTTGATCATGTGAAAATATGCAGAGTGGTGATAACAGTAATAAATAGAAATGGTGTTCCCTACCAGAAATTGCATCCTGAAAAAATAATCACTTCCACATATTCCTGTGTACAACTGAATCAATTTCACACTTACTCACCTCACTCATCCCTTATGTGGTTCCTTCATTGGTTTTGTTATCACTATGGCAACTGAGGTAACGTGGTGCAATGCTGCTTACATCCTAATGTATGGTGAACAGATGTCGGGTTTTCACACCACATCAAAGGCAATTCTCCTTTTGTGTAAATTCCCTTAATTTCGACTCAAGAAATGCAAAATAGAAATAAGGCTCCACTACACTAAATAATGTCAAGAGAAAATGTTATATTAAATGACCTTAATATATTATTACAAATCCCCACAGGCACGCAGATTTGATTTTTAAATATAAAATGATATTGCTCCTAGTAAAATTGTTACAAGAAAACAAACAACCAACCAGACCCATGGTAACATGTGCTAAAACAGGCAACCAAACATGCATATATGGTTTATTCTTATGCTATTTTAAATACAGGCAGCAGAATATGATATACAGTATTGAGGGGTTCTCTACTCTGAGCAATCTCTTTAGAAGGACCCCAGGACAGTAAGCTGATCACAAAGGTATTTATCAATCTGTTTACAACAGAATTTTTTTCTAATTTTGTATTAAAAAACTGTCATTGCCACATTTGTAAATGGCTTAAGACAGTATTCAGACATTTTTACAACTATTACATCAAAAGGATGTGGCCTATAAAAAGTGGGTGTGGCTTCACACTGAAAAGTAAGTGAACATAAATAAATCTAGTGGCAGCAAGGAAATCTTGCTTGGACCTATTCCATTTGCCTCATGATTCTGTACCTGGCCGCCATCACGGTCTTGACCTTGCTTTTGTCTCTCTCTCTCTCTGTTTGTTATCTGTTCTGTGCACATAGCCACAATGGGGCCTGTCATTCACTTGTCACATGTCATTTAGCGCCTGGTCAGCAAATAGGTAGGGATAGAGTTTGTCAGAAACTCCTGACAGACAGAGATGCTTTTGCAAATTTCCTTCTTTCCCCAAAAGGATATGCATATTGATTTTACTTAATAACACAACTTGAATGAATGACCAACTAATTATTAAATTGCTCTATTAGGGTTGGGATGTTATTCTGAAATAGAGAAATACAACGGTTGAACTAATAAGACTCTTGGATGTTGATGACCCAGTGTATGAAAGTAGGAAATGGAGTAGTGCAGATTCTCACTCATGATGTCATGATCCTCTGGATGGACTCTGGTGGTAGACAGTATTCAGACATTTTTACAACTATTACATCAAAAGGATGTGGACTATAAAAAGTGGGTGTGGCTTCACGCTGAAAAGTAAGTGCACATAAATAAATCTAGTGGCAGCAAGGAAATCTTGCTTGGACCTATTCCATTTGCCTCATGATTCTGTACCTGGCCACCATCACGGTCTTGACCTTGCTTTTGTCTCTCTCTCTCTCTGTTTGTTATCTGTTCTGTGCAAATAGCCACAATGGGGCCTGTCATTCACTTGTCACATGTCATTTAGCGCCTGGTCAGCAAATAGGTAGGGACAGAGTTTGTCAGAAACTCCTGACAGACAGAGATGCTTTTGCAAATTTCCTTCTTTCCCCAAAAGGATATGCATATTGATTTTACATAATAACACAACTTGAATGAATGACCAACTAATTATTAAATTGCTCTATTAGGGTTGGGATGTTATTCTGAAATAGAGAAATACAACGGTTGAACCATACTGTCTTCAGAATCAATCTGATCTGTGTATGTTGGGACCTGTGTTGGAGTTTCTCTGTGATACTCTGCCGAATCTGGCTCTGCTAAATTGCGAAGTACCTGCCATTCTTAAGTGCTATTCCTTGGTGAAGTATCCTGTGTTTTACCAGCGTCTGCAGCCTGCCAGAGCTGGTAACTTAGTGTGAACTGTGTCCAGTGTACCCTTTTATGCAGATGTTGTTTTGTACTTTATTCTCTGTTTCTGTTTATTTTTTATGCAGATGTTGTTTTGTACTTTATTCTCTGTTTCTGTTTATTTTTTAAAAACACTTAAACATAACTCTTGTCCCTAGAGCAGCAGAAATACTTGATCTGGAGGATAAAACCTGTTTCACCAACTTGTAGCCTAATGAACAAAAGTAGTTTTTGCAGAGGAAAAATGGATTCTTACCAATTGTAAATTTGTAGGGTTGACTATAAAAACTTTTGGGATAGCAATAAAGATTTAAGGTTATTCTTCAAGATTTTGGTCTGAAGATGGGTCCACAGAAAATGAGTTTGTTGAGTTTGGTATTGAAGTTAGACTGTATCTTGACTAATACTCAAGATTAATATCAATATCTATACAATGCATGGGGTTCGTTATTCGAGACGAGCACTCGAGCATCGGGAAAAGTTTGTCTCGAATAACGAGTACCCGAGCATTTTAGTGCTCGCTCATCTCTAATTCTCACCAATTGCAAATTTGTAGGGTTGACTATAAAAACTTTTGGGATAGCAATAAAGATTTAAGGTTATTCTTCAAGATTTTGGTCTGAAGATGGGTCCACAGAAAATGAGTTTGTTGAGTTTGGTATTGAAGTTAGACTGTATCTTGACTAATACTCAAGATTAATATCAATATCTATACAATGCTCTCATCGCACATTTGATATGCTGTAAAGGCTTACACCAAAAATGTATTTATCTGCTTGGCGAAAATGTGAATTATATTGTCGCAAAGCAATCACACAAGAGATTAATTTAAAAAATTTCTACGATCATTCCATTTATGTGAAAGAACCTTGCAGAAATTCAAACATATTCAAAAATGTGGAACTGAACTTTTAGCTGCAAAAATGAAAGCAGCAAATGTGAATTATGAATTATGAATTGGAGGATATGATGCTGCTTTGGTTTTTAAAATATTAATTAAAATCTGCAATCAAATGCAGAAGTAAGATGACCTGCACATACATTATGACAGTGAACCAAGATCAAGGTGAATTTTACACATGACATGGTATTCATTTCCCTCTAAATACATTTTCCATTTATATTCATGACACAGTTACAGGGAAATGCAGAGCTCTTATTCTATAATTTTATCCTAATTACACAATTATTTTATTTGTACAGTGATGTGGCTTCTGCTAATGCCATGTAGTCTGGAGGATAGAAACAGTAAGAAAACTATGGCATCCTTTCTCCCCTCTTCTTGCTCACCCATCTGCGGAGTTTATTTTCTTTATGTAGCAGCCAAAGGACACACAATGGGGCAGATTTACTTACCTGGTCCCGTCGCAATACCGCAGCGCGTTGTCCAACGAGGATTCGGGTCGGGCGCGGTTCACCAAGATCGTGCGTCCGAGTTCCTGCATGTGTCGCTTCTGCGCTGAGGTCCAACTGAGTTCATCTGCTTCTTCCTCGTGCATGTGAGTGCATTATCTTGCGACACATTTCCTTTTTTAAATTCGGCGGTTTGTCCGAATACGTCGGGTTGTCCGACGGCCACGCCCTCTGTCACATGCCACAATCCGATCGCGTGCGCCAAAAACCTGGGGCAATTCAGGGCAAAAGAGAAATATTCGGGAAACCTGACGAAAGTGTGGCGTTCAGAAATTTAGTAAATGTGCCCCTATATCTTAAATGCAGAAGCATCACAAAACTTTCGGCTCAGTTTTTTAATGCACTTTTTTGTTTTGTTTTTTTCAATTGGTGTGTCACCAGTTGTTAGCTGTACAGTTATGGCAAAATATTAAACACTATACAAACAGTGTGCTTTCTTATAACAATTTCACTAACTTTTGGTTAGTTTTTGTGACTATTAAAAAAAAGAAAATCAACAGCATGCCATTTTTTCAGGCTTCTTCCCATAGGCATCTCTTTAGGAAGGCTAAAAAGTACTTTAGCCTCAAAAAATGTGTAAAAATGCTTGAAATTGAGGAAATCTTTCCAGCCCAAAGGCTATAGCAAAGTGTATATAGAGAAAGCCTACAGGATGAAGCAAAAAGGCACAGCTTTCCCAAGGTCCTGAATGTTCTAATTGTTTTTTCAGCATAACCACTCTGCTCAGGGATTTAACAAGATATGTCTCTGCATCAGTGTAACCACAGCATTGTCAAGGTATGTTTGGTTCATAATGCATGAAATCTTTGAAAGAACAACCCTCACAGCTACAGTGACTGTAAAGGTAGCACTCTATGTGCAGCTTCCTACATTTACTTTTCTGTAACTTTTAATAGCATAGTTATATATGAGTGACTAAAGAAAATATAGTCATCTCTATACTCACTGCACCCAGTTCTTCCGCACAGGTGGAACCTGCAGGTTTTGGATATATACATATTATATATATATATACATATATATATATGAAGCCCCATTTTATAGATGTTTAATTCACCTGGCTCCCTTCCAACAACATATGGTGGTTCATGGGGGAGGGGTCAGCTGCAGCCTGTGTGTGTTTGTGTCAGTCTCCTCTCCTCCACACTCATGCAGCTTACTCCCCACTTCCCATCATGTGCACTGAGCAGGCAGGGGTGAGAGGGGGTTGTAGAGTAGAGGAAGAATGCATCAGCATAGCATAGGCTATTTGAACCTGTCAACATCTAAAAATTACACTCCTCATGGAAAATGTGCTTTAACCGGTTACTGTTTTTTCATGTCCATTTTTCACTTTTTTATTTTTACACGTAAAGAGCTGTGTGATGGCTTGTTTTCTGCGTAACAAATTGCAATTCATAGTGATGGTATTAAATATACTATGCCATGTACTCGGAAGCGGGAAAAAAATTCCAAATGCAGTGAAAATGGTGAAAAAACCCATTTGCGCCATTTTCTTGTGGGCTTGGATATTACGTCTTTCACTGAGCGCCCCAAATGACATGTCTAATTTATTCTTTGGGTCGGTATGATTAAGGGGATACCAAATTTGTATAGGTTTTATAATGTTTTCATACATTTACAAAAATTAAAACCTCCTGTACAAAAATAATTTTTTAGATTTTGCCAACTTCTGGCGCTAATAACTTTGCCGGCAATATGCAGCAAAGACTTACCGGCTTCCAGCGCACCCGACCGCCACCGTGAATACACGGCAGGCGGTTGCGTACCGGTTAAAGAGCTTTTCTTGCTGGTTATATTCTGATTAGATTAATTCTGCAGGTATTTACAATGGTAATTTTCTCTTTTGAAAATGCTGCAAATTTGCTAATGTGCACATACATTCTTTAACCCCTTACCAATGTGTGACACATAAGTAAGTAACACATGGGCTGTGGGTGCATGCTGAGCCCTCTCCATGCAAGGTGGGTGTTTGCTGATGGGCAGGGAATTAGAAGCTAGATATGGGTGGCATGTGTGGTTTTAGCCCTACAAAAATGTTACAGGTGCTCCCACGATCTTTGTCTCGGATCGCGGGCGCATCCGTGTTCCTCCGTGTGCTCCCGCTCTGACAGCCCTGGACGCACCTGTCATGATTCCTGCTCCCCAGTGGACTGCCATGCGTGCGCGTCCCTGCCTCCTAGGGCACGCGCGTGTGGCGGATGGAAATTTAAAGAGCCAGGGCCCAGAGATAGATAGATGATAGGGAGATTGATGGGCAGCATGGTGGCTCAGTGGTTAGCACTACAGCCTTGCAACGCTGGTCAACATCTGCATAGAGTTTGTATGTTCTCTCTGTGTTTGCGTGGGTTTCCTCCGGGTCCTCTGGTTTCCCCCCACAATCCAAAAAATTACTGTTAGGATAATTATATTGTGAGCCCCATGGGGACAGGGACAAGCTCTGTGCAGCGCTGTGTAATCTGTGTGCGTTATATAAAGAATTATTAATTATAGTTATTATGATAGAAGATAAATATGAAAGATGATAGAGATTTCTAGATGCAGAATATAAAGTTATATACTCAAGTATAAGCCTAGTTTTTCAGCACAAAAAATGTGCTCATTAAAATAATATGAGCAAGTAGGTGGAAGGCGTGCATGCACGGCTCCCACAACCACATTTAACAAAAGGGGGTAGAGGAAGACTCCTCACCAGAAAAGAAAAGATTGTCTCAGAGCCAATCCCCCTTCAGTTGTTTGAATGCTGCTCTGGATGCTGCGGATAGTAGAAAACTGCTCTTGGATTTCCCAATAAGCGGCTGCAATTAGAGGCTCATCTTTTGGTTGTAAAGGGGGCTCGCTCTGTTATACCATGGATAAAGCAAGTTCCTGCCGGATCGTAGCTCTTTGAGATGGGGAGCTTGTGGTGCAGAACATAATTGACTGGGGTGCTGGGGAAAGATTACAAACACTGGTGTTTTTTTATCATATATGGATTCATGGTTACGGTGCAAAGTAGAAGGAAACTTCAAGTGTAATGAAACCGGTGACAATTGCTTCAATACCGGGGACGGGTGTGCTGTATGATCCTGCTTCTGTTCATATGGCTGTTTTTCTGGAGATATGATCCCTACCAGTGTATATCATATCACAGCTCTTAATATGTGTGTGAAGTGATATCATTACAGTGGTGATGTAATGTTTCCTTATTCTATAATATTTTTTAATGTTAAAAAATGAATTCTTGAATCCCGGGAAGGGAGGCCTATCTGGTACGGGTGTGTTGATGCAAGCTCAAGGGAGGTAGGATTCTTGTTGCATGGAAGGGTCTGTTCCAGATCAGAATGTCAGGTGAATAGCCTGAGACTTCCTTGCGGAAAAATATTGCACAGTTGAGAATTGTAATCTGAAGGGTGTATCGACTTTAAATATTTACCTGGAGGTTAAAAGGTTGGTCTGGCACCAAAGGATGTCAGTTAAATCTGTTATAAACGTAAAGCTTTGGTTTATTGTGATGATCTTTATCTGCATGTTAGTGTGAGTGTTCATTATAGATCAGGTTTACTTTGTATTGGGGTACTTCATTGGAAGTTCGGTCCATTCTTCTTTAAAAGTCTATTAGTGAACCCATGCAAGTGAATATAAAAGCAAAGTTTGTTATTTAATGTATTGTCGTTATTGACCGTATCATCACTATATTTAAAAGCATTGTAACACATGTATGAATAGCTCTTTCTATACCTGCTCTTCAAGGTACAGAGCCAAGGATGTCTTGTACACTTTATTTGACAGTACCTTCTCCCAACTTTACGTTGTTTATTCGTACTTAATGATATATGTGAAAGGGTGACATACTTAATCTAGGTGTATACAACCATTGTAACGACTCTCTAAGGAAACTGTCCAGCGTGTGAGTTGCAGGTACAACGATGTATAGATGTGTAGTTTTTGGACAAGCTGGAAGATCATCAAGTTAAGGGTCAATGTTGGTCTATTTATTACTCTTGTGCTAGGGAGTGACTAGACCAACAATAAATATGCACCAGACCTATTTCTGTAGCCATAAGATTAGAGTCATAATTTGAAATGCAGCCTGTCTCTGTAGGCTGAAATGTATTGCGGGATTTGCAGTCGTCTAGCAATTAACTGCCAGGAAAAATTTGAAGGGGAGGGGAGGTGACGCCTTATCGTCACATGACTTCTCGTTCATTTCTAAGTGATGTAAAGGTCATATTCGCTAAAATCTGAAATCGAGGTTGGAGTTGTTTATAATGGAATGATCCATTAACTAGTTGAAACTTCCTACATGTTTTAATTTGCAGTACAGACCAGAGGTTTCAGAGTAGTAAGGGTCTTCAGCCTGTGAACTTTCTAAGTGACTGTGACGTCGTATAAAACAGGTCGCATAGTTCATTTTCAGCTCATCAATTAGAATAATGGGATTGATTAAGTTTCAATCCACACCAGTTGTAACATGTCCAGTGCGTCTTTGTAGATAATGAAGATATTGCATTTAAATCCAATTATTGATGGGGATTTTGCTATCGCAACCTGCCCGTCTATAATTGTTCAGCAATTATCCATTTTCGTCATCATTGGGGTAAAGTAAACATAACAACACAAGAGACAGCAAAGGAAGGATTGACCTGCTCACCCCACCGGGTCTCCATAATCAAACACGATCACTGTCAAATCCCAAACAAACCCCTATTGTTACATAGTTGCCATTCCAGATTTCCGTTGATTTGTGTATTGCTGAAAGATTGACAACCCCTTCAAAATGATGTGCTTCATGAAATTCCATGGGCAATATCTCTGGAGAGTGTGTTGAGGCATGTCTAGCAGTCAACCTCTCCATTGAAACTATTGGATACAGTAATAGAAAGCACAATTATCGAAGCTGCCTTTCCTTTAGTGAGCATTAATCTACAGTAAACCAGGTGTGAATAGAGTAGGTTTTTATGAAGGTCATTTATCGAGTTTTGCATGGAAATACTGTAGTTAATATTCCATTATTTGGAAACAGAGGGGAAATAGTCAATAATCGAATGAATTGTTCACAACATCCCAATAATTGAGCTTAATCGCAGTCGAAAGTGATTGAATGAAATTATAATAAGTCACTTGGAAAATATTTTTCCTGTACAGTCTGGTAAAGGTATACCTATATATTATTGAAATACATCCACAGACATTAATTGTTAAAATTTAATTAGGACCCAGGTGGATGAGAACGTTGAACTTCTCGATTTATGTCTTTTGGACTCCTGTTCTTAAACCACAATCAGTTTGGGAACCAGTGTCCATGTTTAAGCCACATTTCTGGTATACAGGAAGTTTCCTTGATCCTAACTTAACGCAATTATAGTTTTTATGCTGCTTGTGAGTCCCAAACCTTTCCACGTGTCTGAGGTCCCACAATACAACATATTATGAGTATAGGATATGTAGTTGGAATTCATTCAGTATGGTTTTGCAGCAGAAAGCTCGTGCTATTCAGAGAATTTGCCTAAAATTGAAAATTGTACTCAGGGGGCTAAACGATCAATATTAATGATCAAGGCAGAAAACATTTCACTTTAAAATTGCCATTTTCAAATGCTTACACGCATGTAAAGGAAACCTACCATTTAAATGGTAGGTTTAAGCGAAAACACCGAGCACCGCTCAGGGTGAGCTGTGCCGGTGCTTAGTTTCGTTGATAGTGTAAAACCGCGGTATAGCAGAGCGATTCCCGCGCTGAGCGAGACCGTGCGCGCGCACGCCGGCAGATTTCCTATCGTCGGCGCATGCGCACGATCGGGTGCCACGCAGCGCCGAAGCAGTTATGCATAAGTTTAAAAAGTGTTAAAAACTGCAATACCGCGTTTTAAAACTAACAAACTAAGCACCGGCACCGCTCACCTGAGCTGGTGCCTCGGAGGTTTACAGCTTAAAACCTACATTTGAATGGTAGGTTTCCTTTCTTAAATAGACAAAATAACCAAAGTATTTACTTTGATGCTAACTGAGTATATAGTTTATTGGGATTTAAAAGTGGAATTTAAAACAGTGAATATTTCTACCAAAAAATAATGGAAAGTTGCTGTGCCAAATACTACAGAGAGAAAATAATAATATTATAGTTCAGATATAAATAGTCTAGAGAGAAAAAAATTATTGTATGTCAATGTGTCAGGGGAAACGGTTAAGCAGAAATGTCATGTCCAACCTGCTGTGCGGCAGACTGCTCAAAAGAAATTTGGACCTTAAAGAACTGTGAGCCAAGTACAAGAAATACATGACCGCCTATCTGAGAAGCTAACGTATTTACTGTACACACAAGCTATAATTTCTCAGGTTGTATAATAAATATATTTTTTTAATACTGAAAAAACTTGCATTTTTAAGGTTGTTGAAAGGGATTTCAAGCCCAGGCATAGGAAAACATTTTATGAGATTAGGGAACAACACAAACTATTTAAAAAATAGGTAGCTGGTCATGTAGTGGTCTGAGCGACGTGACGACTACTTTACAAACTACTCTGGTTTCAAGTTACAGCTTTCTGCTTCCAGATCCTTTATCTTATAATAAATACATTTTTCACTGAAATGATGGTAAGACTAGTCACTTATGCACGGTTGTCTATAAGGACAGATTCTCAACAATATGTGTAAAGCTGGGTTATTGTCGATTGCTGGTCACTTGCCTCCCTCGCTGCTTTCTGCATTTTAAATATTCTTGGAATTGACTTTCTTGTTGTTCCTGGGTTCTTATGCTTAGTATATAATCTGGAAATAATAAATTATGGTTCCTGGCATTTGGCAGTTGTCTTGAATTTTTTGGTTGTTTGTGTTACATGCCAAGGAGAGGGGCATTACAAAAAAAGGTACAAATACCTCCCTCCCTCATTCCATCCCACTAAAAATTAAATAAATTAAAATGGACAATCCTTAGGTTATGATCTAATGCAAGCGATTCCAAGATGACACTGGGTGGTGTTGATTTAAAGAGGCAGTATTTCTTGGTACCTCACGACTACATGCACCCTATATATATATATATAGTATATATATACATATATCCATAATATATCTGTGTTTGAGTGGGTGTGGTAATAGTGAACTGGGAATAAGGAGTAAAACTGCCTAGATGAAACACATTTTCATGGAAGCAGTAGTACCACGCAAGATAAAAAAGATTATTTTTACGGTATTAAGAGAGAGAATGGAAGTGTCCCTATTTTAATAGTCAGTGTCAGTAATTTAATTAAGAAGACAACTCAGGATTCACATTCACTGCTAATTAATTTGTTCTTTTTTATCGGGAAATCAATGTGTATGCTTTTATAAGCAACCGTCCGACGTGATCAATGTTTATTCACCTTTGTTGAAAAATTGGGGAGAGGTAAGACGTATTTGGTATTGTACGGTCTTAACTGCAGTTGTATTAAAGGGGTTCTCTGGAGGGTGAAAAAAAACATGGGCTGCATGCAGTCTTCCAAGAAACAGCACCTCACTGACCATGGGTAGTGTGTGGTTATTACAGCTAAGCTACATTCATTTCTTACAACTGAGCGGCTAGTATGGCAATAACCATGATAAGGGTGTGGTTGCTGTTGTTGGACACTGCAGCCTGTTTTTCCACCTCTGCGCTCCTTCAAATTACTGACCAGTGTTGATTCCCATATTTTTTGGACTATAAGCCCAAGGGATTTATAAGGTGCACCTGATTATAAGATATGAAGGGACCAGCAGGTGGCAGGGACCGGGCACAGTTTCAAGGGCAGCTGGGTGTTAGGTGTAAAGTACGTTTTCATATATAAGGTGCACCTTTGATTTCTGGGAAAATCGACGGAATTTTTGTTTTGTGACTTGTAGTCCGAAAACTATGGCATACAGAAAGTGATGTGTTGGTCCTGAAGCCTCATTAAAAAAATGTATTTCTAAAAGGGAAGATTTTGTCAAACCCCTGCTATGGTTATAAGTTATAAGCAGGTAAACTTTTTTAATGTGGATTAAAAGTTAACATGTCTAGAAATAACAGTTTCTAAATTAGCCCCATAAATATTCAATAACCGAGAACTTGGGCAAATAAGTGTGGTATGAGGTTATTTTCGGACATTCACCATTCATAGCATCATGACAAACATGGAATATATATCAGTATTGGTTTCCTTCCTCTTCATCCGTAAATTAAAAAATGACAGCAAGGTAGGCATATTTATTTGCTTGCTTATACTGTCATACACTAAAAAACCATCATCATATATAGGTGGCCATACGAGGTTCCCTAATCACAATTTTAACAACGGAATCCAAATTAGAAATGCAGCATGATCACATTTTTTCAAAGAACTAACTATATCTACATGATGTAACTCTCACCATGGGCACAACTTTAAACCAAAAAATGTGATGATCAATTAGAAAGAACAGAGAAACGAGTCTAATTATTTTCAGAGGTTATATAGAACCAATCATGAGGAGGAGTGCACAGGCCTTTGCTTTGAATGATCAGCATATCTACAGCACAGGACATGAACTAGTCTCCACACGCTCTGGTGAGATTTTGGTCAATTCTTCTTCCGCTCTTCCAAGTTGGTTGTGGGTTTCGTTGGCCTACACTTTTAACCAAAGGATATCCAGTATTTCTATATTGGATTTATATCAGGTTCCTGAGGTTCCATTTCATTATTCAAACTGTTTCAAAGAACTGGTTGTACCTGTTTTGCGTGTCTGTGTACAGGGGGCAGAAATTGCAGCATGATGAGTTACTGATGCAGATAGAAACCACCTGTTTGTTGAAGCAAGTTTTGATACAACACTTTGAATTTACTCTGCCTGTTAGCGTATAAAGGTCCAACTCTTGCTACAGAAACATCCCCAAACCATGACACTTGTCTCTAACCACCTTTCAGCTAACTACTTTGACACCACTGTTGGGTGGGCTTATTTACTAAGGGTCCGCGGATGCCATTTCCATCTGATTTTCCGACTTTTGTGGGGATCATGCCGCTGAGGAGAGAGGTATTATGAAGATTACATGTGTCGAACGTGATCGGATTTTGCGAATTCGCGCTGGCCTTCACGATCGAGGGTGGGCCAATCGGTGATCTTATGGATTCGGACAAACCGCAGATTGAACTTAAACATTTTGACGCAAGACATTCACTTTCATACACCGGGAGGAAGATGCTGAAGGCTGGCGACCTGATCGGGGAGCGACACATTCACGGGAAATCGGGCAAATGATATCATGTGAATCTGCGGCACAGTGCACGCGTCGCCAGAAAAGGCACTTTCAGGAAATCCCTCTCCCCGGCGTAATACCATGGGCCCCTTGTTTAAGTTTCTTCTTCTAACGAACCATAATGTGTTCCATTTCAGAACCAAATTAATTAAACTTGCTGTTCATCACGTAACAACATTCGCCTAGTCAAAGGTGAGCTAGCAGTTAATCTTTCTGCTAATTCGGTTTGGTCACGGTCAGAGTGGTTTTTTAGTCCAAATGTCTTAAACATTGTGACACTTGTATTACGAGACAGATCCTTACCCTATTAGTTTTGAATGGTGAGAAATTCCATCTGCATTGTGGAAAACATTGCCCATGGTAGAATTACCAGTCTTGTTGGGGGACTGAATGAAGTGTGGGAAGTGTGTAAAATGAAATAAGCGTAGAAAATACAGACTTAAACTAGCCACTTTCCTTAATGGCTGATAGGGTCAGTCCTTGGCCTGCATTGGAGACACATCTGCTGCAGAGGCGGCTTACATATTTTTGCATTTGTTATTTTTCATCTCCACCTTCAAAATTATAACTTTTTAATTTTTGCTTTACAGCAAACAGCGGTGTGAGGGTTGTTTCTGTGTAACAATTGGCACTTCGTAGTTATGGTAGTTACTGTTTCATTGGCCATTTTACTGGGAAGGAAGAGGTGGGAACAAACTCCAAATGCCAGTGAATGGTGAAAATTGTCATTTGCCCCATTTCGTATTGTGGGCTGTTGTATTTCACTGCGCCGCCACAAATGTCATGTCACTTTCCACATATCATCTTTTGGGTCATGCATCATGGGATACCAACTTTGTGTAGGTTTTATAATTTTGTCATACATTTACAAAAATTCAAACCACCTGTAACAAACAAAGACATTCTTGGAAATGCCAAAAAGATGTCTTTTTCAACTTTGGCGCTATTTTCTGTTAACAAGGTTAAAGGCCAGGAAAAATTATATGTTTATATAATTTAATCATCCTAGGGAAAGGGGAGTTGGGGAGTGGTGTGAATGTTTCATTTTTAAATTTATTTATTTTTTTTTTACTAGTTTTTCTTTTGACGATTGCTAGGGTACTTTAACCCATAGTTGTCTGTTGATCCTCAGCATAACTGCAAACTCCAGACAACAGTTAGTGCAGGTATATGGGGATTTTTCACCACATTGCAAAGCAAACATTGTGTAACACGGATTTGGGCAGCGATGTAGTCTCATAGTACGGGCAATAGCGTCACAGCGGGGATTTTTGTTTTTAAAACGGTGCCACACTGTGTGGCACTGATCTGGCCGCACACCACAAAAATAGAGATGTTATCTATGTACCCATAGAATTTAAACATGTTTTTTTGCCAGGAGTTTTCACAAGTAGGTTTTAAAGATTTTTTTCCCGCTATTGCTTTTATAAAATCTTAAGCCCACTATACTATGGGCTGATCTTTGGCCTTTTTTCAGCAGTCAAACACAAGAAAATAGAAACTTGGAAGAGCATGTGAACGCTTTCTATTCATTAAGCAGTAGAGGAGAATGTTGAGTTGTGGTTAGTGTGTAGAAACAACCTCATAATTATCAATTATTTTACAGTTTAATTATATTCATTTTGTTGGTTTTCTAGGTTTTTTAGATGAGTGATGTTTCTAAAGCACAGATTCCCATAAGATTTAACATTAATTTTGGCTTTTAATAATTAAGCAGAGGGAGATAGTTTGAATGTGAAGAACGTTTGTATAAAACCTTATTTAAATTTACTTTTTCTATTATTTGGCTAAAACAATTAAAATTCATAAATTACACATCTCTGTCCTCACCATGAGAAGGGCTGTTATATTAAAATAACATAAAATTCTGAACCGATTTGGTAACAGGTGTCAGAATCTGTTGGAGTATAAAGAAATTCTTTTAGTGCAATTATGTAGATTAAGAGAAAAAATGGATACAATTAAAATCTTTTTAAAACAGATTTCTTTTGACTATTTAGTTTCTTCTTTTAGATCTAACAAATAAGGAATTAAAATTGGACAGTGACACTAAAAATTACACAATTTTCTTTGAACATAAAACTGTCATTAATGGAATCACTCACCAAACTGCTATGTTTTTTTTCTGTCAGGATTGGGTGAGTGGATCGCACTGGACCTTACCGCGCGGAGGTTGTCCTAAGCCTACACCTGGGCCGAACTAAGTGGCAACCGGTCTTCACAGAGCCCGACGCAAAGCGGGATGCGTCTTACACTGTTACTGCAGGGTACCACCAGGTCGTTCCACCAGGTTGACAAGTCGCGGAGGTACCTAGCAGGTAGGACTCTCTGGTCAGGTTCAGGCCCAGGGTCAGGGCAAGAGCATGTAAACGGTCCAGTCCAAATCGTAGGTCAGCAACGGGAGCGTCCAGGCAGATGGGCAGGTGCCGGAGTTTGTTTATGGGGGTCCAAAGGGAAAAACTTCTCTTCTTTCAAAAATGAATATATGAATTTTGGTCTGTACCAGGTCACGGAATATTTCAGCTTTAGATGAGAGTGGATCAAGTTTAGTGGATTATGGATTTATTTATGGAACATATTCATATGGGGTGACATTTGTTACTCTCGACACATGTCCCATCTATGTACATTTAGGACATGTGAAGGCAATTATTCCTTCTGGAGCACATTTTTTTGCTCACAAAGTAAATTTAAGTATTTTTTAGAAAATGTTTCAGTTTGAATCAAATTGCATGAAATGCAATACGTATAGCATTTTGAAAAATAATGGGCAAAGTGTTTGTTTTCAGAAAACTATGTTTTTGTGGGTTTACTTTAATTATTTTTGCTGTAAATTTTATTTTTTAAAGTCAAAATGTGTTTGGTCACTGTATGCGACAAATATCAGAAATGCCTGGAAGTAAAAGGGTTAAATCCCTTGATGTTGAATTCCTGGTGCGATGCTTATCATCTCATCTTCTGTCTATAATCTATCTGTCTAGTATACATCTCATATAATCTGACCATTTATATCTACTTTTTTCTCTATCTCTCTTGAATTAATCTATTTTTAATCAATGCTTCTATTTCTTCTACTATTTCGATCTAGTCATATCCCATCCTCCTGTAATTATCTACCGTGAGTATACTCGAGTAAACCCGACCGAGTATAAGCGAGCGCCCCTAATTTTACCACAAAATACTGGGAAACCATTGACTCTGAGTATAAAGCCGAGGGTGGGCGAAATGGCATTGGTCAAGCCTCACCACGTATATAGCCAGCAGTGCTCTGCCTCAGTGTTAACTAGCCAGCCGCCCCTGCTCCAGTTGATATAGCCAGCCAGCCACCTGCCCCGTGTACTATAGCCTTGCCAGACTGCCCTAGTGTATATAGCCTGCCAGTACCCCCGCCCCAGTGTATATAGCCTGCCAGACCCTGGCGGAAGAGCACAGAAGAGAGAAAAGCGGGGCACGGAAAGGGGAGGGGAGAGAGAGGGAGGGGGGGAGGCTGAGGAGAAGCCGGCGGGGTGGGGGGGGGGGCGATACCATTTGGACACTTTTTAAAAAATGTTATGGCAGTGCTGTCACACAATATGTCATTCCCAGCTTGCCACTAACCTTTTAGGCATGCCCGTTCACCGCCAGCACCAACGAGTTGTGGAGAGAAAATAAGGACATGTACTATGCAATGCCCTTAGTCCACAAGTCACATCACAAACTGATAATGTGGACAAATACAGCATGGGCAGGAGCAGTTACACTCTTAAAGGGCAGGCAGTGAGTCCTACAAAGATAATTCGGCCCTGTCTTCATCATTCTCATTCTCTCTCTTCCACGACAAATAACGGCGGAATAGTAATAAATACTGAAAATATGACTGAAAAGCAGCAATATTTTAAGTTGCTAACTGGATGGACTGAGGAAGATTCTTTGAGTCTGTCCTGGGTGCTGGGGCGATTGGCCCGGGTGACCCACAAGAAAGGGCTCTGAGTGCCACCTACTGGCACCGTGCATAGGTCGCCACCACTGCCTAGAGTCTCACCTAGACTCAGCTGTTAATTGAGACAGTGACGGTTTCCCCAAGATTCCATCATCGGGGGTGACGTTTCAATGCCAATTGGGGCGGTGGTGCTCAAGCACATCCAGAATTTTAAATGCCCATGCAGTCATTTAAAACGATCTGACAACACCGCGATCATGTGACCGACGTGATCGGGTAGGTTGCGTTATGGAGCAGCACCCAGTGTGTATGAAGAGGAATCACAATGAGCCCTCTTCAAACATTGGCAGCATGTGCCATCCTAAAGAGGAAATAAAAGAACTCTATTGGGGAATGAGCGTATCTAGAATAATTAAAATAGATTTTATAGACTCCTAACCAGACCCAAATGTTTCTTCAAAAATCACTTTAACATATATTCTATATTTAACAGCAAATTGAATATCGTATGTCATTGTTCCTGGGAGAACTTTGAATACAGGTTATGGTCAATCCATCAGAAAACAACAATCTTAGATGTACAGAATGCCAACATGTTTCTAGAACCCTTAAAGGGGTATTCCCCATCTTGAGATTCACATTTAATTTAATTATCATTGCCATATGTAAACATTTCTTCATTGGATGTATTAAAAAAAATGTTCCTTGTACAGTAATTTCTCACTAAATGTTCAGCCATGTTGTCACCTTAGACACGAGATGGCTTCATCGGTTACGACCACGCTCGTACCTTGGCAAGGGGTGGCCAGACTGCACATTGAGCCTGCCTGACCCTTTCTTTAGTTCATTACTACAGGATGGCTGGGACCTCATACTACCCATATCCAGGCACTGCCTTTTTTCTAGGGACCAAAGAACTACTTTAAAGAATTTTTCACCCAGCTAAAAAACTGTAATAAATCTTATTGAAGAAATATTTAAAGTATGGCAGATATATTAATTGAAGTCTAAATGCCCGATGAGAATACCCTTTTAAGTTCAACCGGTCCCTGTAAAAGCAAAGTTACTTTTTATTCAGTTTGCAGGCTTGAGGAAAAATCTTGGGTGATTGTGTGCATACTGTTCTTTAAGAGAAACTGAGGCATTAAAATGGAAGCATTAATGCTGAGTGTAGAACCAAGCCAATTTTCTAAATCCAAATCAAATAGTTTGATTATTACAAAAATATATATACTTTTCAAGAAAAGTGTTGGTGGAGCTGTTTGTGCTGTAGTACATGGTACTCCCGTAACAGTTGGGGTGGAGAAAATTTACTCCTTGCATAGCATAAATACAATGAATTCACTTCTAAGGCAGATACCAAGATCAAAGGCACAAAGGTCAAAAAGATTATTACTGCCTCAAGTTCATTTAAGGAGGACAAACCACATTTCCCTCCTAAGCTTTACTGTATGTCTGAGCTTATTGCAGTGTAGTAGCCAAGCTAACTCTGCATATAACAGAGCATAGTCACTACAGTGCAGCAAGCATTTAACTTCTAGCCAGGCAGATCACTGAAAAGTTTATGGACAGCCTCAGGGACACACAGAGCCACTATCTCCGGCTCATTTTTTAAATGGCATAAGTGATGTTTGATATCCAGAGAGGTTGGCAGCACCTGAAGTTTATAGCGATTAAATTATAGTAACTGGATGACCACTTACAATGGGCATGATGGATTGTAAGCATTATAACTGTAAAAGTCTTCAGCCAGTTCCATGAGCACATAGAAGATGCTTCTGTACAAATGAAGAACCTGAGGAGTAAGTTTCAGAGGTTTTTGGTAGTAGAGCTTTTTTTTGTTTCTCCACTGAGGAGATGCTACTGCGGCGATTTGTGGTAATCACTCCTAAGGTCAGGAGGCGTGGAAGCTATGATGTACTTTCGGAGCCCTCTTCTTGCATGGTCATGCACCTTCACCACGTGAAAGGGCTTTCAAAAACTATCTTGTCCTCCTGTAAAGCCATGTGGGGGGACTGAATCCTCTCAAGGTGCGAGAACAGGAAGTTGCAGCCGCAGAAGCTCTACGCGGGGAAAGCAGATGGAGCTGTCCACCAGGCTGAATCAGTCAGACACAGGAAGAACATTAATCGCCCTATTTTCTTGCCCAAAATTAATGCTCAGGGACCCCTCAACAAGGACTTCATGAGACAACAAGTTTGGACTCTGTGGTGGAGACCAGATGTCGCGAGAACCCATCCTTTTGATATCTTCCGGTATGGCATGGAGTCCATCATAGTTGCAACAAATTTAAATGCCAAGACTGGAGGCTCTAAAAGTAGCCAGGCCAAGGTTTGGGTAAGGAGGGACCGGTTCCCTCCCAGGCCAGGTCGGGGCTCCAGAAGAGGAGTACTCTTTTGAGAGATCCTCCTGCGCTTGGCAGAAGAAATATTTGTGACTTGGGCAGACCAAAAAGGTTTCCAGGTGCTTGACTCAGAAGCCCCCAAACTTACCTCTATCCAATCTTTAATCATCCATCGCCAAGAAAATTACTCATACTCATCAGCATCCAAAACTCCCACTAACACCTATGACTGTCAGAATGATGGAGAGGAAAAACACATGTTATGGGTAAGAATGTGAAGGTATCTATAACATTCGTTACTTCTTTCTTTACTAACTTATTACTGTGGTTTATAAGCTATAACTATACTATATATAGTGATACCAGAGAAAACGTGAAAGGAACACCTTTCTGGTAAATGGAGACCACGGACAGTTAATGTATATATGTAGTGCCATAGACATATACACTCGCAAGAGATGTAATATTAAGACAAAAGACTTAAGTTAACCAAGATATCTGGTGGTCAAGTATTTTTGGGTAAGGTTGGGAACACGCACACGCCATCCCTATCAGGTAGGGCTTTTTCAAATGTCCTGTAGCCAATATACAGTTTATTTTCAAGTGATGCCATCTAAGTGAATGGAATAGCTATATGCCATTCATATTATAGATTAAACAATGTATGAAGCTATTCGTATAACATGAATAATATTTCGATTTCACAGTGATTGAGCGGATATGAGTATGACCTATGCCACGTGTGTAAAGGTACATAGTTTTGCTATACATGGTTTTTTTTTCACCGAAAACAATCATTAAGCATTACTGTAAAATCATAAAAAATGTTACAATCTTATAAGAGTGTCTCATTTTTGAAGTAATATAGTATCAAGGAAGAACAATTTTACAACCTAATCCTAGTGTGCAATATAGATAAATAGAACACCAACTTCATAAATTCACATGCCACAGACCCAACAATGTTTTCAGGCAATACTGACCAGATCCAACTGTGATAAATGGAATAATAATACACAATACCACATGGTCTATGTTGTACAAGCATACATTCGAAATATAAAATCAACAGCCACAAATAAAATCAAACATATAGTAAATAAAAAGCAATTCACCAGAATGCTGAATGGATTATTTGATCATGTGAAAATGCCGAAGTGTGTAACAGTAATAAATAGAAATGGTGTTCCCTACCAGAAATGCATCCTGAAAAAAATATCACTCTTGCCACAGATTCCTGTGTACCAACTAGAATCAATTTCACACTTATCACCTACTCATCCCTAGTGGTTCCTTCATTGGTTTTGGTTATCCACTTGGAACTGAGGGTAACGTGGTTGCAAGCTGCGTTCATCCTAAGGTATGGTAACAGATGTCGGTGTTTTCCACACCACAATCAAAGGCATTCTCCTTTGGTAATTCCCTTATTTCACTCAAGAAATGAAAATAGAACATAAGATGCCCCCTACACTAAATAATGTCAAGAGAAAATTGATTTAAATGACCTAATATATTATTCAATCCCCACATGGCCACCAGATTTGATTTTTAAATATAAAATTGATATTGGCTCCTAGTGTAAAATGTTACAAGAAAACAAACACCAACCCAGACCCATGGTAACATGCTAAAACAGGCACACCAACAGGCAATATGTTTAATTCTATGCCTATTTTAATTAAATACAGGCAGCAGGAATATGAATTACACGTATTGAGGGTTCTCTACGCTGAGCAATCCTTTAGAGGACACCAGGACAGTAAGCTATCACAAAGGTATTTATCAATCTGTTTCCACAGAATTTTTTTTGCTAATTTGTATTAAAAAAAACTGTCATTCCACATTTGAAATGTCTAAGACAGTATTCAAACATTTTTATCAACTATTACATCAAAAGGCATGTGGGCCTATAAAAAGGGTTGGCTTCAAGAAAAGTAAATGAACATAAATAAATCTAAGTGGCAGCAAGGAACTCTTGCTTGGACCTATTCCATTTGCTCATGATTTTGGGACCTGGCCGCCATCCACGTCTGTGACCTTCGCGTTTGTCTCTCCTCTCTCCTCTCTGCTGTTCTGTTTCGCTGTTCTGTTCACATGCCACAAGGGGGCCTGTCATTCACTTGTCACTGTCATGCGCCTGGTTCCGCAATAGGTAGGTTATAGAGTTTGTCAGAAAACTCCTGACAGACGAGTGATCTGCTTTTGCAATTTGCCTTCTTCCCCAAAAGGATTGCTATTGATGTACTTAATAACAACAAACTGAAGGAATGACCAACTAATATAAATTGCTCTATTAGGGTTGGGATGTTATTCTGAAATAGGGAATACAACGGTTAACTAATAACGACTCTGGATGTTGATGACCCCAGTGGTAGAAAGTATGGAAATGGTAGTAGTGCAGATTTCACTCATTATGTCATGATCCTCTGGATGGACTTGATGGTAGGAGTGTGTGTTACCCAGCCGCTGTCTACAGTATTTATATAAACTGGTTGGTTCATGATTGGGGTTCAGGGGAGGTATCCTGGGGGCTATAATTTAGCTGCTTCTCAGATGTACTGGGACCATACTGTCTTAAGTACTCAATCTGATCTTTGTTAGTTGGGACCTGGTTTGGAGTTTCTCTGTGAATATCTCTGCCGGATCGGGCTCTGCGAAATTGCGAAGGTTTGTACCTGCCATTCATAAGTGCTATTCCTTGGTGAAGGAATCCTGTGTTTTACCAGCGCGGCAGCCGCCGAGCTGGTAACTTAGTGTGTGAACTGTGTCCAGTGTACCCTTTATGCAGATGTTGGTTTGTACTGTTATTCTACTTGTTTCTGTTTATTTTATTAAAACACTTATAATATAACACTTGTCCTAGAGCATCAAAATACTTGTCTGGAGGATAAAACCTGTTTCATCAACTTGTAGCCTAATGAACAAAAGTAGTTTTTGCAGAGGTAAAAGGAATTTTACCATTGTAAATTTGTAGGGTGACTATAAAAAACTTGGGGATAGCTTAGAACGATTTAACGGTTATTCTTCAAGATTTTGGTTCTGAAGATGGGTCCACAAAAATGAGTTTGTTGAGTTTGGCATGTGATTTGACTGTATCGGTGACTATACCAAGACTTAATATCAATATCTATACAATGCTCTCATCGCCATTTGTATATGCTGTAAAGGCTTACACCAAAATGTTATACTGCTGCTTGTTGGCGAAAAGTGGTGAATATATTGTCGCAAAGCGATCACACACGAGATTAATTTAAAAAATTTCTAGATCATTTCCATTTATGTGAAAGAACCGTGCAGAATATCAACATATTCAAAAAATGTGGAACTGACTTTTAGACTGCAAACAGATGAAAGCAGCAATGTGGATTATGAATTATGATTGAGATTATATGCTGCTTTGGTTTTTTAAATATTAATTAAAATCTGCCATCAAATGCAGAGAAGTAAGATGACGCACATACATTATGACGTGAACCAAGATCAAGGTGAATTTGTACACATGAATGGTATATTTCCTCTAAATACATTTTCCAGTTAGATCTTTATATCATGACACAGTTACAGGGAATGCAGAGTCTTATTCTATAATTTTTCAAAGTACACAATTATTTTCTTTGTACAAGTGATGTGGCTCTGCTAATGCCAGTAGTCGGAGGGATCGAAACAGTAAGAAAACTAGGCATCCTTTCTCTCCCCTCTTCTGCTCACCCATCTGCGGAGTTTATTTCTTTATGTAGCACCAAAGGACACACAATGGGGAATTATACCTGAGTCCCGTAGCACTACCGCAGCGCGTTGTCCAACGGGATTCGGGTCGGCGCGCGGTTCACCAGATTCGTGCGTCGAGTCCTGATGTGTTCCGCTTCTGCGCCGAGTCCAACTGGTTCATCTGCTTCTTCGTCTCGTGCAGTGTGACGTGACTATCTTGCCGACACATTTCTCCTTTTGTAAATTCGGCGGTTTTGTCCGAATCCGTCGGGTTGTCCGACGCACGCCTCTGTCACATGCACCATCCGAACGCGTTGCGCCAAAAACCTGAGGGCAATGTCAGGCAAAAGAGAAATATTCGGGAAACCCTGACGAAAGTGGTGCGTTCGAAAATTAGTAAATGTGCCCCCAAATATCTTAAATGCAGACATCACAAAATTTCAGGCTCAGTTTTTTTAATGCACTTTTTGTTTGGCGTTTTTTTCAATTGGTGTGTCACCAGTTTTAGCTTACAGTTATGGCAAAATATTAAACACTTACAACATGTGCTTTTATAACAATTCACTAACTTTGGTTAGTTTTTGTGAACTATAGAAAAAACATCAACAGATGCATTTTTTCAGGCTGCTTCCCATAAGCAATCTCTTTAGGAAGGCTTAAAAATATTTAGCCTCAAAAAAATGTGTAAAATGCGTGAAATTGAGAAATCTTTCCGCCCAAGGCTACAAGTGTATAAGAGAAAGCTAACAGATGAAGCAAAAAGGCACAGCTTCCCAAGGTCCTGAATGTTCTACATTTGTTTTCAATCAAACACTCTGAGTCAGGGAGTTTTTAACAAGATTGTCTCTGCATCAGTGTAACCACCCATTGTCAGGTATGTTTGGTCATAAGCATGAAATCTTTGAAAGAACAACCCTCACAGTACTCAGTGACTTGTAAAGGTACACTCTATGTGCAGACTCCTACATTTACTTTTCGTACTTTTATAGCATAGCTATATATAGGATAAGAAGAAATATAGTCATCTCTAACTCACACATGCACCCATTTCCTTCCGCACAGGTGGAACCTGCACGGTTTTGGATTGAATCTATATATATATATATATATATATATGTTATATATATTTATTATATGTCATATTATATCATGTAATATACATATATTATATAGTATATATATATGTATATATACATAATATATATACTATAATATGAACCCCCATTTTATAGATGTTTAAATTCACCTGGCTCCCATTCCAACATATGGTGGTTCATAGGGGGAGGGGTCAGCTGCAGCCTGTGTGTGTTTTGTGTCAGCTCCTCTCTCCACACCTCATGCAGCTTACTCCCCACTTCCCATCATGGCACTGAGCAGGCAGGGTGGAGGGGGTTGTTTAATAGAGGAAAATTGCATCAGCATAGCATAGGTATTTGAACCTGTCAAATACTAAAATTACACTCCTCATGGGGAAAATGTGCTTAAACCGTTAAGACGGCCCCCTTTCCTTTTTTTCATGTCCATTTTTCACTTTTTATTTTTTACAAACGTAAAGAGCTGTGTCGATGGCTTGTTTTCTGCGTAACAAATTGAATTTCAAGTGATGGTATTAAATATACTATGCCTGTACTCGAGAGAAGCGGGAAAAAAAAAATTCCAAATGCAGTGAAAATGTTGAAACACCCATTTGGCATTTTCCTTGTGGGCTTGGATATTACGTCTTCCTGAGCGCCCCAAAATGACATGTCTAATTTATTTTGGGCGTCGATACCCAATTTGTATAGGGTTTTATAATGTTAATTCTACATTTACAAAAAATTAAAACCTCCTTACAAAATAATTTTTAGATTTTGCCCAACGTCTGGCGCAATAACGTTGGCCGGCAAATATGCAGCAAAGACCTTACACGGCCTTGCAGCGCACCCGAGAGCCGCCCCGTGATACACGACAGGCGGGATGCGTACCGCGTTAGTGTCTAAAGAGCTTTTTCGTGCTGGTATGCTCTGATTAGATTAATTCCTGCAGGTATTTACAATGGTAATTTTCCTTTTGAAAATGGCTGCAAATTTGCTATGTGCACATAACATTCTTACACCCCTTACCAATTTGTGACACATAGTAAGTAACAACATGGGCTTGTGGGTGGCAGGGGAGGGATCTCTTGCCTGAAGCCTCTCCATGCAGATTGGGTTTTGCTGATGGCAGGAATTAGAACTAATATGGTGGCATGTGTGTTTTAGCACTACAAAAATGTTACAGGTCTCCCACGATCTTTGTCTCGGATCGCGGGGGCGTCACTCGTTCTTCCGTTGTGCCCCGCTCTGAAAGCCCTGGACCACCGGTGTCAAATTCCCTGCTCCCCGATGCTGTCCGGCCGTGCCTCCTGCCCTCTAGGATGGCACGTCTGATGAGTGGCGAGGAAATTTTAAAGAGCCGGTGCCATGAGTAAGAGACTTGCCTAGGGATGATTGATGGGCAGCATGGTGGCATCAGCTTGGTAGCCACTACACCTGCAACACTGGTTCAACATCTGCATAGAGTTTGTATGTTCTCGCTGTGTTTGCGTGGGTTTCTCCGGGTCTTGGTTTCCCCCCACAATCCAAAATTACTGTTAGGTAATTATATTGTTGAGCCCCATGGGGAAGGACCAAGCTCTGTGCAGCGCTGTGTAATCTGTGTGCGTTCTACGACTTTTAACTATTGTTCCTTGACTAGAAGATAACTATGAACGCTGACTCGCGATGTCTATGCCAGCCTATAAGCCTTTATACTCGCCTACCGCCTCGTTTTTTCAGCACCCCCTGTGCTGAACCCAACCCCACCCCGCGGCTTACTCCTCGACTCAAATACCTCTTCTCCCTCCCCTTCCGTGCCCCTGTTTTTCTTCTGTGCGACTCTGTTCCGCACGGGTCTGGCAGGCTATATACACTGGGGCAGGGTCTGGCAGGCTATATACACTAGGCAGGGTCTCTGCAGGCTAATACACTGGGGGCAGGGCTGGCTGGCTATACACTGGAGCAGGGGCTGGCTGGCTATTAACACTGAGGCAGAGCCTGGCTGGCTAGATACTGGGAGGGTGACCAATGCATTTTCCACACTCGGCTTATACCTCGAGTCAATAGGTTTCCCAGTATTTTGTGGTAAAATTAGGGGCCTCGGCTTATACTCGGGTCGGCTTTATACTCGAGTTATACGGTAGATATATATACAGGAGATGGATATGAGAGATAAATACAGTAGAAGAGAAATAGAAGATTGATTAATAAATAGATTAATCAATAGAGATAGAGAAAAAGGAATATAAATGGTCAGATATATGAGATGGATAACTAACAGATAGATATATGACAGGAGAGTAGATGATAAGCATCTTCACCCAGGAATTCAACCAAGGGATATTAACCCTTTTACTCTCAGGCATTCTGGAATTTTGTCGCATAATTGACCAGAAACAATTTTGACTTTAAAAAATAAAATACAGCAAAAATAATTAAAGTAAACCCAACAAAACACATATTTTCTGAAAAACAACACTTGCCCCATTATTTTCAAATTGCATTATACAGTTTGCACTTTCATGAAATTTTGATTTCAAACTGAACATTTTATAAAAAATACTTAAATTTGACTTTGGTGGCAAAAAATGTGCTCCAGAAAATAATTGCCTTCAATGTCCTAAATGTATAGATGGACATGTGTAGAGTACACAAATGTCCCATATTGATATGTTCACATAAATAAATCCACATAATAGCACTAAAACTGATATTCTCACTTAAAGTGAATATCTCAGGATCATGGTACCTAGAAACAAATTCAAGATTCATTTGAAAGAGAGAGTTTCCCTTTGGCTACCATAACTCCGGCCTGCCCATCTGCCTGGACCTCCCGTTGCTGACCTAGATTGTGGAATTGACCTTACATCTCTTGCCCGACCTGGCCGAACTGACCACGAGATGTCTCCTGCTAAGGTACTCGACCTCTGCACCTGTGGAAAGACCTGGTGGTCCCCTGCAGCAGTAAGACCATCCCGCTTTGCGGCGGGCTCTGGTGAAGAACAGGTGACCACTAGATTCCGGCCCCAGGTGTCGGCTAGGACAACCTCCCGCGGTGGTCCAGGGGATCCACTCATCCCCAATCCTGACAGGAAAACATAGCGTTGTGGTGAGTGATTCCATTTAATGAATGTTTATGTTCAAAGAAATTTGTGAAATTTAGTTCACTGCCAATTTAATTCATTATGTAGATCTTAAAAGAAGAAACTAAATAGTCAAAGAAATCGTTTTAAGATTTTACATTGTATCACTTTTTTCTCTAATCTACATAATTTGCCCAAAAAAGAATTTCTTTATACTCCAACAGATTCTGACACCTGTTACCCACTGTTCATAATTTACTGTTGATTAATAAAACAGCCCTCTCATGGTGAGGACAGAGATGTGTAATTATGAATTTTAATTGTTTAGCCAAATATAGAAAAAGTAAATTTAAATGAAGGTTGTATACAAACGTTTTTCACTTCAAACTCTTCCTTGTTATAATTTAAAAGCCAAAATTACATGTAAATCTGTACTGGGAATCTGGCTTTAGAAACATCACTCATTCTAAAAACTAAGAAAACAAAACAAAATGAATATAAAAACTGTAAAATATAATTGTTATAATGAGGTTTTTCTCACAACTAACCACAAATCACAATCTCCCCTCTACTGCTTCATGGTAGAAAGCAGTTCAACATGCTCTTCCAAGTTTATTTTCTGTTTTAGAACTGCTGAAAAAAAGGCCATAAGATCGCCCCATAGTATAGTGGGATACAAGGATAAAAGCCAATAGCGGGAAAAAATCTTTAAAAACCTACTTGAAAAACTCCTGCAAAAACACAATTTTTAATCTATGGGTACATAGATAACATCTCTATCTTTTTGTGGTGTGCGGCCCAGATCAGTGCCACACAGTGTGGCCCGCTCACGCTGTGACGCTATTGCCGTCTATGGAGACGTACATGCGGCCGCAAATCGTTACAATGTGTGCTTTGCAATGTGTGAAAAATCCCCATATAATGCCATACTGTTTGTATGCAGTTTATGCTAGGATCAATCAGACAACCTAGGGTTAAAGTACCCTAGCAAGTCGGAAAAAAATAGTAAAAAAAAATAAATAAATTTAAAAAATGAAACATTCAAATCCACTCCCCTTTCCCTAGGACTGATAAATATAATAAACAATAATAGTTTTCTGGCCTTTAACCTTGTAACAGAAAATAGCGCCAAAGTTGAAAAGACATCTTTTGCAATTTCAAGAATTTCTTTTTGTACAGGTGGTTTAATTTTTGTAAATGTATGAAAAAAAATTATTAAACCTACACAAATTTGGATCCCATGATTGCACTGACCCAAGATGATATGTGGAAAGTAGACATGACATTGGGCGGCGCAGTGAAATACACAGCCCAGCAAATGGCGCAAATGCATTTTTCACCAATTTCACTGCATTTGGAGTTTTTCCCACTTCCCAGTTAATGGCATGAAACATTAACTACCATAACTATGGAAGTGCAATTTGTTACACAGAAAACAAGCCCACACAGCTCTGTAAATGCAAAATAAAAAAGTTATGATTTTTGAAGGTGGAGAGATGAAAATAAAAAATGCAAAAATAATTGAAGCCCCCTCGCAGCAGATTGTTCAGATGCAGGCAAAGGACTGACCCTATCAGCCATATAGAGAAAGTTGGTGTTTCAAGTCTGTGATTTCACGATATTTCATTTTTACAAACTTCACACACTCATTCAAGTCCCCCAACAAGACTGGTAATCCCATGGGCAATAGTTTCCACATGCAGAGGAATTTCTCACCAGTTCAACACATTATAGGGTAAGGATCTTGTTCGTAATACAGGTCACAATGTGTAAGAACATTGTGACTAAAACCCACTCTGCAGTGACCAAACCGAATTAGCAGAAAGATTAACATGCTAGGCTCACCTTTGCTGAGGCGAATGTTGTTAGTGATGAAAGCAAGGTTAATTAATTTGGTTTGATTGGAAACATTATGGTTCGTAGAAACAATAACACAAAGGGGCACATTTCTTACCTGCGTCCGGAGGAGTTCCTGAAAGTGCCTTTTATGACGACAGTGCACTGTGCCGCGATTCAATGCGATCATTTGCCCGATTTCTGAATGTGTGCTTCCCCGATCAGGTCCGCCAGACTTCACCATCTTCCTCCCGGTTATGAAAGTGAATGTCTTGCGTCACAATTTTTAAGTTAAATCCTGCGGTTTGTCCGAATCCATCAGATCATTCGATGGCCCATACCCTCGAATCGTGAAAGCCAGCGCGAATTCGCAAAATCCGATCACGTTCGACACAATCTTCCACTAATACCTCTCTCCTGCGGCATGATCCCCAAAAATGTCGGAAAATCAGATGGAAATGCAATCCGCGGACCCTAGTGAAATAAGCCCCAACATGTGTGTAAGTAGTTAATGAAAGGTGGTAGAGAAAGTGTCATGGTTTGGGATGTTTCTGTAGCAAGAGTTGACCTTTATACAGCTACAGGGCAGAGTGAATTCAAGTGTGTATCAAAACCTTCTTCAACAACAGGTGGTTTATAGCATTCATTACTCAATCAGATAGCAATTTTCATGCCCCCTGTCACACAGCCCAAAACAGGTAACCAGTTCTTTGAAAAAGTGTTGAAATAATGAAATGGACATCCCAGAACCCTGAGATAAATCCAATAAGAAACCTGGTAAATCCTTGGTTACAAAGTTATGGCCAAGAAACCCACAACCAACTTGGAAGAGACTGAAGAAGAATTGACCAAAAATCTCACCAGAGCCGTTGTGAGAGACTAGTCTGTCCGTGGCTGTAGATATGCTGAAGTCATTCAAAGCAAAGGCCTGTGACTACTTCCTTCTGATTGGGTGACTATTATAACCTTCTGAAAATGTAATTAGAATCGTTTTCTTTGCTGTTCTCTAATAATGATCATCACATTTTTTGGTTTATGTTGAGCTGCCATGGTGTAGATGTTCATCAATGTAGATTATATTAGTTCTGAAAAAATGTGATCATGCATGCTTTCTAATTTTGATCTCCGTGTAAAATTTGATTAGGGAAACCTCGTATTGGCCACCTATATATGAATGATGGTTTTTCATGGAGCAGGTATTAAGCAAGCAAATATATGCTACATTGGCTGTCAGTTTTTAAACTTTACGTATGAAGAGAGGAAACCATAACTGATAGTTATATTCCCATGTTTTTGTCATGCGTATGAAATGGGTAATGTTGAAAAAATTCATACCACTTATGCCCCAAGTTCTCGGTTATTAGAATATTTATGGTGATAAATTAGAAACTGGTAGATTCTAGACATGTTAACTTTTAAATATAACATAATTGTTACATGCTTATAACTTAGTAACCAGAGCAGGGGTTTGACAGTCCCTGTTTAGAAATACATTTTTTATTGAGGCTCAGGACCAACACATCACATTTCGTAGTACCATATTTTTCGGACTACAGGCACACAAAAAATTCCGTCGATTTTCCAGAAATCAAAGGTGCACCTTATATATGAACCGTACTTACAGACCAACAGCTGCCTTGAACTGTGCAAGGTCCTGCACCTGCTGGTCTTCTCCTTATACTCAGGTGCACCTTATAAACCGTGTGCTTATAGTCCAAAAAATATGGTAATAAGGTCAGTATTTTGAAGGGATTTCAGGAGGTGGAAAAACAGGCTGCATGTTCCAACAACAGCACCACACTGATCATGGTTATTGCCAGTACTGCCGCTCAGTTGTATAGAAATGAATGAGCTTAGCTGTAATACCACACACTACCCATGGTCAGGTGAGGTGCTGTTTTGGAAGACTGCAAGCCATGTTTTCCACCATCCAGAGAACCCCTTTAAGTAAAACTGAAGTATATAAAGTAAAATTTCCAAAACGTCTTACTCCACAATTTCAACATGGAGATAAACATTGATCATCTGACGTGCTATCAAAAGCTAAACACTATTGATTTCCCAGATAAAAAGAGACAAATTAATTAGCAGTGAATGTGAATCCTTGAGGTTGTCTTTTAATAAATACTGACACTGAATATTAAAATAGGACACCTTCATTTTCTCTCTTACCGTAAAAATAATCTTTTTATCTAGGCGAGTGGTACTGCCTTCCAGTGAAAATGTGGTTCATCTAGGCAGTTGTTACTCCCTTATTCCCAGTTACTATTAACACACACACACACACACATATATATTATATATATATATATATATAATATATATATATATAGTGCAATTAGTGATGGGTAACAAGAAAGACTCCTCTTAAATCAACACCCAGTGTCAATCATTGGAATGGCTTGCAATAGATCAACCTAAAGGAGTTGTCCAGCTTTTTTAATTTATTTAATTTTAGTGGGATGAAGTGAGGGGGGAGGGATTTGTACACTTTTTGTAATGCCCACTCTATTTGGCATGTAAAAACAAACAACCAAAAAAGTCAAAGACAAATGCAAAATGCAGGACCATAATTTATTCCAGATTATTACATAAGCATAAGAAACAGGGAACAACAGAAAGTCAGTCCAAGAAATTTAATGCAGAAAGCTAGGTCAGTGGACCAGGCATGGACAATAACACGAGCTGGTAAAACCAATTGTTGAGAATCTGTCCTATAGAAAAACGTGCAGAAGATGATAGATCTACCATCATTTCAGTGAAAAAGTGTATTTTAAGTATAAAGAGAAGATCTGGAAGCAGAAGGAAAGCTGTAACTGAAACCAGAGTAAAGTTTGTAAGTAGCAACGTCTGCTGCATGACCAGCTACATGACCAGACATATTTTTAATAGTTTGTGTTGTTCCTTAATCCATAAAAGTTTTTCCTATGCCCTGGGCTTGAAATCCTTCAACAACCTTAAAATATGCAAGTTTTTTCAGTATTTAAAAAAATATATTATATACAAACCTGAGAAATGAGTACTTGTGTGTACAGTAAATACAGTTAGCCTTCTCAGATAGGTGGTCATGTATTTCTTGTACAGGGCCACATTTCTTTAAGGTCCAAAAGTTCTTTTGAGCATCTGCCCGCACAGCAGGTTGGACATGACATTCTGCCTTAACCTTTCCCACTGACCATTGACATACAATAAGGTTTTCTCTCTAGACTATTATATCTGACTAGAATATTATATGTTTCTCTGTAGGTATTTGCACAGCAACTTCCATTATTTTTGGTAGAAATATTTCAATGTATTTAAATGCCAATTTTAAATCCCAATAAAACAATACTCAGTTTCATCACATTAAATACTTTGGGTTATTTTGTTGTATTAAAGGAAACCTACCATTTCAAATGGTAGGTTTAAGCTTAAACACCGAGCACCAGCTCAGGGTGAGCTGGTGCCGGTGCTTAGTTTCGTTAGTGTTAAAACGGGTATGCAGTTTTAACACTTTTTTAAACTTTATAGCATAACTGCTTCGGCGCTGCGTGCACCGATCGTGCGCGCGCCTACATAGGAAATGCTGCAGGAGTGCGCGCGCACGTCGCGCAGCGCGTGAAGGCTTCTGCTATACCGCGGTTTTAACACTAACGAAACTAAGCACCGGCACCAGCTCACCCTGATGGTGCTCGGTGTTACAGCTTAAACCTACCATTGAAATGGTAGGTTTCCTTTAAATGAGTGTAGCATTGAAAATGGGCATTTTAAAGTGAATGTTAGCCTTGATCATTATATTAGCGTTAGCCCTCTGAGTACAATTTTCAATTTAGGCAAATTCTCTGAAATAGCATAGAGCTTCTGTCCTGCAAAACACATACTGAATGAATTCCATACTAAATATCCTATACTCATAATATGTTGTATGTGTGGGACATCTAGACACGTGGAAAGGTTTGGACATCACAGCAGCATAGAAAACTATATTGCTTTAAGTTAGGATCAAGGAAACTGTCGCTAGACCAGAAAATGTGGCTTAAACATGGACACTGGTCTCCAAACGGATTGTGTGGTTATGAACAGGAGTCCAAAAAGGAATTAAAATGAGAAGATTCAACGTTCTCATCCACCTGGTGTTCTATGAAATGTTAACAATTAATGTCTGTGGATTATTTCAATAATATATAGGGTATAACTGTACAGACTTTACAGGAAAAAAATATTCCAAGTGACATTAATTAGTATTATTTATTCAATCACTTTCCACTGCGATTAAGCCTACATATTGATGTTGTGAACAGATTCATTCTGATTATTGGACTATTTCCCATCGTTCCAATATATGAATATTAACTACAGTATGTCCATGACAAAACATAGATGAATGACCTTCATAAAAACCTACTCTATTCAACACCTGGTGTTACTGATAGATTAATGCTCACTAAAGGAAGGGAAGCTCTGATAAGTGTGCTTTCTATTTACTGTAATTCCAATAGTTTCAATGGAGAGGCTGACTGCTAGACATGCCTCAACACACTCCAAGAGATATTGCCCAGTGTGAATTTCATGAAGGCACATCATTTTAAGGGGTTGTCAACTTTCAGCAAATAAACAAATCAACGGGAAATCTGGAATGGCAACTATGGTAACAAATAGGGGTTTGTTTGGGATTTGACAGTGATCGTGTTTGATTATGGAGACCTGGTGGTGAGCAGTTCAATCCTGCCTTTGCTGTTCTCTTGTGTTGTGATGTTTTACTTTACCCAATGATGACGGAAATGGATGATTTGCATGAAAAATTATAAGACTGGCAGGTATGAGATAGCAAAAATCCCCATCAATAAATTGATTTAAATGCAATATCTTCATTATCTACAAAGACAGCACTGGACATTGTGTAGCATCTGTGTGTGGTATTGAAACTTAATCCCATTAATTTCTAATTATTGAGCTGAAAATGAACTATGCGACTGTTAGACTACGTCACAGTCACTTAGAAAAGTTCACAGGGCTGGAAGACCCTTACTAATCTGAAACCTATGGTCTGTACTGTAAACTAAAACATGTAGGAAAGTTTCAACTAGTTATTGGATCATTCCATATATAAACATATCAAACCTCAAATTTCTGATTTAAGTAAATGTGACCTTTACAATCACTTAGAATGAACGAGAAGTCATGTGACTAAAAGGAGTCACCTCCCCTCCCTCTTTCAAATTTTCCTGGCAGTTAATTGCTATGAGACTGCAAAATCCCCAATACATTTCAGCCTACAGAGACATGTCTGATTTCATCTATGACTCTATCTTATGGCTACAGAAATAAGGTCTGGTGCATTATTTATTTTTGGATCTAAGTATCTCCTAGCACAAGATATAATAAATAAGAACACATTGAACTTTTACATTGAGGATCTTCCAGCTTAATAAATAAGAACACATTGAACTTTTACATTGAGGATCTTCCAGCTTGTCCAAAAACTACACATCTATACATAGATTGTACCTGCAGACTCAGCACGCTGGACAGTTCCTTAAGAGTCAGTGACCAATGGTTGTATACAACTAATATTAATGTGATGTCAACCTGTCACATATATCATTAGAGTACAGAATAAACATACAGTGAAAGTTGGGAGAATGTACTGTCAAATAAAAGTGTACAATACATCCTTGGCTCTGTACCTTGAATGATCAGGTATAAGAAAGAGCTATTCATACATGTGTTACAATGCTTTTATAATATAGTGATGATACCGGTCAATAAAGACATACATATAAATACAAACTTTGCTTATTATATTAAATTGCATGTGTTTGCACTAAATAGAACTTTTAAAGAAGAATGGGACAGGAACTTCCAATGAAAGTACCCAAATACAAAGTAAACCTGATATATAATGAACACTCCACAGCTAACATGCAGATAAAGATACATCACAATAAACCATAAAGCTTTACTTTTATAACAGATTTAACTGACAATACTTTGGTGCCAGACAAACCTTTAACCTCCAGGTAAATATTTAAAGTCTATACACCATTCATATTTACAATTCTCACTGTGCAATATATTTCCAGCAAATGAGCTCAGGCTATGTCTACATGTGACATTCTGATCTTGGAACAGACCCTGTCCATGGCAACAAGGAAATCTACCTCCCTTGAGCTTGCATCACACAACGCTACCAGATAGGACTCCATTCCCGGGATTAAAGAATTCAGTTTTAACATTAAAAAATATTATAGATAAGGAAACATTACATCACCAACTGTATGATATAAACTTCACAACACAAATATTAAGAGCTGGTGATATGATATACAATTGTAGGTGATCAGATCTCCAAAGACAGCCATATGGAACAGAAGCAGGATAATACAGCACACCGTCACCCGGTATTGAAGCAATTGTCACCGGTTTAATTAACACTTGAAGTTCCCTTACCTACTTTGCACCGTACAATGATCCAGAGATGATAAAAAAACACAGTGTTGTGAAATCTTTCCCCAGCACCAGTCAATTATGTTCCTACACCACAAAGCTCCCCATCTTCAAAGAGCTACGATCCTGCAGGACTTGCTTTAATCCATGGTAGAAGCAGAAGCGAGCCCCCTTTACAATCACACAAAGATGAGCCTCTAATTGCAGCCGCTTATTGGAAATCCAAGAGCAGTTTCTACTATCAGCAGCATCCAGAGCAGGCACTTCACACTGAAGGGGGATTGGCTCTGAGACAATCTTTTTCTTTTTCTGGTGAGGAGTCTTCCTCTACCCCTTTTGTTTAAATGTGTGTGGGAGCCGTGCATTGCACTCCTTCCAACTTGCTCAATATTTATTTTAAAGGGTTACGGAAGGAAGGAGGAAAAAAGATAGAAGGAAGGAAGGACTGGAAGAAAAGAATGATCATCTTATGTTAGGCTGTTTCTAATCACCATGAGAAAAGACTCCCGTTGATTTCTGGCTGTCACACACAAGCAAACAAAAGAAGCAGTGGGAATGTTGCAATTGTGACTATGTTTCCAGGCTGGAGAGAATCTCAGCTTCTTAAAGATGCAGATCCTTTTACACCTCTTACCTGCTGTTCAGTATCGTATGATATCTCAGCCCACACACGTACCCCATGCATAAGTACTATATCATTTTATTAAAAATATGGGTGTTTTAAAATATTTGGTGTTAAACTATATTATTATTATTTTGATTATCATTGTGCTTATTATTGTATATTCTTTTAATTGTATTGTCGTATTCTTTACGTATTGTGTACATATTTTTTTCCGTTCTTAAGAAGAAACTACATTTGTTCATATGCGCAGAAATACACTACATTACATACAAAGTCAATTTCAATGGTGACAAATGCAAACCATGGTGTTAGCAGCTCTCTACCAAAGTAGCAAATGACCCTTGACAGCAAGGTCACACTACAATCAAAAAGGTCTTAGGCACAAATAATGACCTGCTGGACTTTAGTGACAGCTGGTTAAACAATAAGTGGACAATACTTTAAGCAAAACAAATAGAACAGTTGGGCACAATAAAACGTGGTACTTCTGCAGCTAATATCACATGATACAGTAGTTTGCAGGATGAATATACAATGCAGCATAGAAAATAACTCAAAATACTAAATGCTCATCAATGTCCTAAAGATAGGTAAATAAACAATTAAAAATTAATTACAGTCTCAAATTCAAATATTTTAAGTAATTACTGTATCTGGATAAAGCTAACAATTACACTCACCGGCCACTTTATTAGGTACACCTGTCCAACTGCTCGTTAACACTTAATTTCTAATCAGCCAATCACATGGCGGCACCTCAGTGCATTTAGGCATGTAGACATGGTCAAGACAATCTCCTGCAGTTCAAATCGAGCATCACTATGTGGAAGAAAGGTGTTTGAGTGCCTTTGAACGTGGCATGGTTGTTGGTGCCAGAAGGGCTGGTCTGAGTATTTCAGAAACTGCTGATCTACTGGGATTTTCACACACAACCATCTCTAGGGTTTACAGAGAATGGTCCAAAAAAGAAAAAACATCCAGTGAGCGGCAGTTCTGTGGGCGGAAATGCCTTGTTGATGCCAGAGGACAATGGGCAGACTGGTTCGAGCTGATAGAAAGGCAACAGTGACTCAAATCGCCAGCAGTTACAACCAAGGTAGGCAGAAGAGCATCTCTGAACGCACAGTACGTCTAACTTTGAGGCAAGATGGGCTACAGCAGACAGCAAGACCACACAGGGTGGTGGGGCCAAGCCTTGCACCTAAAGAACAGGAAACTGATGGGCTACAATGCCACAAAGCTCATCGAAATGGACCGTAGAAGATGGGGGAAGAAAAGAGAAGAAAAACAAAACGTTGCCTAGTCTGATTTTCTCTGCGACATTCGGATGGTTAGGGTCAGGAATTTGGCGCATCAACACATGAAAGCATGATCCATCCTCCTTGTATTCAACGGCGCGATGGACGGGGAGCGGCCGGGGGGTGAAGGGTCGGATACAGGGGGAGGAGAGTGGCTGGGCAACTATGTGGGCAAATTCTAGGTTACCAATTGAGCACTTGCAATGCCACAGCTGCCCATGTCCATCTCTTTATGACACACTGTACCCAATATCTGGATGGGGCTTTTTAACTTTTCAGCAGGATAATGCGCCATGTATAAGCGGAATCATTCAGGAGGGTTTTTTGAACAGACAATGAGTTCAATACAATCAATGGCCTCCAACAGCACCAGGAATCTCAAACAATTAGAGCATCTTTGGGATGTGGGGAACGGGAAGATTCGCATCATGGATGTGCAGCCGCAAAATCTGCGGCAACTGTTGTGATCCATCATGTCATATGGACCAAAATCTATGAGGAATGCTCAGAAAAGAACCTTGTTGAATCTAGGCCAACGAAGCAAGAATTGAGGCAGTTCTGAAGGAAAAAGGGGGTCCAACCCGTTACTAGCATGGTGTACCTAATAAAGTAGCCGGTGAGTGTATATTCCTATAACGCCAGAAAACTAGTGTAGAAGCCCTAAATAATTACAAATGGCAGTTATAGGCCACCACTTATAATAATAATAGAAATTCCTTTATTTATATATAGCGCACACAGATTCTGCAGCGCTGCACAGAGCTTGCCAAATCAGTCCCTGTCCCCAATGGGGCTCACAATGTAATCAACCTACCAGTAACCACTAACCACTGAGCTGCCAGCACATGCAATAATCTGACCGCAGGCTGGTGCAGGGCATTCCTGCACACAATCTGCAGCATGCACACTTTGAAAGGTGAAAGTGTGCATGTTATGAATATTTCTGTTGTAGAAATAAATGCGGCCACCGGATACATCAACAGGCCGGAGCCTCTCAATGTATCTAGCTGCGCCAGAGAGGCCGCAACATTATCATACACAGGAGCACAAGGGCTTATGAAAAATAAACCACTTAGTGCCTGTAGGCTAAAAGACAAAGAGATCACCAGTGATGAGGAGCTATGTTCTGTTGTCTTTACGTCAATTAACACTGGGAAGAATGCAAATAAGTTTTCCAAGGTGTTAAATGGAAAACAATACCTCCTTTCCGAGGAATCTTTTAAAAACATGTGTCACTTGACACTCGCTTACCTGCACCCAAGATAGGACGGTGAACTCCAGCAAACTCCGGCAGACTTCAGTGCAGCAGCGACACCTGGTGGACATCGGGCGCACTACCTTAGTGAATCACCGTAAGTCTTGAATCCTCGACGGAGAACGCGCCGCTGGATTGCGAATTGACTGGATAAGTAAATCTGCGCCAATATGTCTTATATTCTCGGTTCCTTTTGCTTTGACTACTGCTTTGCACACTCTTGGCATTTTTTTAAGAGCTTCAAGAGGTAGTCACCAGAAAAGGTTTTTACATCACAGGTGCGCTGTCAGGTTTAATAGGTGGGATTTTGTGTATTAAAAATGGGATTGGGACCATCACTCCTACTGAATAGACTGTTAGAATTTGTATTATGGCTAGAAAAAAAGACAGCCAAGTAAAGAAAAACTAGTGGCGATCATTACTTTAAGAAATGAAGATCAGTCAGTCTACAAAAATTGGCTAAACTTTGAAAGTGTCCCTAAGTGCATTTGCAAAAACCATCAAGCACTACAAAGAAACTGGTGATCATGAGGACCGCCCCAGGAGATGAAGACCAAGAGTCACCTCTGCTGCATTGGATCCAAGTTATCAGCCTCAGGAATCTGAGGTTAACAGCAGCTCAGATTAGAGACCAGGTCAATGCCACACAGAGTTCTAGCAGCAGACACAACAACTGGAATGCGTGCAGCAGCCTTCATGGTAAAAATAGCTGTTTGGACAGGCAACAAGCACAAGGAATGGGCATAAGACCAGTGGAAATCTGTTTCTTAGTCTGAGATCTTTGGTTCTACCAACTATCATGTCTTTGTGCGATGCAGAAAAGGTGAAAGAATAGTCTCTATATGCCTGGTTCCCAGCGTAAAGCTTGGAGGAGGTGTGATTGTGTTAGTGGGGGTCTTTGCTGGCGACACTGTTGGGGATTAATACTAAACCACAGCATCGTGCAGCGGCTGCTATTCCATATGGTTTGCGTTTAGTTGGACCATTATTTATTTTTCAACAGGACAATGACCACAAACACACTTCCAGGCTGTGAAAGGGTTATTTGACCAAGAAGGAGAGTGATGGGGGCTATGCCAGATGACCTGGCCTCCACAGTCACCAGACCTTAACCTAATCCAGATGGTTTGGGGTGAGCTGAACCAAAGAGTGAAGGGAAAAGGGCCAACAAGTGCTAATCATCTCTGGGAACTCCTTCAAGACTGTTGGAAGACCATTTTGGGTGAATACCTCTTGAAACTCATCAAGAGAAGCCAAGATTGTACAAAGCAGTAATCAAAGCAAAAGGAACATAGAAGATAAGACATATTTTCATTTGTTTCACACTTCTTTGTTAAATATATAATATCACATGTGTTAATTCATAGTTTTGATGCCTTCGGAGGGAATCTACAATTTTTATAGTCATGAAAATACAAAAAACTCTTTGAATAAGATGGTGTGTCCAAACTTTTAGTCTGTGTTGTATATGTATATACAACACCTTCCATTTCATGTAAACCCCCCTCTGTGTGTAAGTCTCAACCCCTTCTTTCATTATATATATATATGTATATATATATATATATAGCTCTCTCCATTATTTTTATAAATACTGTCCCCTTCACCTTGCAATAGCTTTGGGTGTCTGAAACAGGGGCCCACCGCTGGATCATGAGACGAAAAAGTATAGATCCAGCTCATGGAGATCTTGTGAATTGGTATTTTTTTATTTGGGCTCAGGTAACATCTTTTACAGAGATAAAAGTCTACAAGTATCAAGTGGTTCACCCACTCTTATCCATGACATTCTTGAGCTGGAACATTTTCTTTCTGTTACTTTCAGCCCACCGGCGGATCCCCTGGTCCCCACCGGGCCAGTCCGAACCTGTGTAGTGTAAATATGGTTGCACCACATTTACTCTAATTTCAGCCCTACTTTGAGTACACCAAACCGGGAGCTCTACAGACAACATCCCATTCCCATTGAAATCAATATCTATGCTTTTAGTTTAATTATGACAGTCTCACTACCCTCAAATGGTGAGCGTGCACCTGAATGTCACACTTATGTGTCACTTCTTTTGAAAGCACTACACTACATAGTGTTCCTATCTCTTCATTTTTTTATACTTTCTATTTTAAGGAATCCCTTAGTTGCCATGCCCTTTTTTGAAGGATATTACTTTCTTCATTAAAGATATCTTCCTGAAAATTACTAGTATGGAGTATGCATATTAGCATCAATAAAAGTGGAGAATCTAAATAGGTGTATCCTGCACAATCTGAGCATCTAAAGTGACCACAACCGCCATCTCTGCATCCACCTGTATCATTTTCGTGGATTCAGAGGGGATCAAGCTGATTGGTGCACCACTGACCCCACTACAAGATCAAGCCAGGTAGCTAAGACTTTAGCCAGAATCTTTAATCTTAACACTAACTCTATCTTTAAAAATCAAGAACCTGAGCATCATTCCCTTCTTTTAGCAGTACCACTATGAGCCCTTTGTAACACAATGTGGTACATTTACTTACCCAGTCCCTCGGAGTTTCCGAAAGTGCATTATTCGATGACAATGCACTGTGCCGCGATTCACTAAGATCATGCGCCGTATTTCCTGCATGTGTTGCTTCCCCGCTCAGGTCCACCATAGTTCACCATCTTCTTCCTGGTGTATATAAGTGCATTGGATGTGACACAATTTGAATGTTAAATCCTGCACTTAGTCTGAATCAGTCGGATCATCCAACGGTCCACCTTCCCCCCCATTTTTGTGGCATGAAAGCCGGCACAGATGCACCACAATCGGATTGCAGCGACCCCTGCTAAATAGCTGTCACAGCCGTGCAATCCCCCAAAATTTCGGGAAGTCCGGCGGAAATGTGGCCACGGACCCTTAGTAAATGTAGGTAAGGGTCAGTTTTTAAAACTCTTTTTCAAAGTTTCCCACCATTACGGCAAAAGAATATCCCCATATTCTATAAATATCTCTATTGACATTCCATCCATGTCCTGAGCCTTCTCGTAAGCCATGCTCTTCACCATCTGTTCCAATTTCTCCAGTGTTATTGGTCCCTCTAATATTATAAGTGCCTCTAAATCTAATCTTATCACTGCTAGGTAGTCTTCCAAATGGGCCCCGAAATAAGTAGCCCTAAAAGAATAGAGTTGATTATAGAAAGACCTCTATCAACCTCTACTTTTATTATCCTCTGAGTCTACCCCTCTACATTCTGTATCCCATGTATAAACTTATTCTAGTTTTGGGCATGGGCCATTCTTGCCAATAGCCTTCTGGTATGCTCAACTTCAACATAATATTACTGTTTCAGAAACATTTGCTTGTTGTCTGCCAGTTCCAACTCCTATTTAGTGTGTCATTAATATGTTTCCACCCATAACCCCTATGACACTGACAATACCACTCATGATTCTCTTCAAGCTCCACCTCCTAGGCCCACAAATCCACCCCTACCCGTCTAGACTTATCTAGATTTTGATCTCACAGCTGAAGCCCACTTTCAATTAAACCTTTAACCATACCAGTGCCATTATAACCTTCTGGGCAATAACCTCTCATTTAAGGAGTACACCCTCAACTTCTCTTTCACTTGCACTCTATCAATAAGTCACAACCAAAAAACATTCAAACGCCATCCCCCAGACATGCATCACATTCACCACATTGTATTCTCAGTAATATTGAGACCATCCTTGTCAAGTAAGAGACTTCTAACGCTACAGGCAATACCCTCTTTGATCCAGAGATCAAATCATATCTTTATGTGAAAAGGCCCTAAAGGTAGAGGAGACACTAGAATATTGGTGAACTTCAACATGACGATCATGCCGCAGTTCATGTTATTCCAGTTCCTTGCCTCTGCCCAGGGATGTGAGCCACCTCACATTACAGTTACTGACAATCTATTAATGATGTTAACCAATAAATACATGGGATGAGCACTCTACATACAAGGCGGCTGTGGCATTTGTGGCAGTTAACCTGTTAAGGGTAGAGGTCGAACCTGACTATGGTACTTCAGAGTTGCAGGTGGGCACTGCCATCTTGATTTGCCCCTCTTGATGTATTCAGAAGGCACAGATCATTTGCTATAACAGCCTACAGATTTGTAGGCCTGTCATGTATACTGATCTCTAAAAGCCTGACGATGGCAGGCAATTAGAGATCAGCAGTAAAATTACATATGGCAACACAGTAGTATTACACTAAATTGTATGAGTGATATACAGGGGCCTAGAGGTCATGCAATAATAGATAAAAGTATTTTAAAAATTAATAAATATATTTAAAACAATTTAGAAAGGAAAAGTTTAAAACCCCCCTCTTCAAAAATAAAAAGCAGCAAAAATCATAAACATCTTAGGTGTCACCACATTCTAAAATTCACATTCTATCAAAATATAAAAAAGGAACCACAAATAGTGCCAATATGTTTGAATAGCCTAAATTTTGCCAATATTCCACCCATAAAAATTAGAATGAAAAAATGATCAACGGTCTTATAGGTTCTAAATGAAAACATCAGTGCAACCTGGAAAATATGATACCTTATACCGTACATGGAAAAATAAATAAAAAATATTGGGCTCAAAATTTTTGCAAAATAGTAAAAAAAAGATACAAAAGATTTTAATTTTTTCATCTAAAACACAATAAAACCTATAAAAATGTGATATCCCAGTAATCATACAGACCCAAAGAATAAAGGGGAGGTGTGATTTGCTGTGAAAGCCATAAAAACAGAGCCCACGAGAAAATACAACAAATAGGTTTTTTTTTTTTGTCAATTTCAATGCATTTAGAATTTTTTTCCAGCTTTCTAGTATACAGTATTTAATACTGTGTATTTGAAAGCTGGAAAAAAAAAATTGTACAATAAGAATGTAAAAGAAAAGTCTTTTAGATTGAAGAAAAGTTTATCCCATTTTCTATTAGACTTAAAAGTGAGGGTCAAGCTTGTAGCTGGTAACACTTGTCTTATATTAATTGATTACTGCGATGGCTTTTATTTTATTTTAGGAGTGAAATATGTATTTATTGTTTTATTATGTTATTATGTTTGTATGAATATTATTGTCTGTTTTTTATTGTTCTTTTATGGAGCAGTAAACAACAACAGTATTTCCTCTCTGAGGACAATATAGAGATTACTATTTTTATTATTAATTTGTTTTATGGATAATATGCATCACATATCTCTGTGAACTGAAATACAAAAAAGTATAGGTTTTGGAATGAAGGGAATAAAAAACAAAACACAAAAATGAAAAAGGACTGAGTCCTGTACGGATTGAAATTGATGAAATATAGAAGCTCTTGCGCCAAAAGAAGGTACATCAAGCTCAATGAAGAAACGGCAAAACAAAGCAATGTTCACGCAAAATTAAAGATTATGGAAGATGCTGTTTTGTAACAGTGCAATGCTTTTTTTTCTGTTTTTTTTCTTTCAGCAAAATCCTTCCTCTAATTCTGGAAGTGCACCCTCTATAAAATGACTTTTTTGAAACCCCTTTATTGGAGGTGTAAGCTGGAGGGTTTACATTTTGACATTTGTTAAAGTTGGGGGAAATAATATTAATAATAATGATACATTTCTTTTTATTTTGTAATTCATCAATATCCATTGAAGTGCTTGCAGCTAAACTGCAATATGGACGACGGTTTAACTAAGAAACAAACTACAAAAAACTCTGATCACCGATTATGGTAGTGGTTGTCAGGTAGAACTTCAGCTGAATACATTTCAGTTGCTCTGTTGAAACTGCATGATAATCTGTCTACTCACTTTTCGGAAAGCATTCTTCACCTCCCTATTCCTGAAGGTATAAATGAAGGGGTTAATAGCCGGTATAACCAAAGTAAATGCGAGAGCACAGAACTTGTCGAGGTGACTGCGTTTAGGCTTCACATACACCATAATACCAGAGCCAAAAAACAAGCACGCAACAATGAGATGGGACGAGCAAGTGGAAAAAGCTTTTGTCTTACTCTCTTTGCTCTTAATCTTTAACACAGTGTATATAATCTGAATATAGAAACCCACTATAGAAAAAAAGGGCAACATGATTGAAGTAAAACACGCCACCATTGATGATAATTTGCCGAACGTTTGGTCAGAACAAGCTAAATCAGATAATTGTTCAGAGTCACAGAAGAAGTGGTTGATCTCATTTGGTCCACAGAAGTCGGACTGAAAAGTAATAACTGAAGGGAAAGGAGCAATAGTAAAACCCAGTAACCAAGGCAAAACTGACAATTTCCAACAGAATCGACTGTTCATTATAGCGGAATAACGTAAAGGTTTGTTAATAGCAAGATATCGATCAAACACCATCAAAGAAAGAAGGAAGCACTCTGTTTGTCCGAGACAATTGAAGGCGTAGGACTGTACGTAACAACTATAAAACAAAATAGTATTATCGTTCTGTATGAGGATAGCCAGGAGTTTTGGGGCCGTAACAGAAACATACATTATTTCCAGAACAGTAAAAATGCTGATAAAAAAATACATTGGAGTGTGAAGAGACGACTCAGTTCTGACTAACAGAAAGATGGTGATGTTCCCGAGAAGACAAATGATGTACAACATTAAAACGGCACAGAACATAAAATTCTTCAATTTGGGTAAATTGGAAAACCCCAAAAGCACAAATTCCGTCACTGTAGTGGTATTGACATCTTGCATCTTAAATGAAATAAAAATAATCTTTATTTATTTAGCACCATCATTTTCCACAGGACTTAAGAAATCATGGGAAACATCTACAAATAATATAATATATTACATAATAACAACATAATCAGATGCTTGCCAGAGCTTACAGTCTCTGAGGTTATAGGGGAGAATGCAAATAAGTTTTCCAAGGTATTAAATGGAAAACAATACCTCCTTTTGATACCTTGAAAGGCAGCCCCCTTAACATCAAGTATGACCTACAAGAAGTCTAAAAACATGATGTGGGATTAAGCCAAACCAGTATATCTATTCCATAAGGAACATACTCCCGAGCTGAGACGGGAGGTGACAGTGCTTGTACAATGCTCCAGCCATTCATTAAGGGGTAATATAAAAATAAATAATGAATAATTCTTAAGAAACCAATCACCAGTCAATATTAATATTCACAGGGTCTTCAGAGTAACCTGTTTAATGGTATGAAGTTTGGGAGTGATTACATAAATATTAGTCCTATTGGAGGGTATTACAGAGAATTGGTGCAGCTCAGGAGAGAAATCTGGAGAATGAGGAGAATAATCATAGATGACCGAAGGATCGGAGAGCCGGTGGGATGGTAGACTGAGATGTTGGCAGGAAGGTAGGGAGGTACAACATTGGGCAGAATTTTGTGGCTGATGAAGATTAGTTTGAATTGAAATTATAAGATGAACGGGCATGGATTCAAGGCATTTGTGTAAAGTCGATATTGATAGATGATCCAAAGTCTAGTCACTGATATAGCTATAATGTGAGATTTTGTTAGATTTTGTTTATTTTGGTGTCAAACAAGCAATATTTTTTGTGATTTCTTTGGTCAAAGCATTGACCTTCCTCAGACACAACAGTTTGATGGGTGCACCTAATGGTCTAATGATGCAAGAGGTTAGTGATGTGGTCTCGCTAGTAAATAGTTTACTCGTCTACTATGCAGGATTCTACAAGATGCTTCAAAAGCTTAACTTATAATTTGTGACCACCACTGTAGCACAGGGATAACTTCATCTTTTCAAAGGCTTTTGTTGTCTTCTTAGAATTAAAATCATGTTTAATCTTCGCTACATTTGTAAGTAGAAAGATGGCCAAAATATGGGTCAATAATATTCTAGATGCAGAAGGAATAGCAAAGAAAAAGGACCCTTTTCAAAATACTTGTAGTACTACAGATACAAGCACCTGAGGTTCTCACTAATGTAGGTAAATAATCCATTTTAGAATACAATGGTCATACATGGACACTCAATAAATAGATAGTATTTTATGCAGAAATAAGATATGGTTAGGAAAGTTGTGTTAAATGTTGCAAAATTTTACCCTAAAACGTGGGGGGTCCTTTTTTTTTCCGTGACATTGGTAAATTGGTGCATTGGTAAATTGACATAATATTTTCCCAACTTTTTTACTTACCCAGGAAGGTTTGCTGCAACAAAAATTACCATTTTTGTGCCTGATCTATCTTTGGAATTCATATTCCAAATTGTTGATTTTTCCACTTTTTGTACAACAGATGCTAAAAATTCCTCTCCCCTTCTAGCATAGGGAAAACATTATACAAACCTCGGTGTGATTTTTAACAAACAAGCCCCTGTCCACCCATCAAAGACAGCTGCAAATTTCCGAGCTTAAGATAAATGATCCCCACTGTGTTATCATAGCACTCAATAATAAGCCATGGACATTATCAATCAATAATCAATGAAGAAAAATTTACTTAAGAATGGCTGCAAAATATTACATACATTTTTCCATTTTTAATATATTTTTTTCAGATAAAGTAAAAAACCTCTCATATTATTTTTACTCTCGCAACTCATCAATTGGACCATATTTAGTTTAGTCATATTGGGGGAATCGGTTCTACTATTGCACTTACTTTCAGGCAGACAATGAATATAGTCAGTTGTGTCATGAACATGGCATATAAAAAAAATACCGAAGCCTTTGTGTCCAGTCTTTCTATATGACACAAGATAACTGTATGGCACAACAGTCTTTTTATTCTCTGTATTGGGAAGGAGAGTGGGGAATATGGCATGTGGGAATACAATCCATTGATCATTTAACCTGCACTGGGATTCTACTTAAAAAAAAAAAAGAATAACAATGTACTAAATTATGTCCTGTATAGAAAAAACAAGCAATTGTGCACCACACTGAAATTCACTTATGCTGATGCTGATGCTTACCCGGGTACTCGGGTACCGCTTACCCTCACATGTAACATCCATGATTGGTGCTTGGACCAATCATGGTTTTTACCATTTAAATGCCCCAAGGAGCTACGATCCTTAAAAAATGCCAAAATCCAAATGGTGCTTCAAAATTCATAGGGAGAATAGTAATGATACTGAAAAAACCTATAATAAAGTTAAATACAGGGCCAACGTGCCCAAATGGTCTGGTGTATTTCTTACCTATAAGGCTGCTTAAACACAAACACTGATGTGAAGGGAACTGCAAGAAAACAAAAAAATCCAATGGATGCTGATGCGCATCGGTGTGTGCAGTATGACGGAAAAGGTGTCACACTGGGGGCCATATTCAAATAAAGCATGCAAAACTTAATTGCTCATTGGGGCCACCGTTTTTAGGCGGTAGTTCCACTAGGCCTCTTTCGTAAAGTAATAGGCAGTCCCAGTCATCCCCTCGATCCAGGGGATCCACCCGATCAATGCCTATTAACCAGAGGCTTATCACGTCCTTTTCTAATGTCACCCAAATTTTTGTACTTTTTGGATCCTTAAAAAATGGCAGTGGGCCCGAGCTACTGGTATTCAACCATTTCTGCTGATGGCCTTTTTCATTTTAATGTTTTCATTTTTTGCTTCCCTTTTTAAGAAATGCATATCTTTTTATTTTTCTGCATACACAGCTGTACTTCTAAATTCCAAATTAAGTGAACTCAAAAAAAGAACACTTTTGCACCCTTTTTGTGTGGGCTCTATATGTATCTCTTCACTTCTTCTATATACTTTAGATTTAGGTGTTTGAAATTATGGGGATACCACATTTATATAGGTTTTATTAGGTTTTTATAGGGTTTAAAAATGTAAAACCTCTTGTACAAAAAAATAATTCTTCCTTTTGCCATATTTTTCATGGTTTGGCAAATGGAGCTGTGTAAGATGTCCTATTTTGCAGAAAGTGATGACATTTACAGTGATCAATTTTTTTGTTTACTTTTTTATGAGTTGCAAAACGGCATAAAAGTGGTATTTCTGGCATTTAAGTGCTATTTTATGTTACGGGGTGCAATAGCCATTTTTATATATATTGTAACAGAGCTTCAGAATTGACAATGCCTGGAGTCTGATATAAGGAAGTGAGGAGAGAAGGAGTTTGGAAAAATTGATGGACCTTCAAGATTCATAGGTTTATAAATGATGGGCCTCCAAGGTTTATAAACCTGCAGGTAAAGGGGTTAATATTCTTATATGGCCACATCAAATGTCAATAGCTAAGGTCCCGTACGTAAGAACACCCAACTTACAAATGACTCCTTGGTACAAACAGACCTCTGGATGTTAGTAATCTATTATACTGTATCATTTGGCTTCCATAACCATCTATAACAGTTATTTTATTTGTCTACAGTTAAGCTTTATTGTTAATCCTAGTTATTATGACAATCCAACATTTTTAAAATCCAATTGTCACAGAGACCCAAAAAAATTGTCTGGGGTTGTAAATAGAGATGGGCGAATTTGTCAAATTTCATTTCGACCCGGTTCGTCGAATTTTCAGAAAGAATTTGATTCGACCTGAATCGAATTGATGCACCTTGCTGGCATGTGATGTAACAGTACGTCACATTCCGGGTGCAGGTGCATGGAGAGGGGTCATGTGCTGGGCCCTCTCCATAGCCTGTAAGTCTTTGCTGCATTTTGCTTACCGGTAACACCCGCGGTCGGTGCTAGCAAAAATTAAGGGTAGTATGGCAGTATATGATAGGAATGATCAGACAATCTAGGGTTAAAGTAGGGAGTCTGTAGGGAGTCTGAAACATTTAAAAATAAAAATCAAAAAAGTTAAAAAAAAAATCATAATAAAAAAATCTAAAAATTCTAATCACCCCCCTTTCCCTAGAACTGATATAAAAATAAAGAAACATAATAAAGGATTTTCCCTGCATTTAACCCCGTAACAAAAAATACCGCCCAAAGTCAAAAATGGCACTTTTTTGCCATTTTGAAACTTATAAAAAATTCAATAAACAGTGATCAAAAGATTGTACAGTCTTCAAAATATTAGCAATGAAAACGTTATCAAAAGTTGCAAAAAAGGTCACCACCCACAGCTACACAGCCACACAGCTGAGGAGCACAACGGCCATACAGTGAGTAACACTACTGCCATACAGTGAGGCACACTACTGCCATACAGTGAGAAACTCTACCCCCATACAGTGACGAACACTAGCGCCATGCAGTGAGGAACACTACCGCCATACAGTGAGGAAAAAAAGATCAAGGAAATAAAAATGAAACTTAAGAGGTAAATATTCCTTTGCAAAATCTTTCTAGCATAAAGGTCAAGCAACAAAGTGCACATTTGGTACCCACAATAAGATACATGAGGCATGTAATTGCTAATCAAATTTCTAACTTGCATTAACCTATACAGGAATAAGTTGCATTCTACAGATGTTTAGCAAGACATTTACAATCAGAAATTGCAGGTTTCCATGTCCTTGGAACATGACTTTATTTTTGCCTTAACTTAATAAATTTCTCTTGTTCTTGGTCATCCAGAGCTGTAGTGAAGGTATAGTTTACCTTGCCAACCAGTACTCTGTTCCATAACAATGAAGGACAGGTGGCCAAAAAAAAAAAAAAAAGAGTGGAGATGGTTATAGCTGGCTTAGTTGCAATCCTGATTAGATTTCAAGATCAGAATTCCATTTTTTAAATCACATCAGGCCTGTTCTGTGTGCTACAAAAGCTATAAGCTGTTTTTATGTTTAACATATTTTTTAAGAATATTTGATGATGATTTAAAATAATCCAGGCCCTTATTTATATTGATTGAATAAAAAGTGCTTTATTCTGCAATTTTCACACTGTCCAGTTTTCTCACCGATAAACATTTGTTTATAGAGGAGTATAACATATACAACAGAGGTGTAAAAAGGATATAATATATCCTAATATACCATCAAGAAATATTGATAATTCCCACTTTTATGTAAAATCCCACCCATTTATCCACACAAAATCTCCAAAGCCATGTGAAAATGAGAAATGAGAAACATTGCGGCAGATTTATCAAGCTGTCTGAAAGTCAGAATATTTGTAGTTGCCCATGGCAACCAATCACAGCTCAGCTTTCATTGTACCAGTGCTCATGA